>JAGSMR010000007.1:8455000-8817500 GCA_029286605.1 Sericinus montela | reverse complement strand
AAGTTATATTCATTGCTTTAAATATTAATTTTCAGAGTCCTATTTCACTATCTCAAGTTAAGAACGATATGAAGAATAAAAGTCGTATCTTTTTCAAGCACAAGAAAGTTGATTCCAAAATAAAGAAAATCAAGTGAAGAAAACATGTCTTAATTTTATAGTAATTTGAAGTAAAGTTAATTTTTTCTCTTAATCTAATATTATTTTTGTTAAACATTCATTAATAATAAAAAGTAAAAAAATTTCTTCTTAATTTACCTCATAGTTTCATTCTGAGTTATGATATTTTATTATCATCATGTTATTTACTGTGGAGTATTTTATTTTATTGGGTAAATGCAAACTAACCTGTATGTGCCCACAGCTAAGACCTTCTCTGAAATATTATTTGAGAGAAATAAGAGTTAGGAATGTCAACCACGTAGCTCAAATTATCGCTGAAATCCTAACCATTACACAGAGCTGCTCTACAACCGATGCCGCTGTAGAGCTAATTAAACTTAGGAAAGCTAAGAGGCTTAGGAAAGATCACACGATGCTTTGGGTATCTTTTGTGATATCTCTAAGGCTTCCGTTGCGTTGCGTTTATCATAAAACAATTATCAGGAAATTACACCATGAATTAATGAATGAAAGAATATTTTACAATAAATAATAATTTCGAGTCGAGAGACCCGAGTTCGATGCCCAGGTGGCAGTACCAATGAGTTTTTTCAAAAACTTATGTACGAATTTCATCGTTGGCTTGGACATAAAGGCGGCGACGGGCTCACCACCTGTCATGTTGTCCCGAAAATATCTTCGGTGGAAGGTGGGTCAAAGGGACTTAATTGTCTAGACTTGACCTCTGTGTACCCCTATGTTGGGAATTGCGTGAAGATATTTATTTATAATGAATACTTTTATTGTACACCACAAAATAATACAGGAAAACAATTAAACATTGAAGTAAGTCGATTGTACATCTTGGCGGCCTTATCGCTACATAGCGATCTCTTCCAGGCAACTAACGGCGTAAAGAGATGTGACTCAGATAAAAAGGAAGGTGGTGCAATTAATTTTTTTTCAATATTACACAACATGATTATATTCAGTATAATAATAATATACACATGTTATGAATTGTATTAAGTAATATAAATACACCATTACGGTATCAGAAATACGGCTCTTGACCTAATTAAATCGTACTTATGTAATAGAATTCAAGGAGTTGTAGGGTGTGTAATGGTGCATGTTCCTTTGGATTGCCGGTAGCTATGGGCGTACCACAGGGCTTGATTCTCAGTCTATTTCTTTTTCTTATTTATAATATAAGGTATATCTCAGGATATAGTATAATTTGCTGATGAAACTTCTTTAATATTTAATATTGACGACCTCCGTGGACTAGTGACGTAAACACCGGTTTTCATGTCCCGGGTACGATTCCCGGTTGGGTCAATGTTGAAAAAACACTTTTTCTACGTTTTCTCGGGTCTGGGTGTTTGTGGCGCCTTCGTTGTTTCCGATTCCCATTCCTCAAGTTCTTTAGCATTTTAGATTGAGATCGGATCAAAATATGTGATGTTGGTCCTATCTCTTTTATATATATATATATACAGAGAAGGGAGGCAAACGAGCAGGTGGCTCACGTGATGGTAAGTGATTACCGCCGCCCATGAACATATTTATTTATCTATATATGTAGTAAAAAAGTCACGATAGCCGAGTGGTTGGGTGGTCGGAATTTCGAGTCGAGAGACCCGAGTTCGATCCCCAGGTGGCGGGCAAAAACTTATGTACGAATTACATCGTTGGCTTGGACATAAAGGCGGCGACGGGCTCACCACCTGTCACGTTGTCCCGAAAATATCTTCGGTGGAAGGTGGGTCGAAGGGACTTAATTGTCTAGACTAGACCTCTGTCTACCCCTGTATTGGGAATTGCGTGAAGATGTTTATATTTATTTATATTTATATATGTATAATTTATTTATTTAAAATCAAACTATGTAATTGTTGTATTGTTAAAAATAGTTCATTGATTCAATGCTAATATTTTACATTTAAAGAGCAATGAGACTAAAATTATAAAATTTTGTCACCACCCGTCAAGTTGTGCCATATGTTCGGTGAAAGATCATAAGGACTTTATTGCAAAGACCTCTAGTATTGGGAAAGGCGTGAAGATATTTTTTTAAGATATCATTTATACTTTTTCACTCTGGCAGCACCGTTATCAGAGTAAATGTCAACAACGTTTTGTCAACCATAGCTATACTCATTTGTCAAACTATCGGTGAAACATGTTTGTTATGATATGATTGTAAATCGTTTATTTTTATAAGGAATAAAGTATATTAGAGTAACTACATACGATAGAGTATGAGTTTTGAAAACGTATAATGTCATTATAAGTTTTATATTGGAACACATACTGAATTGAAGTTATAAAAATGGAAAGAGGTAAAATGTCTACTGGCCGCGGAGGCAAAAGTAAAGCACCACAGCACCCTCAAGACATGATCGCTCTTGGTAGCAAATCGGCCGTGGTGGCACCTAGAGACTTCGATAAAAGAAATATTCATAAACCTTCTACAAGTGGTAAGTTTTTGTCGTATATGCTTTGTTTATAAACGGTCTACTCTCATAGATATCTTGACTTTATCAAGTTCTGCTGCATTTATTGGTAAAATAATTGGATTATTAAATGCCTAGAAGTAGCTATCACTAGATCATCACTTGCATTATGGTTATTTTATATTTATACCAGAGGTTAGGTTGGATTTATACCAGGCTCATATCTAATTTATATTAGAGTAAAGTTTCTTAGGTATGATTGGAGCCTGTTGTGGCAATCTTAGTTCCTTTCCACTTTTTGTTTAATATTGTAGTAACTTTATATGATATTTTTCAATATATTCTGTAATTTGTATTGCAAAAAGCAATTCAAAAATTACTATTACTAACTTATTATTATTCAGTATGCAAATTATTGAATATCTTCAAAAATTTCATCAGAAGGACTTATACATTGTTTTAATGTTAATTGATTTACTATTGAACTAAGAAAAATTAATAATATTGTCATCTAAGGTGTTGAACGTAAACGAGAAACCTCTGCATTTGGGACTCAGCCACCAAGTAAGAGGGCCAGAATAGGATCACCTGCTGAGACAATTGGAGGAACATCTTTGGATGTAGAGCCTGTGGACTTAGTGCCCAATGTTCTTCAAGCTCTGGATACTCATAATTCTGACAAGCTGGTATGAATCTGGTTTTATGTACTTTTTTATTTAATATTGTCTCTCAATAGCTGAGTGGTTGGGTGAGCCGAGTTTGAGTAACAAAACCTTAGTTTAATCTCTAGGTCATATTCTCTTTCTTCTTTACCGTTAACTCCCACTTACCTGAAAGATCAATTTCATTATAGACATGTATACCATGAGTGAGAATTGCGGTCTCCTTATTGCTTGGCTTTAAAAATGCGTACTATTCTTACTTCATTTTATGGCAAGTCTTTTACTGTCCAAGCAATACAACTTTGGAATGATTTGATTAATGATTATTTTTTAGCACTCTCAACTTAATAAATTATTGTTTTCCCATATATTTTTCCACATTTCCTTCTTTTCTTTCTATGTACGTATTTACACATATGTTAAAATATTAAAATATATATATGTTTGAGTATGTGTTATGTTTGTATGTATATATATATATATATATATATATATATATATATATATATATATATATATATATATGTATATATATATATATATATATATATATATATATATATACATTGTATTTAAAGTTTCCGAAATTGTAATAAGTAATTCAATAAGACTATGTACAATAAAGAATTATCTATCTATCTATCTAGGTCTTAGGCTTGTACTAATGACTTTATTCAAAACTTAACTTTCAAAACTTAACTAGGTCTTAGGCGAAAGGCTCACCAAGTGTCTCAGTGTCCCAAAATATGTCTGGTCAAGGTCAACAGAACCCTGACTGCGTTAGTCCAATGGCAAGGCATAGTGAAAAATGCTCGCCTTGCGATACATAACGCAGTGTTTGTACTGACTTTGTTATATGGCAGTGAAACATGGGTATGCCAGAAGAAGCATAAAAGCAAGTTGAATGCAATGGAGATGCAATCTCTTTGTAGAATGCACATTCTGTGTTACCTTGCCCAACCAAAAGCTAAACTGAAGAAATTCGCAACATAGGTTTGAAAGATGACCTTATCACTAAAATTGATAAGGACGTTGGATGGTTTGGGCACGTTGAGCGAATGAGTGAAGACGGAATGGGGAATATAGCACAAAAGTTAATATTAAAATGGGTCAAGGTAGTCCTGGACCAACTATTGAAGACCATGTGACCAAATTGCTCGAAGAGGGGAAGGTCAATAGTACTCGGATACCTCAATGTGCATGTATGAAAAAAATGATGAATCTGAAAGTAGTGAAATAGGTATGTAAGGACCATGACACTCGGCGATCTGTTCCCTCTGGTTACCCCGTCAGGGACTGTATGTGAAGATAAATAATAATAAAAAAAGGACTTAATTGTCTGGACTTCTGTCTTCCCCAGTATTGAGAATAGCGTAAAGATATTTTAATACATTCATATTTACATTTGTATACATGCATCATAGAACCTATCTGCAGCTACATTGTCATTGCTTATAGAAAGAAATTGTGTTTTGTAAGGGGCAGAGTTATTCTCTGGTTACTTCACTCAATGATATTAGTGCAAAAACATTGGATGCTTATGAGTATGTTAGTGGCTCAGACAAACTAGTATGTAAGAAATATTTTGTATTATCATTTCATGGAGCTATAAGCATTAATTATCTTTTCCCCATTACAGATTTGTATAGTTGTTAAACATTTTGTTTCCTATGATTGTAGTTTTTCGTCTTTTATCACAGCTGGGCCTTTTAACTGGTTCAATTCGTCTACTGAAATCTCAACGGTCTAAGCCAGACATCATACTATGTATGAGCATGCTATATCTGACAAAAATAAGACCCAACATGTTTGCCCATGAGACCGTTACTCAAACACTCTGCACACTACTCAAGAGGGAGCAGGGTGCGGCTTTCAAGAGCAAAGGGAACCCACTTGTGTTTGTGTTAGCCTGCAATATGTTATATGCCGCACATAAAGATAGCACAAATTGGCCAGACACCTTTATAAAGGTAAGTGGTTTGCTGATGTTGCCTGCATTTTGCATTTGTTGCTTTGTAATACCAGTGTAAGAAATCCTTTTAAATCGTCATCCTCACAAGATTTAAAAAAAGTCTGAATTACATCTGGGTATCACTTCTTAATAATCATAGAGATCTGTATAAGTCTTGCGAGACTAAGGACTGCTGAATTTTGGTCTGGTATATTTTAAGATGGTTATTACGCCATCTGTTGGTAGCTGATTGCATTTTCAAGGCTTTTCCCTTAGTCACCTCTTACCACGCCCATGGGAAGGGAGGGTATGGTACTATTCTCACATCTATGCCTTACAGATAATCTATCACTTTACTCTTTTTATTCTCAAAGAAGTAAAATAGATAGAATATTCTGAGAAATAAATAAATTATTACTGCTAGCACTGGTTATTTCTAATTTGCTTGCAAGATAAAATAAAATAGTTTAAGTAATTTTAATAATATCTGTTTAAGTAATTTGGGTGTAATGTTTACAGGTGTATATAGAAGATGCATTAAACGAGCGTTGGTGGGTGGACTGCTCATGGTGCAAGTGCCTAGTTGAAAATATCATAACCGCTTTTAGCACTAAGCAACCACCGTCTCATCTAATACCCACTGATAATACACTGGGTAAATCTTGTATTTTTTACTGTCTGTATTATTTTTATTTCAAATTTACGTTTGGTTTTTTTGACCTGCATTATTTTTCGGACAATGTGACCGGGCTGTCGACGTCTTGTTGTCCAAACCATCAACCGATATACTCACGTAGATAAAAATGTATTTAAACATATATTCATAACTCAAGTACAATCATTCATTGTACAAATGTTTACCCCTATGTGGATTCAATACTGCAACCCTTACCTTCGAAGGCAGGGTTACCTTGCTCTGATGTGTCAAATCATTTAGATTGGGCTGTCTATATTATTATAGGATTAGATTACAACATTCTAAAATAAAACTTTACCCTACAACTTTAATAACTTCTATGAAGGTTTGGCCTTTAATCATATAATGTTTATTACCAGTTTATTTTATTATTATCATTTAATTCTTTATCTAATCCTCCACTTTTATGTAACTCCTATTTTATGTGAGGCTTTGTGTTTTATTTTATTTTGAATTATTTTATTTTTTATTGCAAGTTCGAAGTATAATTTTGATTTGATAGGAACAATGTCACCGTCAGGGTCTGGATCACCTCTCATGGGCAGCACTGATGAAGACAATGACAACACAGAGCTGGAATACTCCGTGTTTCCAAGGTCAGTTAATTTTTTATTTTCATAATGGGATATTATGTTTTTAATAAATAAAAATTTGTATTGAAGTTTGATAACATATTAATAAATTAATTATTGTTATACACTAATATAAAAAAAACACTATCGGCACTAAAAAATTTAATTAATATCCTCTTATTTCTATTCTTCAAAAAAGGAACTGATTAAGAAAAAAATAATTTTAAGTAAAAATCAAAGCAACTAGTTACATAAGCATGTTTTATTTTATATATTTTTTTATTATAATTTATTGGCGTAGCTCTTTAAATCGAAAAGGTAATTAATATCTTGATCTCAATTATCATTTGCTTATATGTTATTTCTTAAAGATACACCAGCAGCTACGAAACGGTGGAGGCCCTGGTGTTAGAAGCAATCAAGGAGCAAATTCAGCGACGTACCGCGCCAGATGCACTCGGAAAAGGCTTTCTTAAACTGCTTTCAGCCACTTGTGGCTTTCCAGAGGTAACAAATTAATTACCTATCATAGTACATAAATGCTTTATACAACTTTTAATTCGTTTCTTTTTTTTATGTATGTGTAATGTATCCAACTCTTGACAAATATTCATTTAATAGACCCTACTGCCATGTGGTGTTGACATAAGAATATACCAACTTAAAAAATCCAGACCAAAACAAATTACTACTGTACTGTTTTCAGACATGCATGTGTAGATTCGAATACTCTTGACTCTGCCCTTTTTGAGCTGCTCAGACAGATAGTTCCATAGTTAAATTTAAAAAAAATGATATAATTCGTTTTTCCTACAATGAAGCAGTAAATGTTAATGGTCGCCAAAAGGGATCTCATATAGTTACGTCGTCACTGCATACTAGAGCCACGATAGCCAATAGAAGTTGGGCCATCGGAATTCGAGTCAAGAGACCCGAGTTCGATTCCCAAGGCCGTCGTGCCAATGAGTTTTATCAAAAAACTTATGTACGATTTATATCGGTGGCGTGGACATAAAAAGGGACTACGGGATCACCATCTATCACGTGGTCCCAAAAATTACTTCGGTTGGAGGCGGGTCGAGAGCACACAATCGTCTAGACCTCTGTCTACCCCCGCATTGGGAATGGCGTGAAGACGTCGCTGCACACTACGTCTGTGCAGATCCGCATGATCGCGGCGTCGCGGCTGGAGGCGTGGCTGCACTCGGGCAAGCTGTGGCGCGCGGCGCAGGAGCTGCTGGCGCACGTGTGCGCGAACGTGGCGGCCGCGGGGCCCGGCGCCGCGCGCGACCACGAGGCGCTGGCGCAGCTCGCGCGCATGCGCCTCAAGACCAAGCCGCTGCAGGCCGCCTACCAGGCCTGCCTCAGGTAACGCACGCGCCTCAAGACCAAGCCGCTGCAGGCCGCCTACCAGGCCTGCCTCAGGTAACGCACGCGCCTCAAGACCAAGCCGCTGCAGGCCGCCTACCAGGCCTGCCTCAGGTAACGCACGCGCCTCAAGACCAAGCCGCTGCAGGCCGCCTACCAGGCCTGCCTCCAGGTAACGCACGCGCCTCAAGACCAAGCCGCTGCAGGCCGCCTACCAGGCCTGCCTCAGGTAACGCACGCGCCTCAAGACCAAGCCGCTGCAGGCCGCCTACCAGGCCTGCCTCAGGTAACGCACGCGCCTCAAGACCAAGCCGCTGCAGGCCGCCTACCAGGCCTGCCTCAGGTAACGCACGCGCCTCAAGACTGCCGCTGCAGGCCGCCTACCAGGCCTGCCCCAGGTAACGCACGCGCCTCAAGACCGCCGCTGCAGGCCGCCCACCAGGCCTGCCTCAGGTAACGCGCGCGCCTCAAGACTGCCGCTGCAGGCCGCCCACCAGGCCTGCCCCAGGTAACGCACGCGCCTCAAGACCAAGCTGCTGCAGGCCGCCCACCAGGCCTGCCTCAGGTAACGCACGCGCCTCAAGACTGCCGCTGCAGGCCGCCTACCAGGCCTGCCTCCAGGTAACGCACGCGCCTCAAGACCAGCCGCTGCAGGCCGCCCACCAGGCCTGCCCCAGGTAACGCACGCGCCTCAAGACTGCCGCTGCAGGCCGCCTACCAGGCCTGCCTCAGGTAACGCACGCGCCTCAAGACCAAGCCGCTGCAGGCCGCCTACCAGGCCTGCCTCAGGTAACGCGCGCGCCTCGAGACCAAGCCGCTGCAGGCCGCCTACCAGGCCTGCCTCAGGTAACGCACGCGCCTCAAGACCAAGCCGCTGCAGGCCGCCTACCAGGCCTGCCTCAGGTAACGCGCGCGCCTCAAGACCAAGCCGCTGCAGGCCGCCTACCAGGCCTGCCTCAGGTAACGCACGTGTGCGCGGAACAACGAAACTACCACAGGCACCCAGAACGAGACAATACAGGAAAAATGCATTTCTACATTGACCTGTCCGAAAACTGAACTCCGGACTGCAGGGCTGCCGACATCATGAAAATCAGTGTGTATGTCATTCATACATAGAATTTGTCAAATACATAAATTTATGTATTGCTATCTGGAAAACTAATGTAGTGGTTTTTTATTTTTTTAGATAGGATTTCATATTTCAACTTAGGGTTTCATATTTTAAAACGGAAAGTTTTTGTTTACATTTGCAAAAATTAAACCATTTTTAATTGAAAAAAGTATTATATTACCTATACACACACCTGTTTTTCATCAAGTAAAGCACCCATATAGTAATTTTGAACTTTGTACAGAAATTTTTCAGACATTGAGAAATAAATTGAAACTCCAAGAAAATGATGAGATGAGAGCGTAATTTAGTCGTGTTGGTAAAGTACGTTCAACGTTAGAAAAATAAAAAAGTCAAGCCGACGACAATTAAAGGGCAACGACGTTAGTGAAGTTTTTTTTTGCTGATGTTTTGTTCTTAGGCTTTGGGCGCAGATATATAGATTTCGTGTTAATTTTGCTTCCGTTTAACATATACCGGAACGTTGGCACGCGACACAGGGAGATGGTGTCGGAGAGCCCGGCTCTGCTGCGCAGCGTGGTGACGCACACGATCTACAACGAGCTGTCGAACGCGCGCTCGCCGAACAACATGGCCGTGCTGGCCGCGCTCATACACGCGCAGCCGCAGCTCGTGCCCGCGGCCATAGCCGAGACCTACCAGGTATTTTCTAGAAGCAGGAACATTCTAGAAGCTAACGCCATATATGTGTGGATGGAGCGTTGGGCGCGAAAACGTCGTAAAATTAGCATCAAATTATAGAATGATACATTTGAGTCGTGGTAGAATGTAGACCAAAGCGTTTAAATATTAGTATTCACTATAATTGTGAAATATATACAAAAACAGTGCAGGATAATTGTAAAACTCTTAAATATATATTTATCGCAGGAAAGTGATAGATTTTCCGCGCTTAGTAACCAATAATGTACCATTTTCCATTAACCATAAAAATATTTACACCATAATAGTATTTTCACTTGTCAGTGTCTACTTGAATTTATACAATTATAAGTGCAAAATTTCTGAGATATAAAATTTCCAGATGTGTCCAGAGCCATGAAGTACACCTGTACATTTTTCATAAAAGCTTAGCTTTCAGTTGTTTTCTTTGACTTGAAATATTCTTTCTGATTCATATGATTTTATCAGTTCATAAAATGTAAAAAAAAAGGCGTAACAAAGATTTTATTTTGTACAACAAACTCTTGTGCAAAACTTTATCAAAGGATTTTCTGATTATTCTATTTATCTCTCTAGGTGATATTACTGTTTGGCTGTATTAGAAGCTTTGATTAAGACTGATTTGACTGAAAAACGCGATGCGTGAAAGCTTCTACTTTACTATGATTAGTTTTAGCCCAATTCCTATCCTGCATCCTGGTGGCTTATGGCCGTTCGAAGTTTTTGTAATCTCTCCAGAATGAGTAGATGCCTAATGTGCTGAAAGGTTTTCCAAACGTGTCTCTAAAGTGTCCTTAAGCAGAAATTAGTGGTTTTAAGTCTTGAGTTGCTTCATTTAGCGCATTAGGCATTTTATGTCCAAAATCCAAAATAGCGGACATAGAATTTTGGAAAATATCGACATGGATACCCATTTTAAAAGTTTCTCTTAATTACGAAATGAATGCCAGATTTCAAATCCAAGATGGCGTACGCAGGATTTTTTTTTAAAATGTCATCTTGTATCCCGAAGTTTATTATTACATATAATGTGAACCTTACGTGGTGCACGCGTGGGTGCGGTGGTGCGGCGTTCTAAAGCGTCTTTAATCTGAATTTAGTGGTTTTAAGTCTTGAGTTGCTTCATTTAGCGCTTTTATGTCCAAAATCTAAAATAGCGGACATAAAATTTTGGAAAATATCGACATACAGTATAATTTTAGAGGTTTCGCGGTCTCAATTACGAAAGTTAATTTGTATCCCGAAGTTAATTATTACATATATTGTGATATAACTTAACGTGCACAGACGGACAAAGAATTTTGGAAAATATCGACATAGTATCAGTTGTATCGACAGTATAATTTTAGAGGTTTCGGGGTCGCAATTACGAAATGAATGCCAACTTTCAAATCCAAGATGGCGTACGCAGTATTTTTAAACGTCATCTTGTATCGCGAAGTTTATTGTGTGTTGTAAGTATGTAAGTTCACGTACACGTGTTTGCGGTGTTGCGGCGCAGGAGCTGCTGTTCCGCGCGGAGGACTACCTGCGGCCGATGCGCGCCATGCTGCGCGAGTGCGTGCGCGCCGCGCGCAGCGAGACGCACGCGCTGCTGCCGCTCGCCGCCGCGCTCGCCGCGCCGCCGCCGCACGACCCGCCGCAGGAGGTCGCGTCTCGCGCTTACTTACTTCTATGATTCGTTTGTTGAAATACAACGCTAGTTACTTAGAGTCTAATGATGTTTACTTTTTATGAAATGTTTGGTGTGTAACGGTTTTTGTTCTGTTAACGTTGGAATGCAGTGTAAAATGTCAGTAATACAATAGTGTTAAAGTTAGTTTTCCAGTAGAACACTAACTTTAATTTGTTGCATGCAATATAAATTACATATTATTATTTTATTTTGTGTCTTTAATTATTTTAATTAAAGTCATAATAGCCGAATGGTTGAGTGGTCAAAATTTCAAGTCAAGAGACCCGAATTCGATCTCCAAGTGGAAAGCTCAAACCAATGGGTTTTCAAAAATTTATATACGAATTATATCGTTGGCTTGGACATGAAGACGGCGTCGGACTCACCTCCTGACACGTCTCGAAAATATCTTCGGTGAAAGGTGGGTCGTAGGGGTTTAATTGTTTGGACTATACCTCTACCTACAACTGTATTTGGAATTGCGTGAAGATGTATATATTCATTTATTTTTATTTACATGTTATTATTGTATAGAATATGGGTCAATTTGGAGGTGCGCGTAACTTCTATTGAATGTAACAGATCCGCGAGCGCGCGTTCCAGTCGCTGGCGGACCTGTTCTGCTGCTGCTGCGTGGTGACGGCGGCGCACAGCAAGCACGCGCCCGAGTACCGCGCGCAGCTGTGCGCGCTGCAGCAGCACGCGCTGGGCTGGCTGCTGGACACCGCCGTGCCGGTCTACCGGCCCGCGCGCCACGACTTCCAGCACGCGCTCAACAAGGTGCCCCACCACCACCGCCGCCACCACCACCACCACCATCACACCACCAACATACACTGCCTGTAAAAGTCCACAGCTAGTCAGATCCCGAAAGGAGGATTTGCCATAATTGGCAAGAGAAACGGCTATCACAGCACGCAACTGCAGCATTCAATTTTTATCCTTAGTCGACTTTTATGAAACCAGAAGAGTGAGAATAACAAATTAATCAAGGGATATGAGGCATTCTATCTCATTCCTAAGGGATGAAAGCTCAAGAAACCTTCTTTCCAGTTGTAATACAACTTAGTAGTCACTTACCATCCAATGCTTACTTGTCTCATCTGTTTTCTTCTTAATTAAACACTATGTAGTAATTGTGTATAAAAACCAGAGTAATTTTTTACCATAAATATTATTTTCAAGAAGTATTCACCATTATTTAATTAGATCCACTGACTCATACTTCCAAAAAAGTTATAAATATTATCGCTCATGTCAAGGTAATTTTACCCTTCTCATTGATTCTCTAATTTACATACAGATTCTTCATAAAATAAAACACGTTTTTTCGAATCATTCTATAATTCACATGCAGATTTTGACACAAAAATAACATGTTTTCTTTTCGAATACGCTTAAAATCCGCCGCTGGGGCGGTGTGTTTCCGCAACCCGACTCCCAATAAAAGCGAGGTTAGTGCAATAAGAGGAGTCCGCGCCGCAGATAATGTTCGTGGAGCCGGCGGAGGCGTACAGCAAGCCGGACAACTGGCCGCCGGAGTGCGAGCGCGCGCCGGCCTACCGGCTGTGCTGCGAGGCGCCGCTGCCGCAGAACACTTTGCTGCGGCTCATCTTCATCGGCCTCTCCAAGGTACGGAGCATCTTCCGGCATTTTGAGACCTGGTTCAACAGACGCAACGGGAGCGTTTTATTTGTTTGTTTATCTTCACGCACAGTTTTGGATATCTTCGGTGGAAGGTGGGTCGAAGGGACTTTGTGAAATTGGGAATTGCGTGAAGATATTTTCTTTTTCACGCACAGTCCCTGACGGGGTAGCTAGTGAGAACAGAACGCCAAGTGTCACGTACCTTACATACCTCTTTCGCTTCTTTAAAATTCATAATGTTTTTTATAAATGCACATCTGGGGGATATTCGAATACTCTTGACCCTCCCTGTAACAGGAGACATTTGTAATTGTAGAGTTATTTATTTGCTTTCAGTTTTTATCTTTATCCAACCACACACCATTATCAATACTGCGATGGACAGAGGTATAGGCATTTAAGTCTTTTCGACCTACCTTTCACCGAAGACATTTTTTAGATTTCTAGATTATTAACATCAGTCTGTAATAATAATTGATCTGAATCTTCAATTATTTCTTTGTAGAGTTTTAGATCATCCGCTAAAAGTCAGTTTTTACAGAGGTTAAAGCCGTCTCCGATGTCATTAACGTAGACTACAACAAGGATTGGATCTAAATGAGAACCCTGCGGTACGCCAGAAGTGGGAAGAACAGAAAATGGTTTAGAATCTGTATAGATTATTTTTGGTTGCAATTTTCCAAGCAACTTTTAACAAATTGCAGCATCCTGCCATGCATACCTACCTACCTACCTACCTACCTACTTACTACCTAATTATAAAGTAATAATATTACGGTCTACTTTGTCAATACCTTTGCTTAAAATTAATGAATGCAAAGGTAGAAAGCCATCATCATTAAGAGATTCGGCCTTTAAACACATAGTAAGGTAAATATGCGATTCAAATATATTAGCAAAAACTGAAATCAAGATAGCCGGGCGTCTGGATAATCGGAAATCGAGTTAAGAGATTCAGGTTCTATCCCCAGATGCTAGGCTCGAACCAATGTTTTTTTTTTTGAAAACTTATGTTATGTGCTACTCGTGGTGTGGCTCTACCACCATCAGCATCAGCTTCTGTTGTTGCATGAATGGGCCGGCTCGACCGGGGAAGAACCACGACCTCACAGAATACCGGCGTGAAGTAGAAGTCTAACAAACTTCTGCCTTTCGTCTGGTCAGTGCAGGTAACCGGAGGCCCACACCCCCCTCCCCCAACTTAGACTTAGACTTAGATTTCACTTAGAATGTCCCCCTCCCCCAATTCTGGGGGAGGGGGGCACTCTAAGGGAGGCAACGCATCTGCTGTGCCTCTGGTATTGCGGGTGTTCATGGGCGGTGGTAATCACTTACGATCACGTGAGCCACCTGCTCGTTTGCCTCCCTTTTTCTATGAAAAAAGAAATTACATGCTCACCGCCTGTCACGTTATCTCAAAAAAATTGAGTATAGATATATATACACATATATATATTTCATCATACGTTCGCGTCGTCCAGGACATCCCGGTGTCGGGCACGGAGGTGTTCGAGCTGCTGGAGCAGCTGGTGCGGCGCGCGTGCGCGCTGCCGGCCGACGAGCTGCCGCTGCTGGTGGACAAGCTGGAGATCGCGGACTACATCTTCCAGCTGTGCCAGTTCCACCCGCCCGACAACATCACCCTGCCCGCCGGGTATCTGCTGTTTCGTGTTGACAATTATTATTATATTTAAAAAAAAAAAAAAAAAAAAAAAACAGAAAAAACTAATTCGATGATGGGTACTTATTCTTCTCATAATTACAGTGTTTCACACGAATGTAAAGTATAATCAGGTGACGTAAACACCGGTTTTCATAGTGCCGCTAGCTCTGGGGACCCGGGATGTAATGCCGAATGGGTCGAATTATAATTAATACATTTTCTCGACTCTGGGTGTCTGGTAAGGTGCCGAGTGGTTTTCCCAATACAGGGGTAGACAGAGGTCTAGTCTAGACAATTAAGTCCCTTCGACCCACCTTCCATCGAAGATATTTTCGGACCGTCGCAGGTGGTTAGCCCGTTACGTCTTTATGTCCAAGCTAACGATGCAATTCGTACATAAGTTTTTTAAAACCCCATTGCCTCGAAATTGCAACCTCCCAACCACTCGGCTATCGTGACTCTGATAATGCATGAAATTAATGAATATTTTCATAATCCATGAGTGCGCAGTAAGTGTAAGCTATGTGCAGTGGGAGTGGGAGTGGGAGAGGGAGTTGAGTGTGTGGTGCGTGCGCAGGTACAGCCCGCCGGCGCTGGCCATCACGTCGCTGTACTGGCGCGGCTGGCTGCTGCTCACCATGCTGGCCGCGCACAACCCTCAGGGCTTCGCCGAGCGCGCCGCCGCCACCTACCCCACGCTGCGAGCCCTCATCGAGATGTGCATCACCGGGTCAGAGCTCTGCTTACATCCCCGATTCACACCTTTCCACCCACCTTGCTTATGTGGCGACATCTATGTCTCCACATTGGAAGCTCGCTAGTGGCGGATTCAGGAAACACATCGACGGCCTACATCGCGCTATCGAAGTTCGCACGGTTACACACATATATACGATTACCGATAGTGCACACCTGTGGAGAAGAGGTCCTCCCCAGGTCACGACCACCCGACTTGGCCGGTAACTACCCTGCACCTGCACCACATCATCCGCTACACTTAGGTGGAATAAATATAATATAATACTGAAAAGTCTTTACTATTATGTTGTTATAATGGAAGTGGATTTTTTTTTATCCAATTAACAACCATAATTTTGAATATTTACTTCCGAAAGTTTTTCATTATTAACTCTATACCGTGGGTGAAAAAGTCTGAGCATCTTTATAAATAAATAAATGTCTTTCCGACATTCCTAAGGGTCAGAGGTCTAAAAAATTAAATCCTTTCTACCTACCTTCCACCGAAAACATTTTTTGGACGTGACATGTGTTGAACGCGCCGCCGTCTTTATGTCCAGGCTAACGATCTAAATCGTACGTAAGTTTTGAAAAAACCCAGTAGTTACAGTTACGAGCCTTGGAGATCGAACTCGGGTCTCTTGACTCAAATTCCGATCACCACACCGCGCAAGTACGGTTAAAGCTTATATCACTCTCACAGGACCTTGTTTCCAAAAACTGTTTCCTTTTAGATTAATAAAAACTTTTTCCTAGTTCAAACGGAACTCAAAATCAAGACCTGTTGTAAACCACTATTACTATTGAATGAATTAATGATTAAATAAAATATACTTTATTGAAAAAAGAAATAGATAAAAGCTATTTATTTGATAAATAAAAAATATGTTAGCCAAAATAAAAAAAAATATTATATTGTGCGATATTGAATCAGGTCCCTATTTCAAGTGATAAAACATTGATTTTCAAATGGTACCTGATGTCGATTTACTTATTGTATATTGATTTATTGTACTCCATTACGCTTAACAACAAAAAGTATTAAACTAAACAAAAAAATATTGCCATATACCTTGGATGGCTCACCACCTGTCCACATTGTCCCAAAGAAATGTCTTTGGTGAAAAGTGGGTTGAGAAAGACTTAACTGAACCTCTGTCTATCCCAGTATTGCAAATGTTTTAGGCCATAAAGATGTCTTACATTACTTAACAAATAGATAGCTCTCACATATGCCTCACGTATTACCAGTAAACTTCGACCGTTGACCATTTTCATTATTTGTCTGCTGTTATTCAGGAAAATTTTTATACGACGATTACCTTAACACAACTTTACGATATTGTATCGTATCTTAGAATGCTCACATAGAGAATTGGATTATCAAGTTTGTTTTTGTTTATATCATCACACATTCTCCTGCTACTGGGGTAACCAGAGATTTGGACCACTAAGTCCTTTTGACCCACCTTTCACCGAAGTGTATTCGAGATGGTGAGAGTCTTAAAAATGGTTTATATAAAAAGGTTAAAACATTTTTAAATCCATCATAGAGACTTCTATGTAACCGAATTAAGAAAAATTATTTGCTTGCTTATTTTACACTGAAATTACATTTAACATTACCAGACAACGTTATGAAATTAATGTGTTTCGTGCTACTAAGTGACTTAGACACTATAAGTGGGACAAATGTTATTTATTATAAGTGGAAACTTGTAAATATAAACAGAGTCACAATTAATCTGCTTGTCTGTAACAATAACCAAAGATGTTTAATTAATTGCTTTGTATATGTAATATAATTAACAGAAGGTATATAGAGAATAAAATGCTGTAATTACTGCAGTCGAAGCAATATAGGAAAATAGTAAAAGAACAGATAGTTAATATTTTATTATAGGAAGCCAAGTATCGAATGGAATACCAACTCGGCTGCGGAAGCTGAACGTGCAGAAGCGGAACGTGCTGCAATCCTTCAGCTGGAGACACACTTGGCTACTGCCAGTAATGCCAAGCTACCGATTACAGAACACAGCTCGCGATTACTCAGCCAGGTAAATGTTTTGTATTCGGTCAAAAATATGTTTAATTTTCGTCCTTCGAGCCGGATAAAGGGATCTTTATATGTTTCTAGAAATAACTGATGTATTTTAATATATAATTTTCCAGTTAAATTTGTCACAATGGAAGATGGAGAAACAGCCCTTTTAAAAAGGTTATTATGCACCTAATATAAGTGAATTTGTGTATTACTCGCGCAGGTTTTATCAACTAGAGGAAAGAATCTTATAAAACCCAATTGTTTCTTTATCTATTTCTTTATCGTTCCAGCTGACGCTACTGGAGCCGCTGGGGCCGGCCAGGAAGCCGCCCGGCGGCGTGGCGGACGCGCTGGCGGCGCTGAGCTCGCAGCTGCGCCTGGGCCGGCTGCTGTGCCGCCAGCCCGCGCTGCTGCTGCAGCTGGTGGAGCGCCACGGCACGCGCCGCGCCATGCCCTGGCTGCACCAGCTGCTGCGCCACGACCAGCTCGAGCTGAGGTGCAGAATATGATGAAGGATCTAACCCCACGACCCTGTCAACATTTTTATAACAAAAGTCGCCATCGCTGATGGGGATTTAGATGCCCGTAAAGTTTTTTTGACGACGTCCGTGGACGAGTTGCGTTCTCATTGGTTCTCATGGTGTCGCCGACTCGGAGGTCCCGGGTTCGATTCCCAGTCGGGTCAATGTAGAAAACACTTTTACTATATTTTCTCGGGTCTGGGTGTCTGTGGTAATTTCTTTTTTTCCGATTCCATAATACAAGCTGCTTACTTTGTGATCAGGGAAATGTATGCGTTGTTGTCTCTATGTGGATTTATTTATGTTCTATTATTTAACCCAATAAGATTTGTGTTTGTTCCTTTGCAGCGTCCTGCCGGTGCAGTGCCTGTGCGAGTTCCTGTCGGCGGGCGGGGTGGGCGGGGCGGGCGGGGCGGGCGGCGCGGGCGGGGCGGGCGGCGAGGCGGGCAAGGCGGGCGAGCTGTGCGCGCACCTGCGCCGCACGCTGAGCAGCGAGGAGGGCGCGCGCGCCGTGCTGCACTACTACATGCAGCGCCTCGCGCACGCGCACGCGCCCACGCGCGCTGCCGCCAACAGGGTGACTATCTATTCCGAAATTGCTTCGAAAGTCCGTTTTATTTTTCGATGGCCGTGGTACAACGTTACAATGGCTTAATTTACCAAAAACGGAGGTGGTTTTAAAATAAATAACATTAAGGCGAAATGTTCAGACAAATTAGCATTAAGTCAATGCTTTTTTTTTTTTCAGGGCCTGAAATTAGTACTAACACAGTCTGAAGATACCACTGAGATAGACTACAATGCAGATGTTAGCCCTGAGTAAGTAAAAACTTCTTTATAATCTCATGACCCAACTTGACACTTATGTAGGCTGATATTTGTACTGTGTAAATATTAGGTCACTATAGCCGAGTGGTTCGGTGATCGTATTTCAAGTCAGGAGACCCGAGTTAGATCCCCAGGTGGCCCGCTGGTACCAATGGGTTTTTTCAAAACTTATGTACGATTATATTCGTGGCTCTGACTTAAAAAAGGCGACGGGCTCACCACCTGTCACGTTGTCCCGAAAAATTTCTTCGGTGGAAGGTTGATCGAAGGGACTTAATTGTCTAGACCTCTGTCTACTCTTGTATTGGGGTGGCGGTGCGCAGCGAGGCGATGTGCCGTGTAGTGTAGTGTGGTGTAGGTTTTTTTTTATAGAAAAGGGAGGCAAACGAACAGGTGGGTCTCGTGATGATAAGTGATTACCGACGCCAATTAACACCCGCAATACCAGAGGCATAGCAGATGCGTTGCCGGCCTTGAATTACCCCCCCCCCCCAAATTGGGGAGGGAGGTGTGTGGACCTCCGGTAACCTGCACTCACCAGAACGAAACGCAGAAGTTTGTTACCGGCGTAGTATTCAGTGAGGTCGTGGTACTTCCCCGGTCCATTCTTGCACCAACAAAAGCTGAGGCTCTACCACTGTTAAAAAGCGAGTGGCTGGGGATGCCGTGGTCGCTGCAGCACTGGGAGGCGGTGCGCAGCGAGGTGGTGTGCCTTGTAGTGTAGTGTAGTGTAGTAGTGCAGGGCTGTCGATGTGTGACGACGTGCCGTGTGCGCAGCGAGTGGCTGGAGCTGCTGTGGTCGCTGCAGCACTGGGAGGCGGTGTGCCTTGTAGTGTAGTGTAGTGTAGTGCAGGGCTGTCGATGTGTGACGACGTGCCGTGTGCGCAGCGAGTGGCTGGAGCTGCTGTGGTCGCTGCAGCACTGGGAGGCGGTGCCTTGTAGTGCAGTGTAGTGTAGTGCAGTGTAGTGTAGTGTAGTGTAGTGTAGCGCAGTGTAGTGCAGGCTGTCGATGTGACGACGTGCCGTGTGCGCAGCGAGTGGCTGGGGCTGCTGTGGTCGCTGCAGCACTGGGAGGCGGTGTGCCTTGTAGTGTAGTGTAGTGTAGTGCAGGGCTGTCGATGTGTGACGACGTGCCGTGTGCGCAGCGAGTGGCTGGGGCTGCTGTGGTCGCTGCAGCACTGGGAGGCGGTGTGCCTTGTAGTGTAGTGTAGTGTAGTGTAGTGTGGTGCAGGGCTGTCGATGTGTGACGACGTGCCGTGTGCGCAGCAGTGGCTGGGGCTGCTGTGGTCGCTGCAGCACCGGGAGGCGGTGTGCCTTGTGGTGTAGTGTGGTGTAGTGTAGTGCAGGGCTGTCGATGTGTGACGACGTGCCGTGTGCGCAGCAGTGGCTGGGGCTGCTGTGTCGCTGCAGCACTGGGAGAGCAGTGTGCCTTGTAGTGTAGTGTGGTGTAGTGTGGTGGGGCTGTCGATGTGTGACGACGTGCCGTGTGCGCAGCGGAGTGGCTGGGGCTGCTGTGTCGCTGCAGCACCGGGAGGCGGTGTGCCTTGTAGTGTAGTGTAGTGTGGTGTAGTGCAGGGCTGTCGATGTGTGACGACGTGCCGTGTGCGCAGCAGTGGCTGGGGCTGCTGTGTCGCTGCAGCACTGGGAGGCAGTGTGCCTTGTAGTGTGAGTGTAGTGTAGTGTAGTGCAGGGCTGTCGATGTGTGACGACGTGCCGTGTGCGCAGCGGAGTGGCTGGGGCTGCTGTCGCTGCAGCACTGGGAGAGCAGTGTGCCTTGTAGTGTGAGTGTAGTGTAGTGTGGTGCAGGGCTGTCGATGTGTGACGACGCCGTGTGCGCAGCAGTGGCTGGGGCTGCTGTGGTCGCCGCAGCACTGGGAGCAGTGTGCCTTGTGGTGTAGTGTAGTGCAGTGTAGTGTAGTGTAGTGTAGTGTAGTGCAGGGCTGTCGATGTGTGACGACGTGCCGTGTGCGCAGCGAGTGGCTGGGGCTGCTGTGGTCGCTGCAGCACTGGGAGGCGGTGCGCAGCGAGGCGGTGCTGCGCGTGCGCGCCGCGTGCCTGGTAGAGTGCGCGCCGCGACACGTGGCCGCGTACCTGGGCTTCCTCGCCGATCACGTCACCGCGACGCCGGACATCGACCACACAGAAATTGTTCTGGTCTGTATATTTATGTATGTGCTCTGTCATATTATTAATATCACAATGGCAGGCAAGTAAGTGTGGAGTTAATATTTTGCAGGACTTGAGCCAAGTGCTAATGGAACGCACCACGGTGACGAGCTGTATGCTGCCGCCCGTAGACGCGCGAGACTCTGCGCGTGACGAGCGTTATATGGCTCAGCACCGTGCTCTGTACTCATTCACACGCATTCTGTACACGCATTTGCGTCAGGTAAAATTACTCGCAACCTCTGTTTTCTACTTTTATCTGTGACATTTTATGTGGTTAATAAACTTCTACCGAGAAGCAATTCAAAACAATTATCGTCTTAAATAAATATTTCAGTTAGTATAATAATGTAGTATAATAGGTATCGCATATGCATTAAACAAATATGCAGGCAGTGAACAAAAACCTACCTGCCCCCGAAATTTATCTTCGTTGGAAGGTGGGTCAAAGGGACTTAATTGTCTAGACTAGACCTCTGTCTACCCCTGTAGTGGGAATTGCGTGAAGATATTTATTTATATATTTATTTAATAGTCACGATAGCCGAGTTGTTGGGTGGTCGGAATTTCGAGTCGAGAGACCCGAGTTCGATCCCCAGGTGGCAGTACCAATGAGTTTTTCAAAAAACTTATGAACGAATTTCATCGTTGGCTTGGACATAAAGGCGGCGACGGGCTCACCACCTGTCACGTTGTCCCGAAAATATCTTCGGTGGAAGGTGGGTCAAAGGGACTTAATTGTCTAGACTTGACCTCTGTCTTAATACAGGGGTATTGGGAATTGTGTGAAGATATTTATTTATTTATTTGTTCACTACCTGCATATTGCCTCAAAAATGACACAAACTTAAATAAAATAATGTTTTATTGTCCATTACTTTTCATCTCAAACTCAAACCCATAACGATTCATGATATAAAATAAATTTTGCGTGGCTAGGTAATCCGCACGGGCGTAGAGGTGGAGGAGGAGGAGGAGGAGGACCCGGAGGCCTGGGGCGGCGCCGAGCGCGTGCTGCTGCAGTGGTCGGGCGGCCGCAGCGCGCGCCTGCACGTCGTGCTTGTTCACGCGCACCTCAAACTGCTTTGTTACGGGCCCTCCATGTGTGAGTTTATTGCATTCTTCACTGTCATTTCATTATTTGTACTGGTTACAAATAATGAAATGACAGTGAAGCATATATGACATCTATCGGTAGTCTTTTTTAAAACTGTAACCGTTTCGCAATGAGATTCCTCTAAAAATAGATAGTTGCCATTTTGATGTTTGGTCTTAAAAATGCACCATCAATTTTTCAATGCGTCATTTTCTCTTTTATGCTCTTGACTTTATTGATTATTCTCGCCCTTAAATATTCTAGTGGTTAAAAACATGAATTCAAATGAATATTTCTTTCAAAATTCTCTTATCCAAGTGTAACTTATGTATGCCCTTTAATATCTAGTTTGTTTATAGTAAATATCGTGTAATGAACTTAGGCTCCCAACAATCGCTCGATATTGAATGAATGCGCAATTGATCTTTGTTCCGCGTGGCGCGCCAGACGACACGAGCCAGGAGATGTACTCGTGGCTGCAGTCGATGTGGGTGGGCGGCGAGGGCGGCGTGGGCGGCGTGGGCGGCGAGGGCGGCGCGGGCGGCGCGCGGCTCGAGGCGCTGCTGCCGGACTGGCTGCGCCTGCACCTGGTGCGCTCGGCGCGCGCGCCGCTGCTGGAGGCCGGCCTGCGCGGCCTGCCCGCGCACAAGCTCGCGCTCTTCATACAGACCTTCGGCATGCCCGTGCCCTCCATGAGGTGAAGCAACACCCGCTAAACTTCTCTGTTTAGGAATCGCCCCGATAGTTATACAGTACAGTGTTTGCTGTTATTAAATAAAAAAATAAAAATATAATAATAATAAAATAAATATCTTCACGCAATTCCCAATACAGGGGTAGACAGAGGTCAAGTCTAGACAATTAAGTCCCTTTGACCCACCTTCCACCGAAGATATTTTCGGGACAACGTGACAGGTGGTGAGCCCGTCGCCGCCTTTATGTCCAAGCCAACGATGAAATTCGTACATAGGTTTTTGAAAAACTCATTGGTACTGCCACCTGGGGATCGAACTCGGTCTCTCGACTCGAAATTCCGACCACCCAACAACTCGGCTATCGTGACTCGCAAAAAAAAAATGTTTTTTAAAATTTCATCGGACACGGTAGGGATTCGAACCCGCGATCTTTGTCGTACCATGGCACCGCTCTTACCTCTGAGCTATCGTGTCCTACACGCATTAGTAGTAGATTTTTAAATCTATTTCTTTATTTATGCCAGTTTTTATCACTGGCGCCATCTACCGGTTTAACAAAATATTCAGCGTAAATTATTCGCTTTAAAAATAAATAAAAATTATATTTGCTGATGTTATTTAAGTTTGAAAAGTTTAATTACGGACTGTGAGACATTTCATTTTAGTAGATGTAAAAAATATAAATTAGAAAAAAAAATCCAAATGCACTATGTATTCTTCTTCTTTACAATCCATTAAGAGTCCAACGCTGAACATAGGCCACAATTTTCCACGTAGAACGGTCCTGAGACACCTGCATTAGCCGACTCCCTGCAATATGCAGGCCGTCACTCCGTCTTATGGAGAGTTGTCGTTCACTGCGCTTACCTAAGTTGTCAGCCATTGTACGAGCTGGCATGTAAGCGCCATTGCTGTCGTGCGTGTGGTGACGTGCGCGTGCCGCAGCGCGCTGCTGGCGGCGCTGGACGCGTGCCCGGCGGGCGCGGTGGCGCGGCTGGGCGTGGAGCGCGGCTACATGGCGCAGCTGCTGCGCGTGCAGCGCGCGCGCGGCGCCACCGGCGGCGCCGCCTTCGCCGCCGCGCTGCGTCTGCAGCCGCCCCAGCTGTCGCCGGGTGCCGTGCCGGATTTCGTATTTTAAATATACATACATACATACATACATATCATCACGCCTCTTTCCCGTAGGGGTAGGCAGAGACCACTTCTTTCCACTTGCTACGATCCTTACATTAAATATACGTATATATATATATATATATATATATATATATATATATATATATATATATATATATATATATATATATATATATATATATATATGTATATATATATATACATATATATATATATATGTATATATATATACATATATATATATATATATATATATATATATATATATATATATATATATATATATATATATATATATATATATATATATATATATCTGTCTTCTATATTTAAAGAATATTTTAAAAGAGTATATAAAAAATTAATAATTTAAAAAAGTATTGTGCAAAAGATATTCAAAATATATCACATCCCATCTGCGATATTTATTTGCAGCTCTTATTATCAAATTACTAATATTTTCATGTAGTTACTTGAGGATAATAATAACTATGTTTCCCTTAAGGACACTTATTTGTATTTCTATAAATATGCATTACATCATAACGTATACATTTAACATCATATTCATTGTACATATTATATCTTATAACGTGTTAAATTTCTTATAGAAGATACATTATTTGACGATGAGCCGCTGCCGGAGGAGACGCAGTCCGCCTGGGACACAGTCAGCGCGATTCCACGTCTGGAACCAGACCACGTACCAGGTCTTTTGTCTGCGGTGTTCGATGCTGGGGATTGTCGCTTCGACGTAGATACCGCTTGCACGCAGCTCTACGCTGTAAGTACGAGGCTTTTGCTTTAGTATTTTTTTTTTTTTTTCGGAGAATTCAAATATACTTAAGTTGCTCTGAATATGCATTAATCTATCCTACTATAAAGAATTAAGAATGTATTAAATCATCATATAAGAGGAATATTAAAGGCGTCAAGTAGAACCCTTGTGGTAACCATTTATGATGGTCGTGTTATGACTTAGCCTGTTGCAATAAAAACATTTTATTTATATTATGATAACAGCAGACATTGAAATGGTCTTTAATACTTCAAGAAGCACATCGTATTCGACAATTCTGAGTAAATAAATAAATACAGAAAAGGTACAGTCTGTGCCTAAAGTTCAATATTCGCGGCGCAGTCGATAGCGGAGGAGGGGCTGCGCGGCGAGGAGGGCCCGTACACGCGCGGCGCGTGCGCGTTCCTGCGCGGCGCGGCGCCGCACGCGCTGCTGCGGCGCAGCGCGCACGGCGCGGCGCTGCTGCGCACGCTGCTCGCGGCGCGCGCGCGCGCGCTGCCGGCCGCCGCGCGCGCGCTCGCCGCCGCCAAGTGCGCGCCGGGGCCCGTGGCCGCGCTGCTGCGCGCCGCCGCGCTGCCCGCCGCGCCGCCGCCCGCGCTGCGCCCGCCGCCCGCGCTGCCCGCGCTGCCGCCGCTGGCCGCAACCAGAGACCAGCTCGTTGCAGGTACCCGACCCTAATTAAATTAGTCACGTTTTGTTGGAAATACCATCAGCAGACTCTGCGGTAGTCAGAGATCTATTTTCTATTTCATTTTATTTATCTAAATAATTTAGTTTATTCAACCCACATTTCACTAATTATTATTTAGCACAATATGACATGTAGTGATGCCTGTCGTCGCCTTTAGTCTAAGCCAAAGTTATACCATGTACAAAGATTCGAAATAAGTCTACGTTCCATGATCAATTATTTTTTATTTATTTATTTATTTAATATCATAGAACCAACAGCACATTAAAAATATAACAAAAAATCTTAAAATTATACTTATTGCCAATAACAGGTTCATACTTTATAAAAATAAAAAAAAGTATGTTATCACTTTTATAGTGGATGACTCTTACATTATTGTTGTAGTAATCAGTTAATAATAATAAGGTAAAGACAAAAAAAGTAATATTTAAATGATGAAAACTAAAAACTAAGTACGCATATTGTTATGATTATAAATGTGTGTATGTGAGAGTGAGTGTGTGTGTATTAATAAATTAATAATTGAAATAATTGAAGAACGTTGGCTGCTATTTCGAGGCAATCTATTTTGTTACTACAGATATCATGTAGGAACATCATCTGAAGTAACATTCGGCGATCTTTTAACTGCATTAGTTTATGAAACTTGCAAGACTCTGTATAACTTAAAGTTAGTTTATTTTATAATCGGTGGTTTAACACATTAATAAATTTAGATTTAGATTGATAAATTGAGATTGTATTTTTTCTATTTCTTGTATATATGTTATATAAATTGGGTTCCACACCACACAACAATACTCCAGAACGCTACGAACGTAAGAATGATATAAAATATAAAATGATATAAAAATTGAATGAATTATCAAAAAAGAATTACGAGTTTATCTTAGTAGCTGGAGACTTTAATATGGATTTCCTAAAAAGTAACAATATGACTCAAGATTTCGAATGTTTGCTCTTAAATTATAATTTAAAGCTTGTGTCGAGACAACCCACTAGACTTAAAAGTCAAACCTGTATTGACAATTTCGCACATAGCTATAAACAGACATGTGCTACTGATGTTATAGACTTTGCGTTATCAGACCACACAGCCCAAATTATTTCATATCCAATAAAAACAATTTCTACGTTGAAATACTGGCGTATTAAGTGCCGTGACTATTCGCAGGATAACTTAAATAAATATTTAAAAAATTTAAAAAAATATCTTTTAGTGATATTTAAATTCACATGATTCTAACAATGCATGCAATAGTTTTATTGAGGATTTTAAATTGATATATGACTTTTGTTTTCCGTATAAAATTATAACCTTAAAAACTAACAATAAAGTACAATGGCTGTCACGTGGTATAAAATTGTGTAGTAAAATCAAAAGAAAATTACTATGGGAAATGAGATTAAGACCGTCAGAAAAAAATAAAAAAAAAATCCATAAATATTCTAAAACAACACGCGAACGCGTTTAATGATTTTTTTATTGACAAAATTGTACCAACCAAAAATTCAGAAAGCAATGTGACGACTTTCATAACGACTAAAAAAGAGTCATTTTTTCTCAAACCATGCATACCAAATGATGTTTTACAAATAATAAAATCTCTAAAAAATTCAAACAGCGTAGGATTTGACGGCGTATGTACTAAAATAATAAAATGTGCTGCTAATATTATCAGTGACCCATTATCTCACATTATTAACCTAAGTATTAGTACCGGTGTATTTCAGATGCATTAAAATATCTATTATTAAACCCGTACATAAAAAACTAGATAAAGAAAACATGGAAAATTATAGACCCATATCCTTAATACCTATAATGGCAAAGATATTTGAAAAGTACATTTATATAGCACTCTATAAATACTTTGAATCGAGCAACATGTTTAGCAAAGAACAAAAGGATTTAGAGAAAATAAAACTATAAATATGGCTATATATGAGTTTCTGTACAGTGTATTAGTAAACGTAGACAACAGAACTCCCATTTGTTCTGTTTTTTGTGATATGACACAAGCTTTTGACTATGTTGACCATAAGATACTACTTCTAAAATTAGAACGTTATGGAATTCGAGGAATACCACTACAGCTTATCAAATCTTATTTAGATAATAGAAATTGTTATTTCAGTGTGTTGTACACTGAAATAACAAATATCAATTAAAACCAATCTTATTTATATTATTTTTTTATTTATCTTCACGCACAATCCCTGACGGGGTAGCCACAGAGAACAGATCGCCAAGTGTCACGATCCCTACATACTTCTTTCGCTTCTTTCAGATTCATCATCTTCTTCATACACGCACGTCTAGGTATCCGAGTACTCTTGACCCTCCTCTCTTCGAGCAATTTGCTCACATGGTCTTCGAAAGTTAATCTCGGTCTACCTCGACACCTTTTAATATTAACTTTCGCGCTATATATTTTCTTCACCATTCGGTCTTCACTCATTCGCTCAACGTGCCCAAACCATCGAAGCACGCCCTTATCCATTTTGAGACAAGGTCATCTTTCAAACCTGCTTGCTGCTGCTGCTGCAAAACCAATCTTGAAGAAACATATTTCTCAAATGAACGTATAGTACAATATGGTGTTCCCCAGGGAGTGTACTTGGTCCACTCCTTTTTATAATATATATAAATGACTTACCTCGTGTTACAAATCAACCTATGACATTGTTTGCTGATGACAGTACTGTAACAATTAAATGTGAAAATACTGACAATTATAAAAATGACATTTTAACAACTTTAAATTTAATTATTAATTGGTTAAAAAACAATAATTTAAAAATCAACTTAAGTAAAACTAAAATAATTCATTTTCGACAACGCAATACAGCTGCTTCCAATTATCCTGATGTTACCTATGACAATAATAAAATCAAAGACGTTGACATGACTAAAGGACTTAACATAGATAGTAAATTAAATTGGAAATATCATATTGAACATTTGTCTAAAAAAATAAATAGTGCTGCTTATGCTTTGTATAAAATAGCTCCCCAGATAAGTATTGAGACACTACTTATAACATACCATGGTCTCATAGTCTCTAATATTAGATATGGAATTATCTTTTGGGGGAATTCAACGGACGCAAATATTATATTTAAGTCACAAAAAAGGTGCATTCGAGCAATGTTTAAGGTCAATGCACAAGAATCTTGTTTGCCATATTTTAAAAATATAAATTGCTGACGTTCCCATCGCTGTATATATATGAAAGTGTAATGTTTGTAAAAAATAATCCTAAATTATTTCGAAAAGTATCAGATATAATTATATAAAATCTACTTACAAAAGCCAAAAACAACACTAATTTCCAAAAGTGTATGCTGTATGGCTCCAAATATATATAATAAATTACCACAAACTTGGAGACTGTCTAGCAGGTTACTTCAAAAAAAGCTGAAAAAACTGAGAAATGTTATTATTCAATTGACGATTTCCTTAGAGATAATATACCTTTCTAGTATAAATGTATAAATTGTAATTGATATTTCTTGACATTTGTTATTTAATTATTAGTATTATTCACAATTATTATAATTTACTTTAATTATGTTCAACTAAATATTATGTTTATATAAATTCAAAATTTTTTCTATTAAATTTATTATATTTTTTGTTATATTGTAATTAAACTTTTGCATGCCTCAATAAGGCAGAATGTATAGGGCTATATTTTATAAAATATTAAGAACTAATGTTACCTACATTCTGGCAAATAAATTATTGATTGATTGATTGATTGAAAAAACTTTCAAACAATCTACATCTGGAAAAGGCTGACTGACACGTAGAACGAACCCAAGATTTTTGTATGCCTTAGCAACCGTTGCCGCGATATGATCGGACATCAACATTTTTGAATCAAAAATGACTCCAAGATCTTTGGCTTTATCCGTGCATGCTACAGAAACGCCATCGATATTGTACTGAAATTTTAATTTCCTTATTTTTCGTGTAAAACTAATTTGGAAACATTTCGACACATTGATTGCTATACGATTATCACGGCAATAGTTACTTAGTCTATGTAAGTCGCTCTGTAGAGCGTGTGCATCCAATTCAGACTTTATGTTGGCATAAATTTTCATGTCATCAGCGTACATAAGAAATTTGGCATATCGAAAACATTTTCCAATGTCATATAAATAAGCAACATATAACAAAGGGCCTAAAATGGAACCTTGTGATACGCCTGATGATATATCCACAACGTCCGAGCGGAATCCAGCCACTACAACTGCTTGCGAGCGGTTGCGTAGGTATGAATCCAACCACCGTAGAAGTTTACCACGAATTCCTAACTCCTGAAGCTTGTTGAAAAGAATAACGTGGTCAACGCTATCGAATGCCTTCTCATAATCCGTATATATGACATCTATTTGGTAGCCATTGTCCATCCCTCTAAGAACATCATTGTTAAAGATAGAAAGATTGGTACATGTTGAACGACCGCGCACAAAGCCATGCTGTTGTAAGGGAACGTGGCGCAGGATCTGCGGGTAAATGTGCTTATGAGCAATTCTTTCCATAATTTTACTTAGAACATTTAATATGGATATAGGTCGATAATTTTCTATAGCTGATTTTGATCCTTTTTTATGAATTGGCACAATATTAGCAGTCTTCCATATTTTTGGAAAACATCCCTCTTGAAAACATCTTTTAAATAATATTGCGATTTGAGGTCCCAAAGACTGTGCACATTGAAAAAAGAAATAGGGTAGGATTCCATCACAACCGGCACCTTTCGAACAATCGAGACTTTTTAAATATTTTACAACATCCGCTGTTGAGATATGCAAGTCGCTAATAACATCATAGCATGGGGCTTGCTCCTCTGAGAATTCTTTATATTGTAGTGCAGGTGGTGTAAAATTTTGACAGAAATAATTGTTGAATGCATTACAAATATCGAATTGATTAACAAGAGTACTTCCATTAAATTGCATTATATGGGGATAATTGGATCGGTTATTCCTTTTTGATTTTATATACCTCCAAAACAGCTTAGGTGTCGACTTTATTTTATCTTGACAAAATTCAAGGTAAGAAGAATAACATTTACTTTCGAGTTTCTTAAACCTCCTACGCAGAATAGAAAAAGAACTATAATCATGAGGGTTACCATATTTTTTCCAAAGAGAATGATATTTCGCTTTTTCTTTTATTAATTTCTTTAATGCGTTACTGTACCAAACCGGATAGTTATATGATTGAGAAGTAGATCTTTGGGGTACATATTTATTAATTCTAGAATTTAAAGTTAAGTAGAATTTATCAGTAGCGTCGTTCAAGGTTTGTGAATTTAAAAATGACCAGTCGCAATCAGAAAAATAAACATTTAAGTTATGATAGTTTGCTTTACGATATAAATATCTTTTGGTGCTGCACGGCCGCATAGAAGGTGTTATAATATCAGTAATGTACATATCTATTGCAGGGTGACACACATCTTCTTTAACTAGAGGACATAAACATTTATCTATACTTATTGATATATTTGAAAATATTAAGTCTAGTATATTTCCATACGCATTTTGAAAGTAATTGTATTGCGATAACCCCAAGTACGATGTTAAGTTTAATAATTCTGACGCTGCGTTTTGGTTTTCCACGGAACCCTTTTTTTAATACTATTGGGTACTTTGTTTTCCAATCGATACACGGTAGATTAAAATCGCCGGCCAAAATTAAATAATTATCTGGCATAGAACTACATAGGGATGTTAGGAGTTCACCGATTGCGTTAATTTGCAATGACAAAGACTGTTTTGGAGGGATATAGCTGCAAATCATATTTAAATCATACTGTGAATGAATCGTACGCGCAGGTATAGTTATACAGATGCATTCAAGATGTTCGCGGTCAAGGTCAGTTCGCCTGCGCGCTCCGAGATGCGTTGCACATGCAACCATCACTCCGCCGCCGAGCGCCCCGCGGTCACGACGGAACAGCTCATACCTGTCCGAGCTGCACAACTCAGTGTCCAAAATGCCATCACATAACCATGACTCAGTGATTATTGCTATGTCAATATCGGATGAAAAAATGTTATTAAAGAATATATTAGTTTTAGTGCGTAACCCTCTTACGTTCTGGTAGAACAGTTTTAATGCTTTAGTATGTTTAGCCATCGCGAATGGTAATTTTAACTGTAGTTTTAAAATCGATGAAATACATGACTAATGCAAGTGTCAACAAAAATATTTGATATCGTTTTATTATTAGTGTACTATTATGAATTATAATGTTAATTGTAGTGTAATGTAGTGAATATATTGTTAGATATATTAGATATAACCTAATCATAATAGGACATGAGTACAATACAAGTATATACCGTAGATAATGAGTAGAATGTTTCTGTGTGTTTACGTGTGAGTTTTGTGTGAATATTTTGCACTGTAGTTTATAGGTGATATGTATAGCAGTAGTATGTTTATAATACCTTCTATATAAGTAATAGTTATATTTATAGATAGTTATAGTATATTCAGTGTGAATGCGTACTTAAAATATAAACTAATTAAGTACAAAATTGAGACACTAAAAGTAGAAATTAGCGGAGTTTTGATAAGTCTGCCGACGTCATGATTGGTATAGGTGGCGAGGTTTCGTTTCTTCTGACATAAATTCGACAGTTTTTTGTCCAGATAAATTTAAAGTTAGCTTCTTTTGCTTTTAGCTTACATTCTTTAAGCAACGTGCGGTTATATTTGGTGTTGTGTTCATTTATATAAATACGACTGTTTTCATTTCTCGTTTTTTCAGTAATGCCTAAGTCTAAAGTTTTGATACCTCGATGTTTACGTGAAGCGGACACAATCAAATCCTTAGTGTGTCGTTGCCGTAATCGGGCAATAATTGTTCGGCTTATGGCTGGGCTATTATGCCGCCGAGATTGAACTCGATGAGCAAACTCCACATCACTTCTTTCGATAGCAACGCCCACTCCATTCGTTATTTTTAATACTGTTCCGATTGTGTCCTCTTCCACGCATTCAGGGACGCCAACAATCTCGATATTTTGTAGTCGACACCACTGCTGTTGCCGAGCGTTCTCCTCCTCTAGGTTCTGTATATGTTTTATATTAGTGTCAAGATCTTTACGGAGACGTGCATTCTCTTCTTTTAAACACTTCATTTCAGCGTTTGTGGATGCTAAACTTTTAAGAAGGTCATCATATTGCGTGCTTATGTAATTTACTGCAGAGTCGATTGTAGATATTTGGTTTTTTATGGCACTTAGGTCGCTTTTCACAACGGACCGTAGGAGAAGTGGTAGCTCTTCCTTAAGGGAATTTAAGGTATCCGATTGAACATCTAGGGTCACAGGACTGCTCACATCACAGGAACGCTGTGGTTGTCCCCCTTTTGAAGTATCTGGTTTCCTAGTAGTTATGTATGAACCTAAAGTATCAGTAGGGGGAGATTGCTCGATAGTGTTCTTTACAGGAGTGTTAGATTTGTCACCTGTTCTCGGTTGTTTACTAACGCACAGTGGGCATACCCAACAAACTGCTTTTTTAAAATCTGAATTTAAGCCCACGCATTATCATATAATATTTGTAATTAACATATAATAACTACCTTATTTTAATGTCACTTATTCTATTAGTAGAATTAATCCAAAAAGAATTTCTTAAAAAAACAAAGTAAAATTATAAACGTAATTCACAGTATACACATGACTGTCTTAATGAGCTCTGTTCAACAATATGAAATAAATCACTTACTGAGGAAGTTGTTATTCGAAAGTTTTTATCAGTACCTTATAACAGGTTATTTATTTAGAATTCAATTAGGAAATTTAATTTTTAACATTAGTGTATTTTCATTGCTAGCATTGGAAGCGACCACGCCGAGCACTTTAGAGGCGGTGGGTAATCAAATCATTGAGACGCAGGACACTCAGCTAGTGGTGGAAGTTATCTCAATCCTGTTGGAGAAGAGCCAGGAAGGACACTACGAGTTGAAGGTATTGACGTTATAAGTAAACAAGTTTTACTTAAAATAAATTTTATTTATTTATATTTTGTTACGCTCTATAATTATTAACTGGTGTAAAAATAGTATTATGTGTATAGAATTATCGTTTCAAGTTTGCATATATTACTATTTCCAATTTTATTACATTCAATAACTGAACAATAACTAACTATCATTTCCAACTAAAGTACTAACAACATTTTGGTCCTTTAACCGTGACGGATCAATATGCACATAATTGTTGAGAAGTCCAACCAGGAAAACGCTTGAGAAGTTTAAAACACATCTATTGTTGACGGTAACACAGGCAGAACTCAAGCTAAAATTGATTATAAACTAATTCAAAATGGATCTTATTGCTAAAAACTATTGTAAGTCGCTTAATATATGCGCAATTTTAAAAATATGTCTAAAAATCATTGTTTCAGGTTAAGTGTGAGAGTGAGGCCGAAGAGGAGGCCTCAGCTCACGTGTTCTCTCGCCGGGGGCTGGGCTGCGGCCTGCTACTGGACTGGCTGTCGGAACTGCAGCGGGAGACGCTCGGCCGTCAGGCATGCCACTTTGAATTGAAGATCTTGACCGGCTCCTAATGCTGTTATTGGACCTAGGCCACATTAAAATAAATAAATTCATAAATGAATAAATAAATATCTTCACGCAATTAATTTATTTATATAAATATTAATAAAAAAATATTATAATTAATTGCGTAAAGATATTTATTTATTTCACTCAATTCCCTTTACAGGGGAAGACAGAGGTCTAGTCTAGACAATTAAGTCCCTTCGACCCACCTTCCACCGAAGATATTTTTGGGATGTGACAGGCGGTGAGCGGTCGCCGTCTTTATGTCCAAGCCAACGATATAATTCGTACTTAATTTTTTTTTTGAAAAACCCATCGGTACGAGCCTGCCATCTGGGGATCGAGCTCGGGTCTCTCGACTGCTGCACTCAACTCCATGAACATCGTCAATAATCGTTGAACATTCCACCAATACTGAATTTTCACGAACTACTCGTAGACCCGATAGCCTGGTGACCACTGACATTGTGACTGCCGACCTGTCCAGATGCAGCTGATGTTCGTGGCGGGCGGCGCGCCGTGGCGGCCGCTGCTGGTGACGCTGCTGGCGCACCGCGCCTCCTGGCGCACGCTGCACGGCTGCCTCACCGCGCTGCTGCGCCCGCACGGGTCGGTGTCGCTTCCGGCTGGCCAGCTGAGCAGAAACATTCCTTACTACATACGTGCATACGGACCACGTCACATATATTACGTTAATCAACCAACACTAACGTGTAGCCTTCTGCCAATTAACTATCACTCTGTGTACGCACCACATCAAGTATATTTATGTAGTTTTATATGTTTATATTGTGTATAGCATGTATATTTATTTCTTATAAGGGACCACTGAGAGTTACTGACCGGTACCTGTCAGAGTAGGTTTCATCCCAGCAATACACCTGAGTGGCTTCCCTTTTTGGGAATATTGCACTTCTGCAAAATGACCGTTTTTAAATTTTAGTCTATAACTAAGTTTTTTTTCTTCGTTTACACTTAATTTTAAGTGCCAAATAAATGTCTATTTCTTTCTTTCATTCATTCAATCATTCTTCCATTAATTCATTAGTCCATTCTTTCATTCATTCAATCATTCTTCCATTAATTCATTAGTCCATTCTTTCATTCATTCATCCATTAAATCCTGTGCAGCAATAAAGCCGTCGAATTGTTCATATACCTTTTAATTTTCTATTTAGTTTTTCCTTCCTCGGTTTAACGTTTCGAGGTGTACAATGAAATATCTTCCATTGTTCATTCGCTCATGGCGATGTCGGTGCGTGCGTGCAGCGGCTGGTCGGCGCGCGCGGTGCTGGACTTCGCGGAGACGCTGGCGGGCAGCCCGCGCGTGTGGCAGGGCCGCGACCGCGCCGCGCACAAGCACACCGAGCCCGAGGACACGCTGCGCCTCACGCACCAGCAGGTCACTCTCTGCACACCACCCTCTCCCTCTCTCACTCTCTCTCACACATAAAAAGGAATAAATGTTTCGATTCCTTGTATTGCAGCTGGAGGTGCTGATAGGATACGTGGGCGCGGAGTGCGCGGCGGCAGGCAGCGCGGAGGAGGCGCGGCGACGCGCGGAGGCGAGGCTGCCGCTGCTGCTGCGCTGCTGCGGCGCGCCGCACGCGCTGCTGGCCGCTGCGCTGGCCGCCGCGCGCGCGCACCCGCTGCTGCTGCTGCTGCTGTACATGAAGGTACGCCCGGCGGCGCAGCTGCTGCTACTGTTGCCCTACATGAAGGTACGCCAGCTGGCGCTGCTGCTACTGCTGCTCGACATGAAGGTACGCCCGACAGCGCTGTTGCTGTTGCTGCTCTACATAGAAGAACACCCAACGGCGCTGCTGCTGTTGCTGCTCTACATAGAAGAACGCAACGGCGCTGTTGCTGTTGCTGCTCTACATAGAAGAACACCCAACGGCGCTGCTGCTGTTGCTGCTCTACATGTGGCTACTCCCGACGGCTCCGCTGCTGCGGTGGCTGCTGCTATTGCCGTAGTTCTACACGCAATATCCATTATATTTAACATCTAAATCGAAGTATACTCTTTACATTTTTGGTTTTTCGAATTGGACTTGTCTATACGTGTATTATGTATATAAATGTTAATTTTTATTTCTTGCACAATAGGTGCCGAAGATGGCGCAGCTGCTGCGAGAGTGCGAGGAGCGCGGCGGCGGCGGCCCGCACGAGGCGCTGGTGGCGGCGGGCGACGAGCTGGTGCGCGTGGCGCGCGCCTCCACCAGCGCCACGGACCGCGTGTCGCACGCGCTGCTCACCGCGCTCGCCGCCACACACGGACACCACTCCAAGGACCTGTCACAGAGGTGCGCGGTGCTGCACCCTCCTTCCTTCAATCGCAATTTAAATTTATTTAACAAAAAAAATATCTTCACGCAATTCCCAATGCACAGTATACGGAAGTCTAGTCTAGACAATTAAGTCCCTTCGACCCACCTTCCACCGTAGATATTTTTCGGGACAACAAAAATTCATTGGTACGAGCCTGCCACCTGGGGATCGTTATCTAGACTTTTGTGTATAAATTATAAAAACAATAAGTCACAATAGCCGAGTGGATGGATGGTCGGAATTTCGAGTCAAGAGATCCAAGATCGATCCCCAGGTGGCAGTACCAATGAGTTTTTCAAAAACTTATGTACGAATTTCATCGCTGGCTTGGACATAAAGACGGCGACGGGCTCACCACCTGTCACGTTGTCCCGAAAATATCTTCGGTGGAAGGTGGGTCGAAGGGACTTAATTGGATATTGGGAATTGCGTGAAGATATTAAAATATCTTCACTCAACTCCCAATTTTACCTCTGGATTGGGAATTGCGTGAAGATATTTTAATTTAATTAAATTTTTTAATTGTTTCACAATAATAATTTTGAATACAGGGCGTGGCGACTGGAGTCGCTGACGCGCGCGCTGTGGGCGCGCACGCGCGGCGCGGGCGTGCGCGCGCTGCCGCTGTGCGGCGCGCTGCTGCGCGGGCTGCGCGTCGAGCACGCGCGCGCCGCGCCGCACGCGCACCTGCTCGCCGCGCTCGAGGTGCTGCCGGACTCCGAGCTGCTCGCCGAGCCCGCCAGGTGCACTGGCGCTGCGGCTCACGAAGCCAAGCGAAATTGGAAGCTTTCTGTGGATTAATTGGTTTTTTGTTTATAGAAAAGGGAGGCAAAGGAGCAGGTGGCTCACGTGATGGTAAGTGATTACCGCCGCCCATGAACACCCGCAATACCAGAGGCACAGCAGATGCGTTGCCGGCCTTAGAGTGCCCATCTCCCTTCCCAGAATTGGGGGAAGGGGGTGTGTGGGCCACCGGCTACCTGCACTCGCCAGACGAAACGCAGAAGTTTGTAAGACTCCTACTTCACGCCGGTATTCTGTGAGGTCGTGGTACTTCCCCGGTCGAGCCGGCCCATTCATACAACAACAAAAGCTGATGCGTGGCTCTACCACTGTTAAACTGGATGGTGGAATATTGTCGAGCTTGCAAAATGTAGTTTAGTTTAGTTTATTTAGATATTGGTATGTAAGTGTAATATAAAACACCCAATATCCTACTGTTCGTAATTCCAGTTTTTCTTTAGCCCAAAGGTTGTCTCGGAGAGATCGCTCTTTAGCGATAAAACCGCGTTATTGTACAAACGTATCTATTAAGTTTTCTCTGTAATGTATTTATTCCTTGCATATGTGTGGTGTACAATAAAGTATATACTACTACTACTCGTAGTAGGAAGTGGAACTGTGGCTCATTAGTGTGTGTCGCTCCGCGGCAGCTCGGAGCTGCACGAGGTGCTGGAGTGCTTGCTGCACGTGCTGCCGCAGGGCGGGGGCGGCGGGGGCGGGCGCGGCGCGGAGGGCGGCGCGCTGGCGGCGCGCGCGGGCGCGCTGCTGCGCCGCTACGCCGCCGCGCGCCCGCCGCGCGCCGCCGCGCTGCTGCAGGCGCACCGCGACACCATCGCGTGAGTCACCCCCCGCTTGTAAACAGACCATGTACTTTTTATAGAGGCGCAACTTAGCATCGTATGTGATTTATCTATTCTTTAATTACTAATATTTTCAATGGTTTTACGTACACGGATGTGCTAATAGTTTCTGGTGTGCCGCAGGGGTCTGTACTTGGGCCATTACTGTTCAGTTTGTTCATCGGTTACAAGCTCATCTCAGAACTATGCATTTGTGATCTGGGAGTGTACTTAGATGCAAAATTAAGCAAAGATAAACACATTAAACGAATTCTAGTTAATTCTAGTTCATTCCTCACCACTCTATCATAGGCCTTTTCTATAATTATTACTATTCTAATATAATTATATTTCTAACTGGATCTCAATACCTAGCGGTGTACCGCAAGGCTCCTTGTTGGGCCCATTGCTGTTTGTATTATTTGAAAATGACATCCAAACATGCTTCAATTCATCTCATCTGTTATGTTTTGCTGACGATACGAAAATATTTTTCATGTAACGTAAGTGTAAAAAAGACCTCTCAAAATTTGTCATTGAAAAAAAGTTGAAGCAATGTGTCGTACGCAGGTCGATTCCGGCGCTGGCGGGCGCGTGCGCGGGCGATGCGGGCGCGCCGGCCTCCGCCGCGCCGCCGCCGCAGGCGCTGCTGGCGCTGCAGCGCCGCGTGGCGCCGCCCGACGAGCTCGCCGCGCATCTGCAGGTCGGTGGCCGCGCACGAAGCCGCATCTCACAATAATACGTGCCTGTACATTCTTGTGTGTTTAAGACCAAATGTTCATGACGCTATTCCGGACAAACTTTACTTCGACGGCGTCCATGGATGAGTGATGTAAACATCGGTTTTCGAGGTGTCGCCATTTCTGAGGTCCCGGGTTCGAATCGAAGTCAATGTAGAGAACCCACTTTTTCTACATTTTCTCGGGTCTGGGTGTTTGTGGTGTTCGTTGTTTCCGATTCCATAGCACAATTTGCTTTTGATGCATACATTGAGATCGGAGCAATTTATTTGATGTATTCAAATCAAATCGTTTATTCATCGACATAAGAACATACATTCGTTTATCGATCGTCATTTTCAATCTACCACCGTTTCGTAATGAGGTTCCTCTAACGGAGAAGAAACAGGCGAAAGAACTCCGTAGGTATCCTCTTTTTTGGTCAATATTTTTAACAATATAATGCATTATATAAATATAATGTGATATTTTATAGAAATAGCTTGGGAGCGATCACCTCATTCCCAGGAGTTACTGTCATTAATATATTCATTTATATTATAATAACCCTTCCTATAAAGCTTTTCTTTAATAAATTTCTTAAACCTGTTAATAGACAGGCTTTGCATATTTACCGGGACTTTGTTGTAGATACGTATACACCGCCCTATGAACGAGTTACTTACTCCATGGAGTCTAGTAACCGGTGTTACAAGCTTGTGTTTGTTCCTAGTATTTACATTATGTACAACAGAAGTCTTGCTAGAAGTATTAATGTTTTTATGCACATACATTAAATGTTCATATACGCATTGAGAGGCCTGTGTTAAAATGTAAATTTGTTGTTGTATCATTGTATGTCCCTATCTATGTATGTGTGTAAGTGTGCACCACGTGCGCCGCAGGAGGTGGAGGCGTGGGGCGCGCGGCGCGGCGGCGCGTGGGGCGGGCGCGGCGCGGCGGCGGCGCTGCTGTCCGCGGCGGCGCCGCTGGCGGCCGCGCCGCACGCGCCGCTGCGCAGCGCCGCGCTCTCGCTGCTGGCCAAGCTGCTGCCCGCCGCGCCCGACGCCACGCCCGGTAAGTGCGCGCGCTCATTCATTTCTATTGTATACATTAAGTTTTTTTACTGTACTGTACTGTAATATTAACAATTCGTCTATTTCCGACATACCCTGTACGGGAAGTGTGTTCATGCACGATCACCTATGCTAATTTCTTACCTGCTCAATGAAACAAACATCAACATACATATAATCACGCCTCTTTCCCATAGGGGTAGGCAGAGACCACTTCTTTCCACTTGCTACGATCCTTACATACTTGTTTCGCTTCGTCCACTTTCATTATTCCCTTCATACATTCTCTTCGATTCAAGGTACTATTGACCTGGCCTTTTTTCAGGACGTCCCTGATTTGGTCTCGAAACGTCCGCCAAGGTCTTCCCCTTCCTACACTTCCATTCACACTTGCCTTATATGCTTTTTTCGTCAATCGTTCTTCATTCATTCTCTCGACATGGCCAAACCATCTCAGCATACCTTTCTCAATTTTAGTCACTACATCTTCTTTACGACCACAACGTTTCCTTATTTCACCATGCCTTATCCTGTCGCTCAGTTTAACTCCTAACATACTTCTTAATGCTCTCATTTCACTGCATTTACTCTGCTTTCATGTTTCTTCTGCCATACCCAACTTTCACTTCCGTACATGAGTGTCGGAACCTAAACTCCCTTGTGCACAGCCAAACGAGCCTTGTTAGACACCATCCGACTGCTCGTAAATGAGTGCAAAGCTCCATTCAACATGTTTCCTGCATTCACTCTTTTTTCAATATCACTCTCACACTTTCCATCTCTTATGAACTTTGAACCCAGATACACAAACTCATTCACCTGTTCAATTTGTTCATCTCCAATCATTATATTGCAGTCTGTCATGACCTCATCTCTTTCAAACACCACACTTTCGTCTTCTTTACATTCATCTTCATCCCCTTTCTAACAAAAGCTCCACTCATGGCAGTTACCAACTCCTGCAACTCCTTGGCTGAAGACGCAAGTAATACTTGATCATCAGCATAGAGAAAACATTTGACGAGTAACGCATTCATTCTCAACCCACTTTCATTCTCTTTTAAATCTGTCAAGCAATTGTCCGTGAACAGATTAAACAGCCACGGTGACGCTACACATCCCTGTCTAACACCTTTTTCGATATTAAACCATTCAGTGTATGCCCCGTTTATCCTTACACAAGCACAGGAATCCCTATAAAGAGATTGCAATACTCGTGTGAGGATACTGCTGACACCTTTCACGGACAATGCTGACCACAATTCATTCCTCACCACTCTATCATAGGCCTTTTCTAGATCCACGAACGTGCAATAGACCTTCTCGTTCTTAGCCAGACACTTTTCGGCTATGCACCGCAAGGAAAAGACCTGATCCGTACACCCCATTCCCTTTCTAAGTCCCGCTTGTGCATACCATACTTTTTCGTCTGTTTCATTCACTATCCTTTCAATCAACACTTTCGCATACAATTTACCGACGACGCTGAGAAGGCTTATACCGCGGTAATTTACGTAGTCCTGCCGTGACCCTTTTCCCTTATATAATGGCACGATTACGGCTTAGCACCAGTCTCCCGATACTTGCCCATTTCGCCAGCACAAATTGAAAAGGCGGTACAGCTGACTAGCCACTAAGCCCTGTCCAGTCCTCAGCATCTCGACGGTAATCCTATCATATCCGGCAGCCTTACCTAATCTCATACTTTTCAACGCTTTTACTATTTCATCCACGCTTATCTCTCTTTCATCAACATTTATATTAACCATGGAAGGTGCCGTGTGTTGTACCTGCACTTCCTCTCTTTCAAAAAAAAATCTTTCCATCTCTTTAACACATATTCTTCTCCTTTTATAATGCTCCCATCTTGACTCCTGATTGTATTCAGCTCCGAGGTAGAGGTTTATTGACGGATATCCAGAAAAACTTGATGTTTGACTGGAAATCTTCAGTGAGCCTCCTATCAAAATCATCCTCTTGTTCTTCTTTCTTTCTAGTCACAACATCTTTCGCAGCTGATTTGAATCTTTTATACTTCTTTCTCGCTTCCTTTATCTCGTCATTTTTTATTTTCGTCACCTTTATCACGCCTTTTGAAGTTTTTGGTTAGCTTTTGTTGCTAACCAATCCAAACACGCTTTCTTTTTTTCTTGTACAGCCTTTTGTACATCTTTATCCATCCACACATTATACTTCTTTCTTCCTTCCCTTCGTTTAGCTACTCCGCATACCTCAACAGCAACATTCACGTCTCCTTTCTTAAATGTCTCCCATAAATCTTACATCACACATGTCTCTTCTATGCCTTTAAAACTTTCTATCAGTTTCTCTACATACTCGTCTTTCTTATCTTTTTCTTGGAGATTTTCCACTTTTATTCTGTCCAAAACACTCGTAGGCTCAGCTCCTCGGTGTCGCCATCGTTTAAAGAGGCCATATATTCGGGCTATCATCAGGAAGTGGTCTGTGTCAAGGCCTACACCGCGGTATGCTCGAGTGTCTAGCAGTTTCTTCCTTAATCTTTCATCCACAATAACAAAATCAATCATACTTCTAGACTCACCCTCAATTCTTGTATACAAATGGATCTTTTTGTGATCAAACATTGTATTGGCTACGCACAGATTCCATTCCAAGCATACTTCAAGTAGGCTTCTCCCATTTTCGTTCACTCTCTCGTCCCCAAATGTACCCAGTACTCCTTCATACCCATCACGCTTTACTCCAACCCACCCATTAAAGTCCCCTAACATCACGATCCGTTCATTTTCTCCGCATTTATTCAAGACTTCTCTCATGCTATCCGAAAATTCCTCTCTCTCTTATTGGGCTTTTAATGACCCACCTCCGCGTCAAACAAACATCAAGATCGTACAAAATACACGATTCTTATTCCTTGTTCAATATTAACCAAATTGAAATATAAATCTAAGTCACGACAGCCGAGTGGTCGGGTGGTCGGAATTTTGTAGTCAAGAGACCCGAGTTCAATCCCCTGGTGGGCAGGCCCGTACCAATGGGTTTTTCAAAAACTTATGTACGAATTCGTTCTTATATCGTTGCCTTGGACATAAAGACGGCGACGGCCTCACCACCTGTCACATTATCCCAAAAATATCTTCGGTAGACGGAGGTTCGAAGGAACTTTATTGTCTAGACTAGAGCTCTGTCTACCCCTGTATTGGGAATTGCGTGAAGATATTATTATTATATTATTATGAAATACAAATCTACAACATTTCTGCAGTGAAATCCGAACGATTAACTTTTAGAAATGTAGGAGCTGAACACCACAGCGCGCAAACACAATCACGCACACAAATATATCATATATTCGATTATCTACTAAATCCCTGATAACCCAACAGGTCTTCAAGCAATCATGGAGTGCCTGGACTCGAACCAGCCGGAGGTTGCGCAATCCGCCCTGGACAAGATGGCGGAGTTGATCGTGGGCATCCAAGAGCACGCTGGACGCATACTGGCGCGTGTGTTCGAGCTCGGCCTACGCTCCCGACTGCCGACAGAGGTCTGCCTGGCGCGGTGCGTGGCTGCAATTAACTTGCAACGCGGTTGCTGAAAGAACGGACTGCCTGTATCAAAGGCAAAAGTTCAGGGACTTGATAAAGATTAAATAAATCCGTGTGTTTGAGGTCGAAGGACCAAAAATTTACGAATCCTAAACGGACCTACTTTGGTGAATTGGTGATAGAGTTAGCAGTTGTAAAGACTCGCCTATATAACTAACATGCGAGTTACATTTGTATAACTATTGCGTGCGAATTGACGATCAGTGTATGTGACTGACTGCTCGCACCTTAGACTACTGCCTGTCACCAGTCTAATTTAATTTGGTTGTTTTCGTTGTGTATGTATGTTTCTTGTTACCCAGTCTTAATTATATTGTTATTATATAATTAATTATCATTAATTATCTCGGAATTCGAGAACGTGATTCAAGAGACCCGACTTCGATACCTAGGAGGCACTCTCGCACTTAAAACTTATGTACCATTTATATCTCTATGTCTGTATTTATATCATATATGTTGGCTTGGAGACAAAGACGGTGACAGGCTGACCACCTGTCACATTGTCCCAAAATAGGCTCCGGTGAAATGTGGGTCGAAAGGACTACAGGGAAATTAGTGAAGATAAAAAAATAAGATGTACGATCTAGTTTTTTATCTTCACTTCATTTCAGGTTAATGCGATCTAATTGACATAATAGTGTTAGAAAATGTTCCTAGTAGCCGAATGGTCATCGGAATTCGGAACAGCTTTAAACACTCTCACGTCGTCCCAAAAAAGCTACAGTGAAGAGTGGATCAGGAAGACTTTATAGTCTTGATCTCAGACTACCCCAGTATTGGGTAAGGCGAGGTAGTCTAAAGAACTAAAAAACCATTTTTCAAACACCTCAAATAATAGTTTATAATAGTTTTTTTAGAATATATTCATAACCTTATAATAGTCACCGCGTCAAAAAATATTAGTTTGTGTTAAGGTTTCAGTTTTACTTGTAACTAACAGTAGTATTACTTGAAGATGTTGTTATAGTTGACTACATGACATTAATAAAAATGTGCTGAAAAAAATTAATCAACTTCCTTTTACATCGCATCCATTGTATCTGTGCAACCATTTATAGGAAAATATTATTGAGGTAAGATTTGCTTGAATGCAGGGAATAATAATCTCCTCAACTATCATCGCTCCAATTGTACAAATATGAAGCTTCATTAACTTCAGTTTAATATGTAAGCTTAAGGATATCAGTTATATATTATTATGTGGTGGAGTTTTCTATCATATATTTTTTAATTAAAAAAAAAAACAAAAAGAGGAGAACATTTTTATTGCAAACAATATGTTAATTTACATAAAATCATATTTGATAGAGTTAAAATATTTGTCAAACATTAAGTGTTACTAACAACAAATAGTCAAAAGGCTTTAAATTTATGTACATCAAAGTATTTTGAAAATAAGTTACAAATTGAACAGGTCAGCAATTCATTCCTTACACAGTCGGGCATTATGTAAAAATTTAATATATTTTTTGTAAACATACACTGATTATATGATGTTCGAGTTTAATGTTAATAAAATTATTAAAAAAAATTACAATTCAGCAAATCAATAACTGATAATAGTTATTTTATTACAAACACATACTAGATATTTAATATTGTGTACATAGTTCTTTGGGGCAGGTATGACATATCAAAAGATATATGTCAAAATTGTATACAATTGTGAGATTTTAATGCTCATAAAATTGCAAAAACAAGTCAGCTATCATAAAATTGCAAAAACAAGTATATCCTGCACCCTTGCAGGATTCTAGTGTCTTTGTTTGTGCTCATTGTCATCTGACACTGACATCAGTGTTGCCATATTGTAGTGGAACACTAGTTTCGATCGACAATTAAAGTAATACTTTGATTTGTAAAGATTAATAATATTCTTGACTAATTGTTCTTTATATAAAACTGCAAAATCAAATATGTAGGTCATAAGTATGTTTTTTATTACAAATTATGTTACAACTAAAATAAATAAGAAATGCTATAAGCATAAAGCGCCCACACACCAAGAGTTTGTATAAGATCATTGTAAATAGCACCAAACTTATGCACTATCAAGTGTACACTGTGTACCACATCACCAATCATTGCAACCCAAGTCTGTGAACAATTTATCTTTAATCTTTGGTTTAGGATCTTCTTTGATTTTTGTATCCACTGCACCCACTTTACCAAGTATGTACTCGAATTCTGTGAAAACAAAATTGTAAATTTATATTAGACTTAAAGGCATGATAGCTGAAGTGGTTGCCTTATCGGAATTCGAATCAGGAGACTTAAATTATATCCCATGGAAGAAGGCTAACACAAATTCTGTTTTTTTAATCTCATGTAGGAATTGTATTGTTGGCTTCACTACTAAGACAGCAACAGGTTTACCAGTCACAAGGGTCTCAAAGTATAAAAATTGTAAATGTGTGAAGATTTTATAAAGTATGCTTGAGTTCTGCCTGTATGCTGTTCTTAATAAGTCACGATAGCCAAGTGGTTGGGTGGTTGGAATTTCGAGTCAATAGACCCGAGTTCAATCCCCAGGTAGCTGGCTCAATGTACCAATGGTACCAATTTTTCTAAAACCTATTTACGAATTAAATCGTTGGCTTGGACATAAAGACGGCGACGGGTTCACCACCTGTCACGTTGTCCCGAAAAATATCTTCGGTGGAAGGTGGGTTGAAGGGACTTAATTGTTTAGACTAGACCTCTGTCTACCACTGTATTGGGAATTGTGTGAAGATTTTTTTTGTCTGAGAAACCGTTGAATATAGACTGTTAACTCCAGGTGGCAGTGATTCTCCTGGACACGCAAGGCGCGTTCGACAGCGAGTCGACGGTGCGCGACTGCGCCACCGTGTTCGCTCTGTCCACTGTATTGGGAATTGTGTGAAGATTTTTTTTTTGAGTTCTGCAAAATATATGCACAAAATTTGTAGCACTTACTTCTCACTAGTTCTTTGACTAAAGTCCTTTGAACTAGGAATGGGAGGTTTGTGGTAATAACATTTTGTGAGATACCTACATATTATTTTACATTACTCCACCACCACACAGTCTAGTGAGTCCAAAGTACACATAAGTTAATGAAAGACATGTCCACTAGACTAGTGGACATGTCTTTCATTAACTTATGTGACAAAAGCAGGCTGAGCTTAGACTTTGTATGCATGTAGAATGTAATATATTTTAATACTTTTTATGATATTTTATAAAAGTGGATTTGACAATACATTGCTTAATGAAATGTTAACAAGGATTTCATATTCAGATTTCATTGGCATTTCAAATTAAAAAAAAAATATCTTCACGCAATTCCCAATACAGGGGTAGACAGAGGTCAAGTCTAGACAATTAAGTCCCTTTGACCCACCTTCCACCGAAGATATTTTCAGGACAATGTGACAGGTGGTGAGCCCATCGCCGCCTTTATATCCAAGCCAACGATGAAATTTGTACATAAGTTTTTGAAAAACTCATTGGTACCTGGGGATCGAACTCGGGTCTCTCGACTCGAAATTCCGACCACCCAACAACTCGGCTATCGTGACTTTTTAAAATTAGAATTATATTATTAGAATTATATTTCAAATTAGAATAAATAATAAAGGTAAATTTGTCCTACATACCATCACAAGTTAATGCTGTCCCCCTCAGTTCAAGAGGGCCCACAAACTGCTTCTTCATATCACCCTCGTAATAAACAAACACACTGGGCAAATTACGTTCTGGGTAATTGGGAATACACGTTTGGGCTATAGCTTTGAGGAATTTTGTGTATGGGAACTTCTCAGCCAGTTGACGCATATGCTGGTTCAGAAGAGCGCACTCTTGAATTCTGTAAATTGTTTATTGTTAAGGTTTTTTTTAATAAATATATGCTCTTCTGCAGCCTATGTAAAGAAATAATTGAATTACGTAAAAAAATGTGTTAGCAGTTACAGTATGTTAATACACTAACTGCTAACATATTTCAGTTATGTCAGTGTTTTTAAGTTTCTCATCATAAAATTGTTGACAGAGAGTTGACAGAAAATTAGGTACAGAAATTTTAAAAAGAATTAGAATAATAATAATAGTAAATATCTTCACGCAATTTCCAATACAGGGGTAGACAGAGGTCTAATCTAGACAATAAAGTCCCTTCAACCAACCTTCCACCAAAGATATTTTCGAGATGTGGGATATTATACTTAATTCTTGTGTGACACTCAAAACCTATAGTCAACCCTTCATGAATTTTAACACATCTCATATATATGAGATATAGGTATATACCTACCCTTGTTTGTACAGGTGAATGACTACCCAAATGCCTTCACCAGCCTTGTTAACCTCTTGAACATAATCCTGGCCTGAGACTTCTCTAACTTCTCCAAATCTGGGCTTTTCTGCAAGTCGTTTAATCTCAGCAATTCGCCGTCTTCTGTACTCTTGTAGGACTGCTTCATCTTCCTCATCCTCCAATTCATCTAGCTCATCCAAGTCTAGCTCTGATAGCTGTTTTTCCTCTGAAAATATCAAGAATATCTTCATTAGGTGAATGTGTGAAACCATCAGCAGGGAGCATTTCTTTAAAGACTCAAACTGACTATGCTAAGCACATGGATATGTGATGTAATGCACCAGACTAATAGTATTACACTAATGGGTTGAGAAAATTTTCTTGATTTGCCAGTATTAAGTGCACTCACTCGATACACTGACATTGTTGATCTATATTCACTAAGAATCATACGTTTGTGTGGATTGCGATATTTTACCACCATCTTACTCTCAAGACAGGGAATCCATGTTCAGTCCTGGAAACCATATGTTATTGTTTCATGTAATGTTACTGTTAATAATAAAAAAATTTACTCCTGCATTAATTTGGTGATGTGATGACATTTTACTGAACATATTTCTCCCTTACTTACCCCTTTCATTTAGATTTATTCTCGAAAGTATCAGGTGGACATAACCTCATTTAACCAATCGCTTTTTACTTACTCTCGGCCTGTTTATTTTGTATGGTCTCTTCAATCATGTTAACAATTTGGTCCTCGGAAATTTCTTTCTCTTTGGGAGGAAGAATTCCTTTGGAGCGAAGAATATCGTTCCATTCCGTATCTTCGTTAGGGTTCTAAAAATAAAAATATATTATAACATATATACTGGTAAGACATTAAATCTCAAATTAAAATGTACAAGCTTTCTTACCTGCATCTTTTGAATGTTAGTTTATTTTATAAATTTGTTGAATAAATAACTTATTTTAGAAAGTAAAGGGAATATGACACCCAATGACATCTATCTTTGTAAATTAATTCTTATCTATGCTTTATTTTTTATCAAAGACAAATAGAGCATATACACACTAAAAAGCTAGGTTCCCGCTTGTTTTTCTCTACACACTACACATCATTATTAACACATGAAAGCTTTAAATAATTGTAGTGTCCAGAACTTTATTTTGCATCTATACAAAACTTATTATTTTCTTTTTTTTCTCGCACAATCCCTGACAGGGTAGCCAGAGAGGAAAGATCGCCCAGTGTCACGATCCTCACATAACTCTTTTGCTTCTTTCAGATTCATCATTTTTATGCATGCACGCGGGCAGAGCCTATGGTAAAAAAATATTTTGATATAATGTAGCATAAAAATTGCCTTTCCGTTTTTAGATGACTTCGATTAGTACTATTAGAAACAAATCGTGTAATAATGATGTAAAACTGAAGTGAAGATGACACTGGTGGTGGTTCTAATCCCTTAGATACATGGTTAGAAAGTAGTGTTGAACGATAAACTTAGTCTTAATAATAACCTATAAAAGTAAGCTGGTGGGAAGTGGAATTAATATTTAAGTCTGGTATCTACAGATTATACTGAAAAAAATGTGAGCCGTCACGGGACGCCTGGCAGATGTGAAACATCGCCATTATTTTGTAAAATTTTAATGGTAGTTTATGTTTATTCGTTTTAAAAATTATTGAACCTTTCATGTAAAAATGAAATCTTAATATAATTTACATAGTCACTAATATTAATAATATGAATATAATTAATTAAATATAAAAAAGGGATTTCAGTGTTTAATTATAAACCTTAATTCTCAGGTAATAGGGTGTAAATTAGTATACCTTTGTATAGTTTCGTGGCATGCGTCGCCACGCCAGAAATCGGTTTTACGTGCGGCTATAGATGTTTCACATCAATAATTAAAAAAACTATGTTTATTTCTTAAAAGTCATGATTAGTGAGAAACACTTACGAGTAAGTCAACTGGGTTCGAATTATTAGTCTTGAATCCCTCTATCAAAGGCGCGTATCAGAGTATTTCAAAACTTGTACTATTTCTTTCAATTATAGCTCCAGCTGGCTCTCATCGATGATTATATGATTTGTATTATTGCATATCGTAACGGAAGGTTACGAGGGAACAACGAAACTGATTGTAACAGTCTCATAGTCCCAAATGAGTTTAGGGAATTTTAATATTTAAACCTCTCATCACCTAAGTATTGGGTATATTAAAACTTACATTTTTCGCCCCACGAACCGTTCTTCCTCATCAACTACTTTTTTTAAAATGTTTGTTGAACCTTATGGTCTTTAAAAGTCAACTGCAGGAAGTAGGCACCTCCCGTAATGATAATGTTTGTCTCAATCACCACACTTGGTGGTGATGGCAGAACCAGATACTTTGCACCTTAGGCGCAGCTATCCGTCATTGGTCTGCTGTTGTCATCGAGATGTTATCTCGCCATTGTAAGATTTATATAACGGAATTCAGTCGCCTTTTTGAAAGCTTGCCCCTTAGTTGCCTTTTATGACTCCCACAAGTAGAAAAAGGTTAGTATAATTTGATGTTGATATCAGACAGATATTAGTTATGTACATGTTTTAAAACAAATTCGTTGTTGACCTGTTTGTGTAATGTGTATAGCAAAACACGCAACCAAAAAGTTCACAATGCACAGATAAATTAAAAATTATATTTATTACACAGATTAATCGTTTTTTTGCAACGTACCTAATCGACGCGATTTATTTTTTCATAATAATGATAATTATATTTTTCATGAAATTTTGATAAAAAACGTCTAATTATTAATAACCGGAATTGAATATTCATTTGACAATGACACGTCTTTTTTTTTTCATTCTGTAGATTTGATGTTGTCAACCTGCGTCGAGTTGGAAAAATTGCATGTCGCTATGTTCAGTCAAGTTAGAACTCGTAATAAATAAATTGGTCATGGCTGAAATCGAGGGACATAAACATCGGGAATCTAATTTCCTTGACGGAGAAGGTAATTAATGTTGAAATATTATTGCTAAGGGCGCGTGCGTCGTTAGTGCGTAACGCGGACGGCTGTTTTTGCGTCGTCGTCCGCAAGTTACCCTCGTGTAGCTTTTGTGACATTGAAAATGGGTTCTTTTTATAATTGCTGCCTGGATTGTGGTGCTGGGCCTCAAGAGACCGAGTGAGCCAGCCGCTTCACGCAATAAGTGATTCTGTCGCCTCACGAGTCCAGAAAAATGACCGGTGGATCGGACAGGAGCCTCGTTACAGGTACTGACTTTGTTTTGATTTTCATAGTAGGATCGTAATTTTATTTGGTAAGGCAGTACAATATAATAACACGATAAAGTATTTTACCGTTTAGGAAATGTTTCCATTACTCGTATTATCTACGGAAACAAGAATGGAGCAATTTGTTAGTAAAACATTAACACGGAAATAATTTAAACGATCTTTTGTTATTGTTCAAGCTCTTACTGAGTTTAAGAGATAATTCAAGAAGATAAAATGATTTTCTATTTTTATTCATAATAAATTTATTATCAACATTTGTTTTCATTATTCTGGTTTTTTACAAATAATATAGAAAGGTACATGTAATTCTTTATTACAAACATTACTATTTCCTACTTAGTAACGACTATATGTGAATGTAGCAATTATGAAATGAAACAAAATCAGCTTTTCTATCTTTCTAAGATATTTTTTAAATTTAAAATAGCAAACACTTGATTAATAAGGACCATTGCCCCACCTAACATTACAAATGTGAAAGTTAGTATGTTTTAATATTTGTATATTTGTCACTCAATCACATCAAAATGTTGAAATGACTATGAATAACATTTTAATACCTTTTAATCCATGTAAATGTAGGGCCGATGCAGGAGAGGCCCAAAATTTTGATTTTTGCATGTAAAATTTTGATGTACAGAAGTATAAAAAACAAGCTGCATGCACTGGGGTTATTAATATGTTTGTATTTAATGACCTTATGGTGAAACAGGTCATGGATAACCATTTCGTATTGACGTAATTTAAAAATACAGACCATATTTCTTTTGTTTCAAGAAATGTTTCAAAATTCTTCGTATCAAATATAAGACTGAATCGGGTTATGCTGTGATAAAAAGTAGATAAATTTTTAAGCTTTTCCTGTACCATCTCCAAAGTTCTGAATAATCCAATTTGTTTAATTCTCTAAACTTTGGGTTCTTAGTAATCTTAGATTTAGAATCATTGTTTTAGTAATCATCGGCTGATCATGTTATTCATGATTTATACAATTGTGGAATTAATTTTTTATGTATGTATATTTTATTCTGTACTTTCAATTAACAAACCTTTGAATGGATAATTTTACATCCATTTTGTAAATTGATTTAATATTGGAACTAAATGTCATGTCTATGTCCCATCATTGTCCCAAAAATATCTTCGGTGGAAGGTGGGTCAAAGGGACTTAATTTTCTAGCCTAGACCTCTGTCTACTCCTGTATTGGGAATTGTGTGAAGATATTTATTTAGTATCACATCTAGAATGGCTTCTGTAAACAAATGTTAGATACTTTTCTGGAAATCATCTATGGTGTGTCACTATTAAATGCGAGAATTGTATGATAGTTGATATGGTGTTACTTGTCATTGAAATTGACTGTTACATTAAAGTTTACATAGTTACGCTAAAATATCTGAAGATAATGATGTAGTTTAAGGAAATCAGCTGTATTTATTCTCTTAGTAGACTTGATCTCAGGAATGAGGAATATTTTTTTATGCTATGACTATGTAGTACTATGCACGAAGATATTTATTTTTTATTTAATATAATTGAGTCACAATAGATGAGTACATGGGTGATCAGAATTAGAGTCAAGAGACCAGAGTTCAATCCCCGAGGCTTGTACCAAAGAGTTTTTTCAAAAACTTATGTACAATTTATATCATTGGCTTGGATAATAAGACGACGACGGCCTCACCACCTATCACGTTGTCCCAAAAATTTAGGTGGTTAAAGGTGGCTCGAAAGGACTTGTCTAGACCTCTGTCTACCTCTGTATTTGGAATGGCGTGAAGATATTTATTTATTTATCATTGTCGCCCAGAACTAAGACATTTTTTTTAATATAATCTGGACTGTACTATAAAACATGTACATATATTTCTATTCCATATAAGTCTTTATCTTGATATATCACACAATGAAATAGAATTTTACTAATATTTTTATAAAAATCCAGAAAGTGTTTCATGTTTTTTCGAAACAAGAACTGCTGAAAATCGTTTACTTTATTTACTCTCTACGTCGTGATTGGTCGTGATTGGGGTCATAAAATCTAAATACCTCTTTTACTATTTTCCTACAGTCAATTCGTTAATATTTTTCGATATGCGAATAAAAATTGACACGCATCTGTTTTTACAACACTCATGTTTGTACCTACTCAATTTGTATCGGAATGAACTGCCCATTGTGTGTTGGACTCGAAACGATTGCCTTTTGTTGTTAACGATTATTAAATATGGACATAAATTACGAATGGTTGCGCTGCTAACGATGCTTCGTTTTTATTTACTGTTTTTTTTTTGTTACATACCTACCTGGGAGGTTATTTTGCATTGTTTGTAACACTCGTTTAGCTAACGCAAAAAAAAGAAGGTCATTGATTTGATACTATCCATATTTTTGTGTTTTTCCTGGCCGATTTCAACCTCGTCGACAATTTCCGAATGCTTTCCGTAGTTTCACGAAGTCATTGCTCGTATTCATGTTTTACGGGATGAAGGGATTCTTCTGATGGTAGGTTATTACCGATGCCCAAGTATTCGGAACACCATGAAAGGCCGTCTTTTAAAGAATTTATTGAAAATGGGGAGGATTTCGGTAGGGAAGTGGTGAAGGCCTCCAATCTTTTAATGTTAAGGTTAAAAATGAGTTACCCCGTGAGCGAACAGCTGTATCTATGCTGCGAGGGGGCTTGTAATACGATTTCAAATCCGCTTGTCTGAGGCGTATAGAGAAATCTTCTAATGGCAGTCCTGCAGTGGATTATTACAGACCATTAAGTATATGCGATGTCGTAGAAATAACATGACCAAACTGACACTTGGGTGGCGTCACCAAAGCTTTTTCGTATAGTAACTCATCCATAGCCTTTGCAAATTATAACATTTGTCATTAACACTTCTTTTAAGACGAATGTGATACATAGTCGATGCGATACCACAATTATTACTATACGACGACCGATTTAAGAACCAAACGCGCAAAAGCGACCAATTTAAGAAGATCACATGAGCAAATTGCTCGAAGAGGAGAGGGTCAAGAGTACTGAAGAGATGAATTTGAAAGAAGAGAAAGACAGAACAAGATCGCCAAGTTTCATAGTGACATGCCACTATGAAACTTGGCGATCTTGTTCTGTCTTTCTACCCCGTTAGGGATGGTGCGTGAAGATAAGTAAGAATGAAATAGATATTTAATATATCGATATTTAAATAGAGAACATCACTTGTAAGTCATAATGTATGGCGATATAGCGAAGTAGTTAGTGGTCGATAGCGTATTTGCAACTTTGATGTAGGGTGCTGACCACGCAACTTTTGAACGACGTCATCATGTTTGCATCGTTAATGAGTATATACGCATTAAATTAATCCATGATTTGATTATTATAAGTCACGATAGCCGAGTGGTTGAGTGGTCGGAATTCGAGTCAAGAGACCCGAGGTAGATCCCCGTGGCTCGTTCCAAACGGTTTTTTCAAAAACTTATGTACGATTTATATAGTTGGCATTTACATAAAGATGGCGACGGGCCCACTACCTGTCACTTTGTTCCAAAAATTTCTGGTGGAAAGAGGGTCGCAAGGACTTAATTGTCTAGGGTGCTGTCTACCCTTGTATTGGGAATAGCGTGAAGATTTCATTACGGTTTTTACCACTCTGGTGTATTCAATCGCATCCAGTAGGTATAACTGTTTCAATGTTGAATATTTGAAAGTTTTCACTGCTTGAGATTTCTTCTCTGCCTAGAAATTGTTTGGTCTAATGCCAAATTGCAAATTAAACTACTTCTGAGTATTTTTCGGGTTGTTTTTAACGTTTCACTTTCTTTTACATTTCGACGTGTGGGAAGTCTATCAAATCTCGTGTTATTGTCTGATGTGATGGCATGTCAGGATGATTATATATATAAAGTCCCTTTGACTCACCTTCCACCGGAGATATTTTCGGGACAACGTGATAGGTGGTGAGCCCGTCGCCGTCTTTATGTCCAAGCCAACGATATAATTCGTAGATAAGTTTTTTGAAGAATCCATTACTTCGAGTCTGCCACCTAGGGACCAACCTCGGGTTTCTTGACACGAAATTCCGACCACCTAACCACTCGGCTATCGTGACATGTGATCAGTTATTCATATATGTTCTTTTACGCGGGTCTTAATTGATAGTTGATACTTTTTTATATGAAATAGAGACCACATTCGCTATCTAGCTCTAATTCTGCAGCTCTGATTCTTGTACACTGGCTGAGTTGTATCGTGCATCGTGTAGACAGACTTGATACAAATTGCACTTGATTGATAGTAAAATTGACTTATCTTGGTCCCCGGCTTAATATATGTTCCAATAATACGAAATATTAGATAAAAATATAGATTAGACTAATCCTGCCTGTAACTCCTTTGACGGACAGAGGTGTCACATATAAAGATCCGTGACTTAAATACAAATACATAAATTCGTCACACAAATGATTGCCCCTAGCGCAACTTGAACCCGAAACCTCTAGCTTCCAAGGCGGGGTCACCAACATGGCTATCGGGTCGTCACACCCTTATCACTAAATTTTTTTTTCATTTAATTAACTTCTTGCATGCTCTTTTAAAACAACCGGTGCTTATGCATTAGATTTATTATACCTTTTCTAATGCTTATAGTACCTTTGTGTTTGAATTTGTGTACTGATATCTGTTTGTACTAAATTAATAAGCAAATAAATATTTACTTTACTTTATCTGGCAGAATTATAGTTTGAGTTCCAAAAAGAGAACAATGACATGCATTAACGGTTTTTTTTGTCTTTGTAGAGGTCCTACGACCTCATTGTGTAAGCGGATTCAAATCTGCAAGATTGAGTTTCACACTACGTCCTTATTTTTAACCGAAACTTGTATTGTAGGTGTACCGGGACGAGGTCTGTTTATTTAAAGCCGTCTGTGGTAGCTCAAAGTTGTTCAGCACGGTATGCTTGGTGCTATTTCGTTTCATCTAAATTATAACGCAGCGGACTTATAGACGTAAGGTTCAGAAAACTGAAGTGACAATATGTCGGCAACAAAGCCCACAGAACTGACAGCCATTGGAGAAGAAAGGTTCTTGAGTAGCAACTTCGTACAAACAAATTCCGTGTAAGACCACCTGCCATTACGTGTAGTAATGTTCTACACAGGATTGCGAAGGTTTGCAGATTTTATAGGCTGCAATATGCTATTACGAATAGATGGACTCAACATCCCGCATAGGGGTAAGCAGATGTCTAGAAAATGGAGTCTTCGCATGAGCTTGGATTGACTTGAGCTACTTGTTTGGGCCATCACGACAGGTGGTGAGCCCATCGCCGTCCCAGTACTTTCATAGGAACGGTAAGCTGGTTTTTAAACTTTCTACAATAAAAATACCAGTCGTCCGTAGTAGTGTTGGTGGTTTTGCTTGTCTTTAACGTGTAAAATTTCACATTGCATGCATAGCGACGCATTATCGCATAAACGTGCTAATGGTACTGTATATGTTGATATATTCATCGAATCCGTATCACGTTCTCCACGTGACCGCCGCGCGGGAAATGAACCTTATTACCAACTAGACAGAGACCCTCGGGCTCTCTCTGTCTCGTGACAGTTTTGTTACATCTCTTATCTGCCAGTTACTTCGACGTGCTATTTTCTTGTATCTTTGATTGGCATGTATGTGTATGAGCGATAAAAAAATATTATCACGTGTGTTTAATTAAAGAATTGGTTCATATGAGTTTAGGTATCCTAATTTTTATTCCATACTAATGAAGAGGTTTATTCCATACCAAAAACAATACACTCGTTTTTGGTTTCCGTAACTCCAAAAGAAAACCCTTACAGGATCAATTTGTAGACTGTTCTTCTGTCTGTCAAGAACCTTGTTCTCAGGCACGCGGGGATGTATCAAATACTTAGACCACGACGTAAGGTGAACACTAAACAATCAAGGCCACCGTCTAAGGCGCGAATTATTTGGTATTGCGATCGTCGATCCGCTTGCCAAGTGTGGCGATTATGGCAAAACATTCTGTCGGGTGAGGCCTTTGTCCTGCAGTGGACTTATGTATTCTACTATCTTCATCTATGCCACGATAACCGCCTACTTGTGTGATCCGAATTCGAATCTAGTGAACTGTGTTTGATCCCAGGAAGTGGACACGTGCCAATTAATTTTTTTTAAACTCCGAGTTTTATAAATGCATATGGGAATGTATTGTTTTGGCTTGAACACTACAATGGCAATAACTTCATTATAAATAAAATAAAAAAATGCAATCAAAAGTTCACCAATACTGGGCAATACACAGGTCTAGACAATTAAGTCCTTTCGACTCTTCTTTCTCCGTAGACTATTAGGGACAACGTGACGGGTGGTGAGCCCATCGGCGTCTTAATATCCAAACTAACGGTACAAAAAACTTACAGAGATAGATATATATTTGTCTACGTGAATCCCTTAATAATAATTTTATGTACGACTATAGAAACGTGTTCAATATTTTGACAGTTGCCAGTGAGTTCTGTTTGGCAACAACGTAACATCGACAGCGGCCATGATTGATGTACAAATATGCTAAAATATACCAACTGGCGCAGTTCCAATGCGGTCTTTCGGTCAACATTCCGAGATTATCTCCGCGGTACGTGATAATGTAAGGCTTAAACCACACTGTGGCGGTAACGGTTCATCGAACCGCCGAGTACGGCTTCGAAATTTGCGGTTCTAACGAAGCTTTTTTTAAGCGTGTACACGCACCTTTACGCCGCTAATCTTTTTTGTTGTACACCGTCTCGTAATTAGACGACTGGGCGACCATTGTAAGGCTTCAACGTTTACGATGTTATATTGTGCTGTTGTGAAGTGAACCTTACAAGAATTTATGTGGGGTTTTCCTTTATAATGCGTTAGTCCTTGTAGTAATCGTGTGGCGATCTTCTGTGTGTATCATTCAGAAAATATAGTTAACGATTTACATCGCGCTATCAAAGTTCTGGCATTGGAAGCATGTATACAAGTTTATGTGCAAGCACGGTGACGAATTAGACGTTCTCGCCTAACACCGGTCTTGTTTTGATTCCGAATATTTATTAATTCACTCGGTTCGAGAAGAGACGTGTTAGCCTCGGGTTCAATCCCCGGGAAATTATCGTGAGTAAACCTATCCGTCTAACAAAAAGTAATTAAAAACTATTATTGCGAGGACGTTTGAAGTCTGCTAAAACGCACTGGAGCAGCGTAGCGGAGTTAGTTACAGGCTGCTACGATAACCGAGTGGTTCGGTGATCGGAATTACAGTCAAGTTACCTGGGTTCGATCATCTATGTCAGGCTTGTTGGCAGGTTTTTTCAAAAAACTTATGTACGAGTGATATTTATCGATGACTTGGACATAAAGGCATCTCCGTGCTCACCACCTGGTCTTAATTGTCTAGACAACTATCTACCTCAGTATGGGAAATGACGTGAAGATATTTTTACTTTACTTTTTTTTACTAATAAGTCACGATAATTTCGAGTCGGAATTTCGAGTCGGGAGACCCGAGTTCGATTCCCAGGTGGCAGGCTCGGGCCAATGGGTTTTTTAAAAACTTATGTACAAATTATATCGTTGACTTGGACATAAAGGCGGCGACCGGGTCACCACCTGTCACGTTCTATCTTCCGTGGAGGATGGGTCGAAGGAACTTAATTGTCTAGACTAGACCTCTGTCCACCCCTGTATTGGGAATTGCGTGAAGATATTTATTTATTTACTTTACTTTTTTTTACCTGGTTCGAACGAACCTATTGGCTCGTACCCCATACAGTATGCTTACAACAGTTCGACTGTTGTAAGAAGACTGCCTCAGTTGGTTTACTTAAATCTGTCGATTTGCAGTTCGTGAGCGGTCTCGCGGCTCATTCGAATAAACGAACTGTTTTTGGCTTAATTAAAGAATGGCGAACGACTCATCGCTAGCACATCATCTAGGATGGAAATTAATCGGCCAGTTAGCAGAACCAGCGATCATTGAAGAAGAAAAGTTCTAGAGCTGCGATCTCTTGCTGTTTGGCGATGCATTGGTTGACTGGAGTTATTAGTGCGTGAGTGGTTGGGCGATAAGAATTCGAGTGACAAGAACCGTGTTCGATACCCAGGTGGTAGGCTTGGACGGCCAAAGACTGACCAACTGTCACGTTGTCACAAAAAATGTCTTCGGTGAAAGGTGGGTCGAAAGGACTTAATTGTCTCCACATCTATCTACCCCAGTATTTGGAGTGGCGTGGTGTTTTTTTTTTTCAAATCGATATTCGTAAAGTCGACGGCGCTGATCAGTACCGTGACTAGATGCAATCTTTGGGAGAGGCAGTTCAACGGTGAACTTTTCAGGACTTTCAGTTCCATGTACCAATTGATTTTCAAAACCTATATACGATTCGTATCGTTGGCTTGGACATAAAGACTCATCACCTGTCACGTTATCCCAAAATTATCTTCGGTGAAAGGTGGGTCGAAGGGACTTAATTGTCTAGACTAAGACCTCTGTCTACAGGGGTAGACAGAGGTCTTAGTCTAGGAGTCTTATTGGGAATTTTGAATATTATTATTATTTTTGATTGGTGTTTTCAATGCTTTCACGATTTGGAATTTTATCACACCTACGGAAAGAAAGGATAGTTAAGTCTTTGAATATGCTTCATCACAAAATGACAGTATTCTGTTGCTCATTATTAGATATGGTTGTCGGTTATGGATTTTGTGGTTTGCACATGAAGGCCCAGCTGCAGCGCTCGTTACAGATGCTAAAGTGAGACTGAATTAGTAGCGATGGGTGATGAATCGAGTCGGTCCGACATCCCGCACCTAGTCTACTGGTGTTGCCAAAATGTTCGCGTCAGGTGGTCGAGATATTTTTATGTAGGTCAGGTGAAGCTTGAGTTATGTTTAGCAAGCTATGCCCGTAAATTTATTTATTTTAGGACATTTTTTAACTTTTTTTTGTTGTAAATGTTGTGACGTCTCTGTGATGGGAAATCGACCGTGGATAACGATTTCATAATAGTTTAAATATCTTTTGATTGTTTATTTCGGATTAATCTGTTCATTAATAACCCTGTTTCATAATTTATACTTGCGATTGTTGTCACTTGGTGAAATTGCATTATATTAAAATTCATTGTTGAACACTTGTATACGAATCACTTTATTTAATTATTTATTAATTAACCGACCGGTTGACCTGATGATGCCGTAAGGCGAAACCGGTCGGTTAATTAATAAATAATTAAATAAAGTGAATTGTGTACAAGTGTTCAACAATGAATTTTAATGCAATGCAATTTCACCAAGTGACAACAATCGCAAGTATGTTTCACTTTACTCCACAGTAGTGTAATATTTTTAAAGAGTTTTTATGGGAGTTGGATGAAAAATAAGGTAATAGTCCACCAGATGCTATTGCTATCCTCGTAAAAATTGCAAAACACTTTTCTTCTTCACAAAAGAAGGTTGAGGATTAAAATGGAATGCCTAGCCTGCATTGCAACTCATACACACTGCATTGGCTCCCTGTATCTTTCATACCTGAACAAAACTGTTTATGCACAGCTATTTGCTACATCCATAAGCGGGTATTTTTCGAGATGGTTATTCAACCATCTGTCGATGACCTTTAGGCCTTTCTTTCCTTAAACGCCTCTTACGACACCCACGGAAAGATCTTATCATTCTCTACCTGTCAACCTTTGGGAGTGATAAAACGTTGAAAGTACATACGTAAATTAACTTTAAAATGCTTATTTTTTAATAATGTAAATAACCGAAAATGTTACTGACTTTTTTAACTGGGGCTTATAGCCTGTGTCGGCATTGGATTAAGATCGGTAATAAATAAAATTGCTTACGCCATTCTCAATTCTAAGATGGTCAAACTAGTTATAATCCGACCGAATGTAAAAAAAAACTTAGTGGAAAGAACTTCAAAATAGTTATATTGTTCCCTTTTTTATGAGGTTGTAATATAATTTAAATAATTGATAACATTAATCTCATGAATGTGAACCCCTTAGCCACATAGTGTTAAATCTGATGGTTAACCGCGGACCTAAAATCGATTATAATATTACTTTCAACGATATTATATTGATATCTCGGAAACTACTTTAAGTATTTGGAGAATATTTTGTTGTGCGATCGTGTTTTACATTATATGTAATCTCTGTTCGGTTACATACCTAGAAAAGAAATCATTATCTACATAAATGCATGGGCCTGTAAAAGTCCACTGAACTAGGCCTCTCCCATAACGGAAGGTCATCACGCTTGGCAAGCGGATCGGCGGTCACATTACCAGAAACCTCACGCTGCTGTCCGTCTTTAGTCTGCTGTATTTTGGTCTGGTATTTTTTTCGATAGTTTCGGATAGTTATTCCGCCCTCTCGTTAGTCGCCTCTTACAACACACACGGGAACAAAGAGTAAGAACAAAAGTATATTATTACACCGATGTTACATAGTAAAATTAGATTATCTTCACGTATTTCCCAATACAGTGGTAGCCAGATGTCTAGACAATTTAGTCCTTTCGACCCACATTTCACCGGAGCTTATTTTAAATTGGAGTCCACCATATACATCTTGATTCGAATTGCGATCATCTAACCACCGTAACTCCCGTGAATTCCAAGACTTCCAAGTAAAATAATTTCTTATTAAAGTATAATTGAAACGACGAACGTCGACTTGTCTCCGGTGTCTTGTGTAACGTGTCTTGATTATATTTAAGACTATAATGTTGTGCACGTATGTTACGTAATAATAGTTTCAACTGTCTTACTTATCTATTCTTTCACCTTTTACGGTTACGCAATTATAGAAAAGACTAACGTTGTGTATTCAACATTTAACTAACGTAATTTTATTTTAATTTTAAAGTAACTTGGAGCACGTACTGGTATTCGAATTTTAAACACGTTGCCGTATGGTATTGGTGTATGAATAAAACCACCCACTCTCTTCCCGTCAGTTGTCCCAACAGGGGAAAGATGTAATGGCACTGGCCTTTTAATGGCAAGGGCTTTTAAAGCACCAATATCCTAACCCAAATAGGTTACCTACTGCAAGACATGACGTCGCAGATTTGTGGCCGCCGTTCGACTTGGCGATCTGTTCTCTCCGGCTACCCCGTTAGGGACTGTGCGTGAAGATAAAATAAATAAACGTTAAGCAGATCAGCAACGTGGCGATTATGGCAAGCTGTTTAAGAAGAGGTCAGGTTGTCTAAAAGAAATCACTATTAGCGATAAGATCGCCATTTGTATCACCATAGCCTTTCGTATCTTAATTAATTTTATGTCCTATATTTTCTGTGTTGGTGTGCAATACAGAGTATTCCATAAAATAAATAAATAAAAATCTTCACGCAATTCCCAATACAGGGGTAGAGAAAGGTCTAGTCTAGACAATTAAGTCCCTTTGACCCACCTTTGTATTACCACGATATAATTCGTACACAAGTCTTTAAAGAACCCATTGGTACGAGCGTGCCACCTGGGGATCGAACACGGGTCTCTTGACTCGAAATTCCGACCACCCAACCACTCACTTATCGAGACTTTTAGAGTATTCCATCTATTTATGTCCTGCAGAGGATTTTAACAGGTCGATAGTAAACACGTTATTTTTGTTATGCACGTTTGGCGAGATAATCACTTTCTAAGCGTTACTCAACTGTTCTGTTTCGGGGCTTATGGTTAGACGCACAGATGCTCGAATACTTATATATACTTACGCGTAAGCTTAGTTTATGTGCGGAGACGTGGTTTTCAGGACAGTACGCAGAAGATGGAAAGATTTGTTTCTATAAGTTATGAAGTTTGTAGGAAATTCTCTCGTACAAATATCACATACATTATTCTGAATTATCCCAAAGGAAGCGGCTTAACCACTTGTGTACGGAATCAGAAACAACGAAGGACCACAAATAACCAGAGCCGAGAAAATTTTGAGTGTTTTCTGCATGGACTCGACCCGGAATCGAACCTAGCTGGTAACACCATGAAAACCGATACATACGCCACTCGTCCATGGAGGTCGTCAAATCATACAAACACAATCATACACTAACACATTATGAAACATATATAATTTTATTTTTACACTAAACTAGATATTTCTACAAAAATTGCTAAAATGTAACCCAAGGTATGAGAAGCATTTATTAAATTTTTGTACTCTATCGTTTATTAAAAATATGTTTAGCTTTTGAGATACAGTTTACAGGTTTTAATAAACTCTGTAAAGCAAGTAAATATAAAGTAGCTGTCTTCAGTAGCAGAGATGCTACAAGAGATTAAGTCTGTGCTCTGTAAACCCTAGCTTAAAGTATTTACTGTGAAGCAAAAATTAATAAATGAAGGCGGGATAATATCTCGAAAGATAAGACCAAAATTAACCAGACCAGTGACGTGACTAGTATTTATGGTGTAAGCTACGTGGGGTACTGCGATTGAGAGGGACCTATGTCATGCAGTGGACATTTACAGGCCATATGTATATAATTATATATATATATATATATATATATGTATATATATATATATATATATATATACATATATATATATATATATATATATATATATATACATATATATATATATATATATATATATATATATATGTATATATATATATATATATATATATATATATATATATATATATATATATATATATATATATATATATATATATATATATATATATATATGGCCAGTAAATGTCCACTGCATGACATAGGTCCCTCCCAATCGCAGTACCCCACGTAGCTTCGCCATCTCAATGTTCAAGCCGACGATGTAACTCGATCGAACTCGGGTCTCTTGATTCGAAATTCCGATCAACCAACCACTCGGCTATCGTGACTTCTACAGGCCATTATGTATGTATGTAACATAAGGCTCAGTGCAAAAGATGGTGGACTCCTGTGTCTCGATATCGTCTTTGTCAGTATTCCTCTGTTACTAACAAATAGTTGTATAGCAACAGTTGTTGTTTTACGAGTATAGATAGCCAGTATGTGTAAAAATGGGTATAGAGTATATAAATGTGGTGTTCTGCGGTTCATATTTTAGTCTATATTAGCGTCATCTATTACACAATCCTCGTGTATCATTCTCCGTACGTTTATTTAATTTAGTTAATGCGAGCTGCGTTTTGCGCTCAAAACCATTCAGTAACGACGGACGTCACTGATTTATATATAAATATTTTAAACGTCTTGGACATTTGCTACATTCAATTCATATTTGTTTCGATTGTAAATAACGCTATTGATTTTGATATTGTTTTATTAGATAGACTTGTAACTAACAAACAATTTTATCGAATGTAAAAATTTTAAATAAAGAAAGATAGCTTCGACATCACATACATTACTCTGATCCCAAAGTAAGGTGTTAAAGCACATGTGTTGTAGAATTTGAAACAACGTCAAGTCATCACAAAAACACTCAGACACGAGAAAATATAGAAAAGTCACTTGTTCTACATTGTCAGGGATTGGAATCATCATCTCAGAGATGGCGACATCTTGAACTCCTTTATGTACGCCGTTATGTCGTCCACGGACTCTTTTATATGTATGTACGTTTACATGACGACCTTTGGCATGGCATGTTGGCTCGGACCCATTGTGGCAAGTAAACGCTACGCAATAATGGAAGCTTTGCGTGCTTGGTGCAATGTTGCGCAGTGACGCTGTTACTTGTTCGTACGGATCACCATAATTGAGCAATGTTGCGTGCTGCCGTCTCTTTGAGTGGATGTTTATTTCCGGTAAAAAAAAATATATAATTTATTTGTTTCTGTTTGCGTTTGTGGCCGCGTTTAGAGCTAGTAAATGTGTTTGGCTTAATAGTATGACATTTGTATATACAATATACATAACAGACTGTTAAATCTACAGCAGAATATGAAACTCTCCGGTAAGGAAGGTTTTATCGTAATGGCACGCTTGGAAAGCGGATTGGCGATTGCAGTACCAGATAACTCGCACCGTAGAAGCTGGTGCCCGTCACCGGTCCTGTATGTTTCGAGTTGGTTATCCCATCCATCATCATCCCATCCATCATATGGGTATTATGTTTACACCGTTACGACCCGGTTTACACTGTCTAAATAATTAGATCTATGTCCTATAATAACAATGAAAATAAATATCTTCACGCCATTCCCAATGCAGGAGTCTTCCCATAGACAGAGGTCTAGACAATTCAGTCGTTTCAACCCATTCTCCACCAAAGATATTTTTGGGACAACGTGCCAGATGGTAAGCCCGTCGCCGTCTTTATGTCCAAGTCAACGATATAAATAGTACAAAAGTTTTAAAACCCATTGGTACGTGCTTGCCACCTAAGGATGGAACTCAGTTCTCGACTCGAATTTCGAGCACCCAACCACTCGGCTATCGTGACTATCTATCTGCAAAAGCAATAAAAGTTGAAAGACTATTGATAAAAGTTAACGAAGTTGTTTGTGTATGATAAAATATCACAACGAATGTAAACTGTACCTAGTCGTCAGTCCCGAAGCTCGCAGAAGCAACGTTTAAGTAATATAGATAAGGATAACATCATATACATTCCTCCGATCTCAATGTAAGATGCTAAAGCACTTGTGGTATGGAAATCGGAAACAACCAAGGCACCACAAAGCATTATAGCTGCGTCTGCGTGTTACACAGTTAAGAGCGTGGTCAGTAGCGTGGACAAAATAATTTCTAAATAAATCTGTTGCCCGTATTCAGATTTTTAATATTCATTTACACTCAACCACAGATTAATGTTCTTTATGTTTACGTGTATTTTTCAAAGCATATATAAACTTTATTTTTAACATATATAAACTTTACTTTAAAAGTATATTTTTGTTAAACATAATTGTATATAATAATTGCTGGCAACTTTAGCGTTAAATCAGAAATTAAAAAGCTAAAACTTTGGTACCAGAGCAATGTATGTGATGTCGTCCATATCTACGTATGTATTTATTATTTATTATCATGATATGCATTTTTTTACTTGAACCTTCGAGTACACAATTATGTATTATTACCCTCGGGTCACGTGACCGGATTGAAATCGACGTTGGTGCTAATGGAACTGGTTTTGAACTACGCCAACGGCAATCGAGTTTAAGTTCTTCGCTTATTATGGGTTCAGAAAGTTACCTGAAAAGGAAAAGCTAAACCATTGTTGGAACACTTCGTTTTGCGTCCGTACGTCACTTAGTCTGTCAAGACCCTTTCTCTTAGGCACATGTGGAGATATAAAGTCAAAATTAAAATTGATTATGTACGACCACCGTGCCTAGGTGCGTCAATTTAAATTAAAAATACGGTCAATTAATGCGACATTTTGTTACTTGCAATATAAATCAATCCAAAAAGGCAAAATAAATTCGATAAGAAATAATGTCTCGCAGCTGTAGTGAAAAATGACTACAAACTACCGACATACGATTTATTTGTAATTTTATCGGATTTGTTTTTATAATTATGGACTTGCTGTGTTATATTATAATACGGAACCCTTGACGTGCGTCAGACTCCAACTTGGCCGCTTTTTGTGATTTTCGGCCGCTTTTTTTGACATTTTATTAATGTAAAGTTGTTATTGAAAAAATTTACGAAGTAATTTTTTCAATAACAACCCTCCGCATGCAAATATAAAAACGTATATGTTAGGCATACGTAGGCATTCTCAAGCGAGTAGACTCTACGATGAGCTACCGCAGAGTCTGCGGACCAGACCAGTCAGAGACCGCAGAGTGACTCTGCGGTCTCTGACTGGTGATAATGCCTTGTTTTGAGGCGAAACAAGTGTTGCGTTTTCGGTGGTGGAATATGTTAACTGGTTTGACTGTAGTGGTGGTGGTGCATACACTGGAATTAGTGCACGCATCTGTGGGAGGGAGGGTGGTGCTCTTCTTCTCTTCAGACCAGGTAACATATACGTTTTTATATTTGCATGCGGAGGGTTGCGAAGTAATTTTTTCAATAACAACTTTACAATGAATTTCCGCAAAGTAACGCCTGAGTCAATTAACTATTTTATTAATGTTCAGATTCCCCGTGATATCTCTGATTAGTTTTCAGAATATATTCCGTAAAAGTCTTATGTCTGTCAGTATGGCAAATATTCATCACGCCCATTCCCGCAGGGTTAGGCCGAGAGCACATCCCCTCAATATATATTTTAAATAATTACATTTCAACTTTATTTAATGTATAATTAATTAGAATCGAAAATAATTAAACTCTCCACAAACCACGGAGGTATATTTTCACGATAAAATAATAGATAATACGGTTTTTATCTCTACAATCTATCATATAATTGGCAAAGTTCTTTTTATCGATTTCGCTTAACGCTTCCTGACCTTTAACGATTTAAGATTTGATAAATAAAATATTCCACAGGCAGTTATTAATTGCCTTTTTTTAACCGACAAAAACTACGGAGGAGGTTCTAGTCAATATAAGTTTATTAGTTGCAAAAAATAGTCGCTACAAACTACGAGTGTATAAGTTTCTCTTAATTTTTTTTTATATTAGTAAACTCCTTCCCTGCCTAGTATTCCTCTGCGTCAGTCTCCAAATACACGTCCTCATTTTTGACGCTAAATAGTAGTTTTGTTTTTCGGCACACGCCTCATATGTGAGTCGTAAGAGACGACTAATGGAAAAACCTTAGATGTTTTAATGGCCAGCCATAGATGAGGGGATAATACCAGATGAAAAATAAGCAGACTGATAGGCTATATATATATATATATATATATATATATATATATATATATATATATATATATATATATATATATATATATATATATATATATATATATATATATATATATAATCATATTTAATCTTTTAAAAATGTACGTCTTTCTGCGCGATATTTAGATCTATGCAAATTACAGAGAATCCGTTTGTTGACCTTCTCTATCAATAAAATTAATACTTGTTTTAGGTATAATAAGGCCGCAAAGTATAGGTGAGACGGTAACATGATTAGAATCTGTTAACGCGCCGACATCAATATCTTGTTTGTTACAAATTTAACGTTTTAAATCAAGCAGAAGGATTTTTGTTCGCTTAAGCGATGTTGATTATCAAGAATAGCCCGGAAGATTTATAGATGCTATACATACATATGGACAGAGACAACATCACGTACATTGCTTCTGATCCCAAAGTAAGCTACTAAAGTTTGTGTTATGGAATCGGAAACAACGAAGGCACCACAAACACCAAGACCCGTCAAAATGTTACCTACATTATTTATTACAAATTCAAATTTGCTTTAAATATTTGCTTCTTTATAGTTCTGCGTAGCCTCGCACGGACCCCGTTTACCTGGGACCGCATTCTTTTGACCTCAAGCGGTCGGGCTTGTGACGTCAGCAAACGTGAACTTTTCCGAGACCTCGCCGCGCCATGACTTTCGCGAAACGTGCGCTCGTGTGCGTGAAGATTCTTTGATTGATTTTTATTTCAACGTCACGTGTACATTGAAATTCGGCACATTTAAAATTGTAGCGACTGGCTTAGCTTATTTTTAGGCAAAGGTCTCCCCCATATGCTTCCAAACAGCTCGAACCAGCCAGTTCGAACCAGCTTTGCTGGGTGCTTACAGAAGGAGCTTTATCCTGTTTTTTTTTCATGATAAATAGAGAAATGTGAACATCAACGTTATTAGGCGGCGACGGGCTCACCACCCGTCACGTTGTCCCGAAAATATCTTCGGTGGAAGGTGGGTCAAAGGGACTTAATTGTCTAGGCTTGACCTCTGTCTACCCCTGTATTGGGAATTGCGTGAAGATATTTATTATTTATTTTAACGTTATTATAAAAATTATTTTGATAGTTTAAGCGAAACAACGTGTCTTACCATACAATGGACACAAAAATTGTAGCTTAGTTGGAGCGTTTAATAGAAATAATAGTAATGTTATTTGGCAATACTGGTATTCTTTTACAAAAGGAATATTTTATTTGAAATACACACTACCCGAACCGGAGCAGCTTGGCGAACGTATCTCTGCCCACTTTCTCTCTCAAAAAGAATATTTGACAGAAAACTTTCCTCTATCTCCATTTCACAATTTATCTAAATTTTGCTATGCATATTATAAAATTTATTAACAACCTTTACACAATAGGAACAAACAGACTAACTTTCGCATTTCGTAATATATTATTACATGTGAGCATATCTTATTACATGTGAATGCTACATAAGGGTAAACCCTCCTCTTTATTTTGCTGTAACACCGATGTCGGGATAACCATCTCTAAGAATACCAGACCAAAATTCGGAAGAACTGTACAGCGATCACCAATCCGCCTGCTCAGCGTAATGTATATGGCAAACCTTGGCGCATGCGAGAGGCCTTCGGTGACCTTTTATAGACCGTTATAATGATATAAAATGATAATATGTGGGGAAGTATGTAGATATTACTAGATCTAGTACGGTAACGTGTACGAGACGTAGACGTGATACGTCGATAGCCACGTTAAGTAACCTAAACTTAATTTAAATCGAATTAACCCATTTTTCGTAAAATCTAGGACCAGACAGTATTCCATACAGAAGAGTAAAACTGTCATGCAGAGAACAAGTAGTCATCGTGTCTGTGGCCTGATGCCGTAATAAATTAACTACTGACCAGATAATAGAGACTAAAACACTTAAAACAATCAACAAATGTTATCGATATCACGAAAGTTGTAAATAATCCGATTACTTTTAAATTGATCGGAGTGCGGAACCGGCAGGCAAATATACATAGTTATTCATTTAACGATACAAAATGGTCACTTACTTAACGATAATATAAAATAAGATGGCAAAAAGAACGGACATAGTTAGTTAACCTCGCTTACTTGCAGCTAAGACTGTCGGTTAACGATACTAAATAAATAAATAGTAAAATAAATATCTTCACGCAATTCCAAATACAGGCGTAGACAGAGGTCTTGTCTAGATAATTTAGTCCTCTTGACCCACCTTCCACCGAAAATATATTCGGGAGAACGTGACAGGTGGTGAGCCCGTCGCCGTCTTTATGTCAAAAGATATAATTCGGATATAAATTTTTGGAAAAACCCAATGGTACGAAACTACCACCTAGGGATCGAACTCGGGTCTCTTGACTTGAAATTCCAACCACCCAACCACTCAGCTGTTACTTTTAAAGTGACGATAGTCGTGACTTTTCGTGTCGGCTAAAGATACTTATACTAAAGTTACTTAAAAATAACTTTAAAACAGTTAATTAAATATAATCTTGATATTTTTTACTATTTAAACTTGTACGAGTATTATTGTTAGTATATCTTCACTCATTAGCCAGGGTGGCCAGAGAGAACAGATTGACTAGTTTCAAAGTCCTCGCACTTTCTTTTCTATCAAATTCTAAATTCAAACTTAAATTCAAGCTCTCGTATTGTAATAGATCGAAATTCTAAGAAATTTTAATTGTCGGTAATATAAGTTTTTAAAACTTTTTAAAGCAATAACAGCCATTTTTATTTGTTTCTTTTTCTATATTCTATATGCCTAGTTTTAAGGACTAATATGATATAATTTAAAGCTCGTAAATATTGTTTATACCATTTAGGAGCAGAAACGAGCAAGAGCTTGGTATAGGACGTAGAACTACTGATTACATTATCTAATTAAAAATCACATTAATATTAATCGCACACCCTAGAACCCGCAACCCACCAGTCGCTCATTGTTTATAGGTATATATTAATCTGTTTATATTTAAATAGGTAATATTTATCTATTTCAATATGTATCTATGGTAAGGCTAATATGCCATTGATACAGCGATAGGCTCGCCGCCTGTCATGTTGTCCCCAAAAAAACTTTGGTGAAATGTGGGTCGAAAGGACATTATTGGCTACTATTAGCAGCTCTTATCTTCACGCATTTTCCAATACAGGTAGCCTCTGGAAAATGCGTGAACTATTCTAGTCCAGACAATTAAATTCCACAAGTATGTGTACTCTAAACCAATTTAATTGTAACTAAAGTGACATGAACTATAGTGAATAGAAACAGTTTGAGTACTGCCACTAGCACAAGTCTTCTTCCTATCTATTTCCATAATCAGTGATCGTTTGTCTGTCTGTGCATGTGGGCGGGAACGTCGCCCATCAGCCCGCCCACGTATGTCGCGGGTCAATGACCGGTGTGCATTCGATCAGGTAATTCTGCGTAATGCCGTATCTAAATTCTACTGATTGACATTTTAAGACCTTCCAAGAAAGATTTCCCGAAAAAATTAAGGCTTATAAATAGCAAACTCACGATCATTCATACATACATACATACACACATACATAAATCCATACATACATAACCCTGTTAAACTCCACTGCAGGACATAGGCCTCTCCCACGGGGAGGATTTGCATAAATCGCCTCGCTTGGCAGGCGGATTGGCGATCGTATCAAGCCACTCGCACCTCAAACGCCTAAGCCCATCTTCGGTCTGATTATTTTGGTCTGATATATTTAGAGATGGTTATCCCGCCATCTATCGGTTGCCATTACGATATTCAAGGCTGTTTCCATTAGTCGCTCCTTACGACACCAACGGGAATAAAGGGAGTGTTCTTACGCCGTTACCATACGGTATAAAAACCAAACCTAAACAAACCCAATAAATAATTTCTTCCTACTCTGCCTGTTTTCCTGTTAGTGTCCAAGCCAAAGATACAGATCTTATATAATTCTGAAAAACGTTTGGTCTCGTGTCGTTTGATACAAGTTCAAATCACCCAATCACAGTATCGTATATTTCGACATGTAACGTATGGACATCATACATTCATAGATGGGGACAACATCACATACATTGCTCTGATCCCAAAATAGAGATCGAACTCGGGTCTCTGCGACTCGAATGCGGGTCTCTGGGGCTCGAATTCTGACAACCCAACGACTCGGCCGTCGTGATTTTGTGTTATTACTTTTACAATACAGATTAAAAAATATAGATTGGGAAATTTAAAGAAATCAGTTGACAAAGGCGGGATACACAACCCCGACCTCCGAGCTACCTTGTCTTGTCCGCATCAGTTGAAAATTCTCTTTTATCAATTATTTATTAATCTCAATTTTATCTATCTTTCATCGTGGTTCGCGACATCTGCCAAAAATTATACCAACTAAAAATTATTATTATAATTATACCTAAAAGTACCTATAACTCTTGGCATCATTTCAACAGCACTAGCTGCACTTCATTGCTGATTTTCCTGTCACGTTTTCCCTGTCTAGACATCTACCCCAGTATGAGAAAATGCGTTAAATAAAAAAAATATTCTAATAGATGATATTTAGAAACAAATTCCCCTTCTGGTCACTTAGTTTTGATAAAACTACACTCGCATGAAAATTGCTACCGCTACAACGGGACAGACTTCTTCGTCAATGAAGTAACACCAATTGATATAAATTAGTCTATTGAGCAAGTTGTCAGCGGGTACTTCGCAAGTCCTCGACGACTCTATGGAGATCCTACTGGCTTTATTATGTTGAGAAATGTACGAAAACTTTTTATGAAGTGCTCGATGAAATTTTATAAAAATAAAAAATATATTCACGCTATTCCCAATACAGAGGTTTGGCAGAGGTCTAGTCTAGACATTTAAGTCCCTTCGACCCACCTTCCACCGAAGATATTTTCGGGACAACGCGACAGTTGGTGAGCCCGTCGCCGTCTTTATGTCCAAGCCAGAGATATAATTTGTACATAAGTTTAAACAAAAAAAACCATTGAACGGCCACTTGAGGATCGAACTCGGGTCTCTTGACTCGAAATTCCAACCACTCAACCACCCAACCACTCGGCTATCATTACTTATATGAAATTTTATAATTAATTTATATAAACGACCTATGCGACAACGAAATATCAGAAAATAGAGGTCACCTAACCTCCGTGGACGAGTAGCATACACGACAGTTTTTATTGGTGTCGCCAGCTCTGAGGTTCCGGGTTCGATTCCCGATCGGGTCAATGTAGAAAACACTTTTTCTACTAATTCTCGGATTTGGGTGTTGTGGTATCTTCGTTGTTTCTGATTTAATAATACAAGAGCTTACTTTGGGATCAGCAATGTTGTCCCTATCTATTTTTATATTTATTTATTTATATATATTATGTCGCTCTCGTTTAATAATTCGTTTTTAATAGTTTATATAACTTATTCGTCTACTCGTCCACGGAGGCTTATGCAGGCGGGTTTTTATGATGTCGCCACCTCTGAGGTCCCGGGTTTGATTTCTGAACGGGGTCAGTGTACTAATTGTGATGACAATGTCCAGATAAAAATTAGAATTGAAGATTAGTCGGCAGAAAGCAGCACATCCTTAAATATAAAATAAATAATAATAAAAGATTTATTTCAAATATATTTAGTGTTAATATTTATTGTATCACCTTAACAAAGGGCGATTTTAATGCATTATGGGCATTCTTTCTTAGTCAACCCGAGGTGTTGAAAAAATGTTTTAGGTGCTTAGCAATAGAGAAATAAGATTTGAACCGAAAAATTATTATTTAATAAATAACTTGTATGACTAATGTTTCATTATTTATTTATAAACAAGGTATATGAGGATAGTGACACTAGGCGATTTGTACTTTCTAGCTACCCCGTCATTAAAACGTTAATAAAACATTTTGTAATTATATCTACACGCATAATACCTTATGCGTGTAGATATAATAACAAAATGTTTTATTCCGGTTTTCATAGACGTCAGGTGCCATCATCATGCATGTTCACCTAAATTAATTATAAATCGTTTGACAGCTCGATACGTAAGAAATCGAACCTGGCAGCCTTATACGGAGTCAGACAACCTGACCATTCGGTTACCATAGCTATTACAGTCGCGTTCAGTTGTTTTACCAATCACCAACAGTCAAAATTTTGTCCCGAAAATATTTTCGGTGGATGGTGGGTCAAAGGGACTTAATTGTCTAGACTAGACCTCTGTCTACCCCTGTATTGGGAATTTCGTGAAGATATTTATTTATATTTATTATTTTACCAACAGTCAACTGTAAATAAAAACATACTGATCGTCTCGTTATCGTATATCCAGTTAGCGAGAAGCCGGCGCCGGCGCCGCGGCTGGGTCCCCACGGTGTGCAAGTGGTGAATACCGGTCCCGGCCACACGTTCGTTCTCGACGAGGAGGCTCTCAACGCGCTGCTGCTGCGGGATGACGTCCGCGACAGATCGGTGGTGGTGCTGTCGGTTGCGGGCGCGTTCAGGAAGGGCAAGTCCTTCATCCTGAACTGCTTCCTTCGGTATATGCATCACAAGGTATGTTTACGTAGGTCTTGGTAAAATATAAAATATCTTAGGGATAAGCGGAGGTCTAGACAATTAAGTCCATTCGACCTAACTTCCACCGAAGACATTTGGGACAACGTGACAGTTGGTGAGCCTGTCACCATTTTTATGTGTTAGTAAATGTTGCATTTTGTATTTAATGCCATTCATCAATTAATGGTACGTAATAACGTAAAGATATTATTTCCTTGATTTTTGAATTATGTAAATCGAAATATACTTGCAAATCTAGGTCTAGTAGTAATATTCAACTGATAAACTATTACGTAAGAATAGGTTTTAATCTTCTCCTTCAGAGATTTTTTGTCCCAAAATATTATTGAAAAATATATATTTTCGTCTAAAATGGCATTCTTTCAGTGTACTTATTTAACCAAGTTTGCAAAGCCAAACTTTATTAATGTGGAAATTATATATATTACATTAATATACAAATTATATAAATTTTATATACAAGTTTTGCTAGTTTGTTTTATTACAACGGTCTGAAATATCCACTGCAGGAACGATTGCAGTACCAGGCGCATCGCACCAAAGACTGTTGTCCGTCACCAATATTCTGAATTTTGGTCTGGTATTAGTCGAGATGTTATCGCGGAATCAATCGATAGCTAGTTAACTCTTAGTCGCCTTTTACGATCTCCACGGAAAGTAGGTGGGTGGTAAGGTGGTGCAGATACCAAGGGGGTAAAAATATGGTACGTTATCCTTCGCAGTACGGACCGGGTGGTGGTGGGGACTGGCTGGGCTCGGAGGATGAGCCGCTGCAGGGCTTCAGCTGGCGCGGCGGCTCCGAGCGGGACACCACCGGCATCCTCATGTGGTCCGAGGTGTTCAAGACCTCGCTGCCCAGCGGCGAGAAGGTAAGTGCCTGTCGAAGAAAACTTGTTTTAGCAGAGTGTGTAGATAGTTGAAAATTTTCTCGAGTTAAATTCATTTTAGTGCGTAACGAGACTTGGAATTACCGCCAATCCACCAAAACAAATGTCACATTAGCTTACCAAAGTTTTCTATAATCGATATTTAAAATAAGATTTCTTTAACATTGGATTCTTCCTGGATCGAATTCGAGTTTTTTTGATTCAAATCTCTATCACCCAACTGCTCGGCTATCGTGTTTATTGATACAATAACATTATTTGCTAATTTCACACACTTGCCCAATACTATGGTAGGCAGAGGTCGACACATTGTGACTGGTCGTGAGCCTATCGGCGGAAGAATAAATTATAACTCAAACAGTTTATACGTAAATAAACAACTCTTGTCTGAGAAAAGTAAGTCACGATAGCCGAGTGGAAGGGTGGTCGGAATTTCGAGTCGAGAGACCCGAGTTCGATCCCCGGTGGCAGTACCAATGGGTTTTTTCAAAAACCTAAGTACAATTCATATCGTTGGCTTGGACATAAAGACGGCGACGGGCTCACCACCTGTCACGTTGTCCCGAAAATATCTTCGGTGGAAGGTGGGTCGATGGGACTTATTTGTCTAGACTAGACCTCTGTCTACCCCTGTATTGGGAATGGCGTGAAGATATTTTTTTGTCTGAGAAACCGTTGAATATAGACTGTTAACTCCAGGTGGCAGTGATTCTCCTGGACACGCAAGGCGCGTTCGACAGCGAGTCGACGGTGCGCGACTGCGCCACCGTGTTCGCTCTGTCCACCATGCTGTCCTCCGTGCAGATCTACAACCTCTCGCAGAACATACAGGAGGACGACCTGCAGCACCTGCAGGTGAGTAGCTGCAGCCCCCACTGACCCTCCAGAGGAGACACCTACTACCAGCAGTAGGTCATAATTCACATGCTGGTTACTCGAGTTTGCCGTCACTCACACCCTCGGCCTTATTGTGGGTGTCGTAAGAGGCGACTAAGGGGATAGCCCTAAAAATTCAATTGGCTAACGGCACATCAATGGATAAATATATCGGTAAATACTGGACCAAAATTTAGTAGACCGGTGACTGGGAGAAGAGAGAGTCTTAAGTGCAAGGTGTCTGGTACTGTGATCGCTTATTCGCTTTGCCAAACGTGGCGATTGCAGTGGAATTTTACAAGCCGTTACGGTGAATATGATGATGTAGCTTTCCGTGTAAAAAACTGACAACCCTCGTTTTTACAATGTCTGTAAGAGGTGACTAAGTGAAAGCTTCGGCTGCAATCGGTTCCGAATGACGTCACCGGTCTGTTCTAAGATGCTATCTTAGAGCAGACCGGTATCCGAAACTGCGATGGCCAACCAGCTCGCCAAGAGTAGCGATTACGTAAAATCCTTGTGATAGAGTGTCCTGCTGCAAACTATTGATAAGATCAGCAGCGGTATAGCGCTGTGAGAGGCGACGTAACCGAGCAGGGCGCGGGCAGCTGTTCACAGAGTACGGGCGGCTGGCGCTGGAGGACAGCGGGCGCACGCCCTTCCAGCGGCTGCAGTTCCTCGTGCGCGACTGGAGCTTCCCGTACGAGGCGCCCTACGGGGCCGAGGGCGGCCAGAGCATCCTGCAGCGACGGCTCAAGGTACGTAGGGTCCGGCTGCGCTGGAGGACAGCGGGCGCACGCCCTCCCAGCGGCTGCAGTCCCTCGTGAGAGCCAGAGCATTCTGCAGCGACGGCTCAAGGTACGTAGGGTCCGGCTGCGCTGGAGGACAGCGGGCGCACGCCTCCCAGCGGCTGCAGTCCTCGTGAGAGCCAGAGCATCCTGCAGCGACGGCTCAAGGTACGTAGGGTCCGGCTGCGCTGGAGGACAGCGGGCGCACGCCCTCCCAGCGGCTGCAGTCCCTCGTGAGAGCCAGAGCATCCTGCAGCGACGGCTCAAGGTACGTAGGGTCCGGCTGCGCTGGAGGACAGCGGGCGCACGCCCTCCCAGCGGCTGCAGTCCCTCGTGAGAGCCAGAGCATCCTGCAGCGACGGCTCAAGGTACGTAGGGTCCGGCTGCGCTGGAGGACAGCGGGCGCACGCCCTCCCAGCGGCTGCAGTCCCTCGTGAGAGCCAGAGCATCCTGCAGCGACGGCTCAAGGTACGTAGGGTCCGAATTCGAATCAGAATCTGAATTCAATCCTCACGAGCTGGGATAGCTCGAGAGCAATCCTGAATCTTTTTTAAACTAGGTTCTGTTCTGATGGTTTTTTTAACTGTTTGGTGTACGATAAAGAATATTTTATTGCATTCATTCGTTTTAATGCACGAAGTAAAAAAAGGAATGAAACGTATAAATTTGTCTTCTGTCTTGATCCGCAGGTATCAGAGAAGCAGCACCCCGAGCTGCAGTCACTGCGGAAGCATATAACATCGTGCTTCTCCGAGATCGCTTGCTTTTTGATGCCGCACCCCGGATTGAAGGTCGCAACCGACCCCAATTTTAATGGACGACTGTCGGGTAAATATTTTTACGTTTGATCACTTAACAGTCTGTAAAAGTCCACTGCTGGACATGAGGCCTCTCCCGCTCGACACGCGGATTGCATTACCAGACCCCTGACGCCTGATATGCTATTGTCTGTTAATCTGCTTAATTTCGGTGAGATATTTAAATGGTTATCCCGCCATCTGTTGGTACACATAACAATTTCAAGGCGTTCCCCATGATTCTCGCTTACGACACCAAAGAGAAGAAAATGACTGGTAAATTCTTACTCTCATATGACTATAGACTAATGATAATAAATTTTATTTCTGTTATGAAAGTAAAAACAAGCGGGATACTTTTTTAATTTTAAGCACTGAGTAAAAAAGAAATTTCGAGATTTCCTGAAATGAATCTGTGAAAATAAAAATTAATACATACATATAATTACGTCTCTTTCCCGTAGGGGTAAGCAGAGACCACTTCTTTCCACTTGCTACGATCCTTACATACTAGTTTCGCTTCGTCCACTTTTATTATTCCCTTCATACATTTTACATTTCTTCAATTCAGGGTACTCTTGACCTGGCCTTTAAAAATTAATGTACTTACATATTTGTAATCACTTACAATTTTTCTTTGTAAGTATATTATATAATATAAGACGGAGATAGGCTCACCGTATTGTCCCAAATGAACTTCATTGAAAAGCGAGTCTCAAAGACGTCATTGTGTCTGGACTGCCTACCCCATATCGGATATTCAATCAAACAAATACTCATAAATGTATTATTACAGTCATTATATGATTTCTCTCATCTCCAGACATCGAACCGGAGTTCAAGCGCGCGCTGCAGCAGCTTGTCCCGATGCTGCTGGCACCGGACAACTTGGTGCCCAAGCTGATCAACGGGCAGAGGGTGAAGGCCAAGGACCTGCCGCAGTACTTCAAGTCTTACATGAACATCTACAAGGGCAACGAGCTGCCGGAGCCCAAGAGCATGCTTGTGGTGAGTCAGTTAAGTTAATGATGTGATATTAGCATTAGTCACGATAACCAAGGAGTTGGGTGATCGGGATTTGAGTCGAGAGACCGAGTACAATACCCAGATGGCAGGCTCCGTACCAATGGGTTGTTTCAAAAATTTATAATAATAATATCTGAACGCTATTCCCAATACAGTGGTAGACAGAGGTCGAGACAAGTCCTTTCCATCCTTTCACCGAACATTTTTATGGGACAAAATGACAGGTGATGAGCCCGTTGCCGTTTTTATGTCCAAGTCTACGATGTAAATCATACGAGCCAATGGGTTTTTTTCTAAACTTATGTACGATTTATATCGTTGGCATGGATAGAAGGAAGGCGGCGGGTTCACCATCAGTCACGTTGTCCCAAAAAATATCCTCAGTAGAAGGTGGGTTGCAAAGACTTAATTGTCGAGACCTCTGGGAATGGCTTGAAGATATATTTTTATTTTATTTTTTATTATATGAATTCAGGGTCTCTTCACTCGAACTCCAATCACCCAATCGATCATAACCGGTAATTGAAATCATTAAAAGACAATGTTTAACCATACAGAGGATATAACTAAATAATTATTTACATAAATGTAATGTTTAGTAACAAAATAATAAAATGTTATGTGTGTGTCATATTGTAATTGTGACCTCGTGTAAATCCGGTGAATGTTGTGCGGCAGGCAACGGCGGAGGCGAACAACCTAACGGCGGTGGCCGAGGCGAAGGAGGTGTACACGAGCCTGATGGAGGAGGTGTGCGGCGGGGCGAAGCCCTACCTGCAGACGCAGCTGCTGGAGGCCGAGCACGCGCGCGTGCGCGACAAGGCGCTGCACGCGTTCCACGCCAAGCGCAAGATGGGCGGCGACGAGTTCAGCCAGTCCTACTGCGAGCAGCTCGTGCAGGTGACCCGCGCTGTTTTTTTTTTATGGGGAAGGGAGGCAAACGAGCAGGTTGTTCACGTGATGGTAAGCGATTACCGCCGCCCATGAACACCTGCAATACCAGAGGCATATAATAAGTGGCAGATGCGATGCCTGCCTTAGAGTGCCCCCCTGGCCCATAATTGGGGGAGAGGGGTGTGTGGGCCACCGGTTGGTTACCTGCACTCACCAGACGAAACCGGATTTGATCCTATCCACCCAAGCTGAACATTTTATTAAATTTTGCTGCTTAACGAGCTGAACATTTTATTAAAGCTTATTTGGGGAACTAGTCTTAGGTGTTCTGTCTAAATCATTGCTTTGGCAAATAAGACAGATAACAGACAGAGACAGGCTGACCACATGTCACATTGTTCTAAGTAAGCTCTAGAGAAATGTGCGTCAATATGACTGTGTGATATATGTGTGTATATATATATATATATATATATATATATATATATATATATATATATATATATATATATATATATATATATATACATTGCATCGGATCGTGATACTTGTCAATCTGTTTTCTTTGCCTATTTATAAAATAACGCGTGAAGATTTTTATTAATGTATTTTACCAACACTGACTATGAAAATGTGTAACATTTTGTCTAACATTCAAATCATTCTACTGCAAGTTTTAGATTTAAATAAAAATCATGGCTATCTGTTAACAGTTTTCATAAATATTATTATCATGATTATCAGGACCTGGAGGAGCAGTTCCAGCAGTTCCGCGCGCACAACGAGAGCAAGAACATATTCAAGGCGGCGCGCACGCCGTCCGTTTTCTTCGCCATCGCCATGTTCTTCTACGTGCTGAGCGGCGTGCTCGGCCTGCTGGGCGTGTACGCGCTGGCCAACCTCTGCAACCTGGCCATGGGGCTCGCGCTGCTCACGCTCGTCATGTGGGCCTACATCAGGTGACGACCCTCGTCAGCCCCAACCTAAGTGATAGTAGCCGAGCAGTCTGGTGATCGGAACTCTAGTCGAGAGAGACCACGAATTCGATTACCAAGTAGCGGGCTTGCACTAACGGTTTTTTTTTTCTTTCAAAAATTTAGTACGATTTATCACCGTTAGATAAAGACGGCGGCGAGCTCACCACCAGTCAGGTAGTCGGGTGTGGAAATTATGGGTATTTTTAGTGTCCAAACCAATAGTACAGTGTACTTGCAAAGATATATTTAACAAAGATATATTTACATTTTTCTGCTGCCCCTGGACTTTGACCATAGCTTTGAAGGCAAGGTCACTACCAACTTGGTTATTGGATATATTTATATCCATTATATTTAATTTAAAACAAATGAAAGTAAAAAGTCATGAAAACTGTATACACTAGATTCCTGTAATGCATCCAGGGCCTACCCATATCCTAGTCGGTGATCAGAGAGCAACATCTGTCCGTCCCGTTTTTTGGGATGTATTAATATCAACTAAATACAGAATCAGTTTTTTTTTCCGTTTTTTTATTGTTAAAGAGATATTGAGAAAATATAAATGTTTTTTTGTATTGCTTTATAGGTACAGCGGAGAGATGCGGGAGTTTGGCGTCACTATCGACGAAGCAGCCAACTGGCTTTGGGATAATGTAAGTTAATTAATTTGATATATCTTAGAGTAAACACATAAATAGACTAATAATTTTTTAATGAGTACTGCATGTGTATACTTTCATAAACATATAATAAAAAATGAGACATTAGAAAAAGATATTTCAATTTTACTAATTTGTACAGGTGTACATTATTTATAACTAGCTTTACCTAACCTTTATGGCGAAAAGTTTTTTCAATTATTTTCGAGATAAAAGTATCCTTTGTCCATTACCAAAGTCAAGCTAAGTTTATACTAAATATCATCTTGTACAGTACAGACAGTACAGACTGGCAGAGCTATTTTAATATACATAAATATATTTATGGCATTATTGACAGAGCTCTTCCATTCTCGATAGGGGTAGACAGAGGTCTAGACAATTAAGTCCTTCCGGAACTTCCTTTCTCAGAAACTTATTACATCATAACGAGACATGTGGCAAGTATATAATTCCGATTTCTTGCTGTTACAGTTAATGAAGCCGGCATACCAGACGTGCTTGGAAAAGGGCATGGAGCGCGCGGCCGCCGCGGCCGCCGAGCGCGCGATGGGCCCGCCCACGCCCACACCCACGCCCAGCGCCAACGGCAAGCACAAGCAATTGTGATGCCCGCGCCGCCTCGCGCGCCCGTGCGCGGCCGTGCTGAGCGGCGCTACGGAGTGAACTGTGACCAGTGTGATCTAGTGTGTTCAGTGAAACTATTTGGATAAAGTTTAAAAGCAATAATGTGTTTGCGCGTGGTGATGCTACGGATGAATCTTAAAGAACAACTATGGAAGGTAATACAAGATTATAGTTACTAATTATGTTGTTTATGCATTGTTACTTGTCTTACAAAGGGAAAGTAAGGTCTTGTCAGCTCTCTCCCATTACAATAACTCTCTGAATAAAGCATATCTATGAAGAAATAGTTACAGAATGACTTAAGAAAATTTTAAGCATATGACAGCAATATTGTGTAAACTTATTGAGACATCTACATATAAACGGGTAAGTGAATTCTCTGAAGTGGTATTTCCTTAGCGGCAAACAGATACTTGTAGTGATGAAGCTAAAAACTTAGCTAAGTTGAAACTAGTAATAACAGAGTAACTATGTATGTTTTAGACTAATTTGTTTTTGTTTAAAATTTTATGGTATCAGCTGTCACTGGTGGCGGATTGTTCATAGGTTTGATTGTAAAGTGGTATAGACAAAATTAATTCTAGACTTAGTTATTACATATTCTTATTGTCCTATTAATCTGACTTGAGCATATTATCATTGGAAAGTAAAGTTGTTATTTTTGTTTTTAAATGCCATTAACCAAATCCAGCCATGCAATTGCGACATACTTACACTCAGAGGACTTACAATGTTCTTACTATCTTTACAGTGCTTGAATAAATTTAGATTTTCCTGCCCACTCGTAAAATACAAGCAAAAGTTGTGGAAACCAGAGTGTCTAAACTAAATTAAACTAGCTTTGTTATATTGTTTGATTGTACCATGTTATGGTATTCAAGTTCCAGTATGATGTGCCAACCATATTGCTTTACTGAAATAATAATATTCAAATATCTATTGTTGATAGAAAATTTGAACATAATTTAATTTTCTTAATATTGAACAGATTACAGAGCAATGAAAATTTATCAGTAAAATAATATTTCTGGCAGCCAATTCAGATTAATGGGACAATATTAACATTTTACATAGATTAAATCTCTGTAGGGTGATCTGTAAATTATAAATAATGTTGAAATATCATAAAATCATTTATGTTGAGTTTCAAAGATCACTTTTTTTTTAATATTTTAGGCTGTTGCACAAATGACTAAATGTTTTATCAATAGCATTTTATATCAAAAATAATGTCTAGTTAATGTTTGTTCACTTGTTGAGTTGCACATTATGTAGTATGTACTTAAATCAGCCTTAGTAAACCTCTAAGAAATCAATACTCTGTTTGAAATTATCCGGTTTGAGTAACAGAGATATATCTGGTTGTTGTAAATAAGTATTTTTTTAATACCAAATCATATCCGAAACTTTTCTATTTTAGAAATTTTTTAATTAATGTGCCAATTTGTTAGTATGGTGTAAATTTTTCGGAGTGTGTACCTTTTTGGATGTCATCATGGGAAGAAAATTATATTGTTGTCACTTTCATAGTCTATTGTTTGTTTATTCCTCTGAACACTCTTTAATTTCGTATCTGTCACATCCTATGTTTCTGTTGTTAAGTTGCCAGGATACAAATATATTCAAACCTAATGCGTAATTCTTTATGAAAGAATCAGTAATTGTCTAAACACCTTTGATAGGTAAATGTTTACTTGATATTACTGTTCAAAATAGTTTTGTTAGTATAATTATTCCATAGTAACATTGAGTTAGATTATTTTGGTGTAGTTTATATACTCTGTAAATTAGTTGTATCCTTTAGAATGAGAACAGAATGAGAACAGATAATATTTCGAGTAATCTCTCTGACTTCATATCTCAAAAGTTACTCTGACAATTTGGACAGTATATTAATGTTTTAAAAATTTGTATATGTTATTAATAAAATCAAGTCCCATCTGTTGACGCGATACGAACCTTGACCTTTTAAAACTAAATAAAAATGAAGCATGTGTTTGTAATGTAAAAATGAGTCATATTAGTACATGCGTATGAAAGTGCATATTGCACTTCTAACAGAAAATTGTTTTTAATTATGTCTTTCTGGCCCCGCTAATATTAGTTATATAAAATTTTATGCCATGCCCAGACTTTCTCTGGCATAAAACTGAACTCCTAAAGAGTAACTACGGCTTCATTTATTACGGAAAAAGAATTAGGGTTCCCCATTATCTGTTTAATCACAGGGCTCATTAATATTTTTAATATTTTTACCTCATCTCAAGTGATGTTAGTTTTTCAATGATGTCCCAATGTTACCCTGAGCCTACACTGTTTTTATTCTGAATGTGTAACATATAATTGTTGCGTGTATAGTTAGGTGTCTATTTGTGTTTAGTAACGGTCACAATATAAATATACACTGAGGTTGTGACGTTTTTCTTTTTATTTCTTTAGTTACTATTTTATATGACTCGGGCTTGAATATGTGGGACATGCTCTAATAAATAAATAGATAAAATAACTAACACCATTTTCATTAAGAGAAAAAAGATAAATCGTACTGGTAATGTAATGTTTTTTTAATCTACATCTTTTTATCAGTATACCATGATTAAGAACCAAAACAAACCTCATTTGCCTACTAAATCAATCTAACTTTTTAACCTGAATCTGAGCCTTGGTGGCCATGCAGGAGTCGTCACTATGCACAGATGCCTAGTTACCTCAACTGGGCTACAAACTCACATTCACCCAAATATGCTGAAACATGCACCTTGAGACGCAAAATACATACTTAATTGTTTTATTACAGGCTCAACTAAACTTACCAAGCAAATAAACACAGCTTGAAAATAATATTTTGGCATCAGACATGTTTCAGAGATCAGAAATGTTCAATTCAAATTAAGTATTTTTTTAATTTTTTTTTGCGTGACTTCATTATATTATAATAAGGTATTTAATTTATTTTTGTTTTTAATTTCGGACTTTATAAAATAGTGTAATTAGATTTTTTTGACAATCGATCAAACTGAATTAGTAAAACTTACTATCCAAAATTACAATTAGTACACAAAATGTGTTCATTTTAAAAAGTAATAACTGTCATAACGAATTATGCACTTTGCATAATTTGGTAAGCAGGAGACAGAATATCCATGTTTACATCTAAAAATTATCAGTTTGGAATTATTTTACAAAAAGGGAGGCCCTTTGGGTCTCTGACTTTTGGGCCCCCCTCTGAACACAGAATTATTGTTTGATTGTTTGTACAAGTAAAACTTTTTGACATACATGCATTTACAAATCTTACAATTAATACACGCTTTAAATATATTAAACTCACAAACACGCAGGGAAATTAACCTTTAAATTGCCATATCTTTAAAATAATTATTATTCAGTATTTTTTCAAAAACCAAACTGACACGCTCACGTACGATTGCAATAATATTATAATTGAAATGCATAAAACAATATTTATAATATAATATATAATTCATTTCGCGTCTTGTTTCTGTGCTTACTCTTTAGTGCCATAAGTTATAAGTCCCATTGCGACTAGTCGGTTGCAGAAACGCAACTAAATAAGATTATTTTACGTAGGGTAGAAGAAAAGAACATAAGGAACATATTAAGACGTATCCCTAACTACCCGATGAAGATAAGTGATTGAAAATAAGATGTGGAGCATATATTAAAAATTCTTCAAGATACAAATAATCTTTTCTCTTAATCAGATTTAACAAATTTTAACATTTTATTAATAGAGCTATGTTGTCTAACTATTTATTTATTATGCCCGTGATGACAATAATAGTAATCGTCGAATAGTTATTGTTAATGGTGGTTAACGTCGCCATCTTGTTGCCTTTCGACAAGATGGCGCCGTTCAAGGAAGCGCACCTACTTACGACGCGCCTGTAAATTGGTTTTGGTTTAAATGTTAATGGTTTGATAACATTGTAATATATAATAAAATTCTTATTTTATTCTTAGTTCTTTTATTTAATAATTAGCTAGTAAGCTATCAAAAAGTTCCCAATTATAGGTCGGCTGCTGTTACGAAATAGTGGGAAATTAATAAAAAAACAATGTTGACTACAATTTTCAGAAGTCTTTATTGCCGTGTAGTTACGGCGTAAATAAAAATCACCCCATTTTTTCCCATGAGTGTCTGAAAAGTAGGCTACGGGAAAATATATATGGCCTTGAAAATGCAATTGGCTACCGAACTATCTCGAAAAATACTAAATCACACATCGGCTAACCAGTGACACTCAGGGGAAATGGGGAAGGACTTATCGAATATATTCGCTTACAGCATATTTCAGTGCAAGGTCTTTATAGTTTGAATATACATTATAGGAAGTGCCAATAAAAAAGTCACTAAGACTTTTTTATTGCTAAACAGCAATTGCTATTAATTAAAAATAAAACTACTTGGCGTAAATTAATAATGTCGTTCTTAAACAAAAGCAAAAATTATTAATGTCAAACTTATTACTATTTTTCTGGATTTAATCTTTTATATAAATCTTAGAAATAATACAACAATTTTAAAATGAGTAATGAAAATATATTTAAAAATACAAATATTGGCACGTCGCTTTGTAAGTCAATTGTTAAATACTAATCTTTCTTGATGCCCTGGTCCCCTGCTGATACCGCTTCCGGAAGTCTACCCGATGGCGAAACATTTCTTAGTACCTGAGAAATAAAATAAATGAGCATCGGATAACCACCTAATTATAGATAGTGGTATCTACAACTTACCACTTCAGTGGTAAGTTATAGATATCAAGAGTGGTAAGTCTGAATTGTAAGGAGGGTAGATATCAAGTAGTGAGTGATAAGTCGGATTGAGGGATATTTTTATGGGAATAGGAGATTAAACGAACCAACAGTCTACTTGATAGTAGCAACTGCAGCTCATAACACCGGTTAAGCATTTCAAAAGAAAGTTTCATCTGCAAACCTTTCAACGCTACAGTTGTAGTGTGTAACAGAGGGTAGTTTAAGATAAACAACCGAACTGTATGTACGGTCGACGAACGAGCAGTCTGTTTTCGAACATTAAATGTGTAACTTTACCTGTACCGTATTATTTGAGATACCTTCCAAACTACTTTGAGACAACTTACAAATACTACAACAGTAGGGAGTGAGAGTCTGAAAATGGGTGAAAGTGTGGTACTGCCCCATACTCCTCATAAGCAGGGAAGAAGTCTACCGCGTTAATGAAAAATTTAAGTCAAAAGCATTGTTTATGCAAAGAAAAAGTATATTTTTATATAGTCTAGCTAAGCTAAGCAAATATGCTTTAAAAATCAAAAAAAATTGCATTATATTTTTAGATTTATGTATTAATGTAAAATCCAAGATCGAGAAGTAGTAGTGTTTCTTTGGCTATAACACCGTGATGCGTATATTGCTGAATACATACCTCACTGATTTTAATGCTTAAAGATTAGCATCGTCTAGTATAATTTATTGCCGCCTTTAATTTTTTAGTAGACACTTCATGAGATTTACAACGATATAATAATGCATTTAAAAATATAAAGTATGTAGTACTCACATAATTCCTTATTGTCAAGGCAATATTGTCTAACAACTCGCTTGCTTCCCGCATGTGGCCCGTGAACCTGAAATACACAAAACAATGAAATATTAGCAATTTGTTTATATGAAATAGAGTAGCTACTCGTTTTATTAAACCATCTATATGATATGTAGTAGGTATTACTGATATAATAAACAAGTGAAAATACGGTGGGCGTTTTCTCAGAAGCTCATAAATAGTCTGTTTAGTAAGAGGAGCTAAAGCAGTGAACATAACTACACTAATGATTCTATAATTAGATATAATTTCAAAGTAGTGTGATACTACGAAAAATTGTCTACGTAAAATGAGTACCAAATACCATGTGGTACCGGCGTAAGAATAATATAGAAATATCTATCGTAACATCTCGAAAAACCAAAATACCAAACCAAAATTAGTAGACATATATTGGGTACCAGTGTTTAAAGTTCGGACAGTAATGCCAAGGTGATGTCGCTAATTCGCTTGCCAAGCATGGCGATGCTAGCAAATTCTCCTAATTGGAGAGGCCAATCTTCGGTCGTGGTATTTTTTACGCTTTACTACGCGCCGGCCCCGCCAGCTGTATCGAGCGCAGCGCCAGTGGGTACCTGCTGTACAGCCAGAGGGTACCTGCTGTACAGCCAGTGGGTACCTGCTGTACAGCCAGTGGGTACCTGCTGTACAGCCAGTGGGTACCTGCTGTACAGCCAGTGGGTACCTGCTGTACAGCCAGTGGGTACCTGCTGTACAGCCAGAGGGCCAGCAGGCAGAGCGAGGCGAGCGCAGCGCCAGTGGGTACCTGCTGTACAGCCAGTGGGTACCTGCTGTACAGCCAGTGGGTACCTGCTGTACAGCCAGAGGGCCAGCAGGCAGAGCGAGGCGAGCGCAGCGCCAGTGGGTACCTGCTGTACAGCCAGAGGGCCAGCAGGCAGAGCGAGGCGAGCGCAGCGCCAGTGGGTACCTGCTGTACAGCCAGAGGGCCAGCAGGCAGAGCGAGGCGAGCGCGAGCGCCTGCCCCGCCAGCTGCAGCGGGCGCAGCCCCGGCAGTGCACTGCAGACGCAGCCCAGCAGCAGCAGCATCGCGAACACCGCGGGCGTGCCGATCATGTTCAAGATGTTTTTGCTTTCGTTCTGCGCGCGCAGTCTTTCGAACTGTTCTTCTAGTTCCTGTCACATTTGTTCACAATTAGATTATTTATATAAAATAAGTTGTAAGTTCATAAGGCTACTTGATTTAAATCCTTTGGGGAATTTCCCCCAAACTTTAACGAAAACCTTCGAAGCTAATAAAAAGTATAAAAGTAAAACTAAAATAAAGGGTAAGCAATTTTCCGAAACGTAATCAATCGATTTATGTTTAAAAAAAATTGACATTAATTTCATTATCCGAAAAAACCCCTAAAATTATACCCATGTCGCTGGTTTAAAAATCATATGTCCGCCTTCGCTGTTTTGAAAATTGACATTAATTTCATAATCAGTACCCCGCAACCCTCGTAATGATACCCACGTCGATATTTTCAAAAATTCTATGTCCATCACCTCCGATTTGAAAATTGACATTAATTTTGTGATTGCACCCCGAGAGAATATGGAAATGACACCCGCACCGATATTTGGCTATGAAAGTTTGTTAAATGCTAAATTTCAAAGAAAAGTATACCCATGTCGCTGTTTTCAATATTCTATGTTTACCATCTTAGATTTCAAAATGTACACTAATTTTGTCATTTGCACCCCGTGAGAATAATGAAACGACACCCATGTCGATAGTTTCCAAGATTCCATGCCCGCTTGGAATACAAAATAAGCCTCAATTTCCTAATCAGCAACCCGAACATCCTTTAAAATAATACCTATGTCGATGTTTTCAATAATTGTTTGTCCACCATTTTAAACTTGAAAATTGACATCATTTTCGTAACATAACTCCCATGCCGATATATTTAATGATTACATTTATCAATATTTACAAAAGAGAAAAAATGTTTTTAAAATTTTAACTGACCCATGGTACTTGAAATGTACAAAATTTTTTTTCTCTTTAATTTAATCACACAAAAGTTCAGCATAAATATATGCTTTAAAAATGAATAAAATTGCGTAATTAATTGAAAATAATAAAAAATTGAGGGCCTATTTTATTCATATTCACACTTTAGTAAAAATAAGCTACTAATTAGGTTATATTTTTTATATCTTTTTATATTATTTAAATAATTTTTATCTAGATTTATGTAGATTTAACATTGCTTTATACAGAAAAAAAATATTAAAGTGGGTACCTGCAGTACAGTATAATCGTAATTTATAAAAACAGTTAAAGGACACCACCTCCACCAAACCAAATTATGTAAAGTAGTTGAAAAGAAAATATCAATCTAAGAATTTATACCGACAGATTTTTTATAGGACTTTTCCCGGAAAAATACACATTTCCCTGAGGAATCCATTTGATGCGTAACTTTGCGTAGAGGGTTATAACTTAACTAAAATTAAAGAATCCCTCGAAAATTTCAACATAAAGTATGGACGAAACCGCAAGCAGTATAAAGTTTCAAAAATAACTTTATAGGTATCTTTTGTAAATCATCATTTTTTTTTATGATGCAATTTTTATTTACAGAAAAAATTATTTTAATATTTACAATACTTATTAACTAAAAACTATTATAATCGTGGAGCCCTACTCCTCGTGGCATGGTACCAAGAACGCTGGCTGCACTTCCACGTTGAATGTCTAGACTTAACCGTTGAGCGAGAAAAGAACCAGCCCTCTTGTGACCAGCGGCAACGATAAGTCGCGGATACAATTCTTTTAGAAATTATCATTAGAAGTCACGATAGCCGAGTGATTGCGTGGTCGGAATTTCGAGTCGAGAGACCCCAGTTCGATCTCCAGGTGGGAGGCTCGTACCAATGGGTTTATCAAAAACTTATGTACGATTTATGTCGTTGGTTTGGACATACAGACGGCGACGGGCTCACCCTCTGTCAAGTTGTTCCGAAAATAACTTGGAGGGCGGGTCGAAGGGCCTTAATTGTCTAGACTAGACCTCTGTCTACCCCTGTATAGGGAAATGCGTGAAGATATTTTTTATTTAAATCACACATATTTAATGTAAATGTTAAAAAGTACTGCTATAATATTTTTCGCAAATTCAAATATGCATAAATTACATTTCATAAGTCACGATAGCCGAGTGGTTGGGTAGTTGGGATTTCGAGTCAAGAGACCCGAGTTAGATCCTCAAGTGGCCGTACCAATGGGTTTTTCTAAAAACCTATGTACAAATTATATCGTTGGCTTGGACATAAAGACGGCGACGGGCTCACCACCTGTCACATTGTCCCGAAAATATCTTCGGTGGAAGGTGGGTCGAAAGGACTTAAATGTCTAGACTAGACCTCTGTCTACCAATGTATTGGGAAGTTCGTGAAGATATTTTTTTTTACATTTAACAATTCCTGTCTGCTTAAAGTATGTTAAGGTACCTGAATCAGCTGTTCCCTGTACGCCTCGGCCTTCGCCTCGCCTCCCATCTTCTTCTTGGTGTCAAAGCCGTGCAGTGCCTTGTCGCGCGCGCGGCGGTGCTCGTGCGCGAGGCGCGGCGGCGGCACGTACGGCCGCGCGCCGCCCGCCACCTCCTCCATCAGCGCCTCGTACACCTCGCGCGCTTCCGACACCGCCGACAGATTGTTTGCTTGAGCCGTCGCCTGGGAGGATATTTGTTTTTACCGGATTGGGACGAAGAACAAAAAGCAAACGGCTTAAAACAAACTCATGACAATTCCCAATGCAGAGTCTAAACTCTGCATTGGGAATACGGTCTACTAGAGAACTAATTCTTAATAATTCTACGAGAACTAATTCTTACGCCTCATATTTCTTGAGACCTTAATGGCCACCACGCCGAATGGCTACGATCTCGAACCACTGATCATGCGGGGAGATCTGTTTTGACTCTGCCTTAGCATATGATTTAACACAACTGGTTACTTCGCCAACGCAGGTTCCGGAGGATCATACACCTTCCGTGCTGGATCTTCTGATGACCTCTCATCCGGACGGCTATATGGTCATCGGACCACTGCCTGATTCGGAGTAAAGTGCCTATCATGTGCCCATTGCGGACGCGATATGCAGGTTACCACCGTGTGTGGCACTACAGGTCGGCGGATTGGGAAGGGATGCGGTCTTTCTTTGCATCCTACCCATGGGGGCAGCTTTGCTTCTTCTGGATAGTCCCGACGCCGTTGGCAAGTTACGTCGCCGTTGTGATGCTTCAAGGAATGGAACTCTTCGTTTTTTCCTCAGTGGTGCCTAACGGTGGTAGATCTAAGCCTTGGTTTGGTAGCACCTGCAGAATGGCATCTCTCCAAAAGCTGCAGTGCTACCAGGCCTGGGTTAATGCATCGGCGTCTCGGGATTCACGAACTAGCGTTTTTAAGAAGGAGTATAACTCTGTCGCAAGGTCCTTCAAAAGAGTAATTACTGTGGCAAAGTCCAAGCACATTGGCAGAATTGGCGAGAAACTAGTTCGTCTTCCTTCGGAAACTCGTGCGTTTTGGTCCCTCGCCAAGGCTGTCCAAGGGAATTTCAGTCAGCCATCACTACCATCTCTGCACAGGGAGGACAATTCGCTGACCCATAACACAAAGCAGAAAGCCGATCTTCTAGAGTCTCTTTTTGCGTCCAACTCGAACTCCTCTTGATGACAGGGGGAACTCACCGCCGACCATCCCGTGCAGTGAGTGCTCTATGCCAGATATCCGGTTTTTTCAGACCTCTGTGCGCAAAACACTCCTCTCTCTGGACATCCAATAGTCGAGTGGGCCCGATGGAATTCCCCCTATTGTGTTGAGGATGTGTGCTCCAGAGTTGGCACCGGTTCTAACGCGTCTTTTCCGGTACTCCTACTCTCTAGGCGTCGTTCCGAAGGTATGGAAGACAGGTTTGGTGCACCCGATCCCTAAGAAAGACGACCGCTTAGATCCGTGCAACTATAGACCGATCGCAATCACTTCCTTTTTCTCCAAAATCATGGAATCCATTATAAACTGCCAGCTCTTGAGGTATTTAGGCTTGAGGCTTCCGTCGGGGTCACTCAGCTGGTGATCTTCTTACCTCACTCACCGATTGGCGGAGGCAGCCTCAAGAGAGCAAGGGGGAGGCCCTGGCAGTTAGTTTGGACATAGCGAAAGCCTTCGATCGGGTATGGCACAAAGCGCTTCTCTCGAATATTCCGTCATTTGGGCTTCCCGAGAAATTTTGCAATTGGGTCACTAGTTTTCTTACAGACTCAACCAAGGTCGTTGTTGACGTTGCATGCTCGGACTCCAAGTCTATGAACGCTGGTGTCCCACAAGGCTGTGTGCTATCGCCAACCCTGTTTCTTCTGCAAAACAATGATTTGTTAAAAAATTAGTAACATTCATTGCTATGCAGACGACAGCACTGGTGATGCCATATACACCGGCCGTGCCAATATTTCTCGGGAACACGTCGACGAGTACCGCAACAAACTTGTGTCTAATGTCGAGATTTTGTTAGACAAAATCTCGGACTGGGGCCCACTAAATTTAGTCTAGTTCAACCCTAAAAAGACATAGGTTTGCGCGTTTACCGCTAAAAAGAAACCCTTCATCGTGTCACCTCATTTTGAGGGCACTCCCCGAGTTGCCTGGCGTATCTGAATCCTTGGCGTCGACATATCGAGCAACGTTCTGTTTCGCGGTCACTTGGAAGGGAAGGCCAAATTGGCCTCTAAAAAGCTTGGCGTGCTTAGTATAGCGCGACAGTACTTCATGCCGATCCACCGCTTGCAACTTTATAAGGCGCAGGTTCGCTCGTTTGCCACCCTTTTCTATAAAAAAATCTTGATAATGTCTAAGCGTACTGTATCGCGAGTATACATAGTTATAAAACTCTTGGAAGAACTCATTCACAAAGTCACAACTCCTGTCCCCTGATTAGAATTCGCAATATGATATCAACCATCCTCTTTTTCTCGGGGGGTTCATAAAAGACTAAGGACAAGGGCTGAAAATGTAATAGGCTACCAATAGATGGTGGGATAATCATAAAAAGTTGTTATTGAAAAAATTACTTCGCAACCCTTCGCATGCAAATATAAAAGATAATCATATTTTTTTTTATAGAAAAGGGAGGCAAACGAGTAGGTGGCTCACATGATGGTAAGTGATTACCGCCACCCATGAACACCCGCAATCCCAGAGGCATAGCAGATGTGTTGCCGGCCTATGAAAAAGATATAGGGTCTTTTCTTGAAGGTCCCTAAGTCGTATCGGTCCGGAAAACCGCTGACGGTAGCACATTCAATAAAGTGAAGTGCGTGGCAGAAACATCCGCGAAAAACGCACTGTGGTGGAATGCCAAGCATCATGATGGTGGTGATAAAATTTAAAAATATCAAAAAATATCCGATCAAAATTCAACAGACCGGTTATTGCGATTATGGCAAACACGGGAGTGGCCTGGTGTTCTGCAGTTCACTTTTATTGGCGGTTATGATGCTGATTATATGTGCCTCAACAATTATGCTAATTCCTCAGACATTTCGCTCTAAAAGATACAAAACATTGCTATATGGCGGTAAGCCGGGGATAAGAGAGTGATACAAACCCAGACGAGTCCTACACAAGTACAATCCTTCTTTTAATTTTCTCTCACTTCAACTTTTCATAACCTGTGTTAAATAGGTCTCGTTCTTTCTTCTCGGACATCAGCAGTCAGTAAATTTTAAGAAACAGAGTTCATCTTGGATTGACGTAAAATGGCGTTGCACATGGACGATAATGTCTAAAGACGTTAAGACCCCTGTTTGTTACTTATTTTTGTTAAGGTTATCCAATAAATATAAGATTTTTTAACTTCTCGCTATTCCCAAAACTAGTCAGAGGTCTAGACAATTTAGTCCTTTCGACACACATTCGAACGGATCTTATTTGGGGCTATATTACTGGTGGAGAGCCTGACGCCGTTTTAATGACCAAGAAAAAGGTATGGGGCTTGAACACGCAACCCTTAGCTTCAAATGTAGGGTTACTACCAACTATGTTTTCAAGTTGTCTTTATCTTATATAATTCTACAAGGTGTTCCATATTTAGTAATAAATACCGGCACGTACCCATGCTACTTTGATGTAATAAACTCAGTGGTAAGGGTAATATGACTAAATTAAGTTATAAATATTTCCATACAAAACTTAAAAATATTTTATTTAATCAAACTTTTGATGACCCTAACTCAGACACTGTTTCTCTCGATCGGATAAATTAAATGTAGGTTTCTAAATCCAATTCATTTACATGTGACCACAATAGCTTTAGTTATTCCCAAAATATTTACCTATTCTCCTGTAATTATATTCGTAACACAACGCCCTTATGTTTATGTTATCCCGGTTCTCTACCTAATACTTTTAGAAAGACCGCCGCCTCGCCGCCGGCGCGCCAAAGCGGCGGCTCGTTTGATTCGCCGCTCGAACCGTGAGTACCTACCGCTGTAGGTGCAAACATACGTATCTAATAACTATTGATCTTAATTATTTTTAATAAGACACATGTAGTTGTTATTTACTAATATGACGTTCAGGTAACCTAATTTGTGAAAAGAAAAAATTTGTCTTACTTGAAATATTCTGTGCAGAGGTTCGCAGATAACAATGTGAAAGCGGGAAACAGCAAAGTTAACTCATTGCAGAAGTCACATACATACACTTATAGCAGCAAATTCCTTTGAATAATCGAATGTACCACAGCACACTGTATTTACCAACACAACCTCACAAAAATGGCTCGTTATGAAATCCATGTTTTTATAGGCATAAACGCATTCTGCGAAACACTGACTCAGTGGCATTATTCAGCATTTGGGGTGTTACAGTCTGAAATGCAGCGACTATTTTCTGGCGCATTTCTTCTTCGTTGTTACACTAATTTGCGTAAGTTGTTTACTTTTCAAATATCCCCATAGAAAAGTCCAGTCAGTCCATAAGACTTTCCGGTTGGATAAGGGGTCAATAGCTACTTGATCACAATACCATCGCGCAAACCCCTCACGTGGAAGGAAGTCACTCTTGACAAGTTCTTGGGTCTTGCGGTAGTGATACGGATCTTGACCGTCCCTATTCAATATCCTCCATACTGCTCCATTGTTAACACAAAAAACTAGTCCAGCACGGCGAGTCCTGGATGTTGGGTCCTCATCAAAATATTATGAAATATTGTCTTCCAAAGCCGTGCTCAAAGTCGCAAAATTGCGCTGGTGAAAAGAACCAGATGTGTGTAATCTATTGACCATATTCCTAAAATAAGCATAGGATGAAAGAACTCGGGGGTTATTTCGGTTTCCGGAAGCGTACCGTTCGTTATAAAGGTTCTAGGATCTGTTAACACACCGTCACTAGCACCAACACACATTACTATATCGTAATACTCCGCGTTTGTATAACTAATTTTAATATTTACAATACGTCCGCACATCTCAAAATTCCCGTAGAAACTAATAGGAAGGGCAAATACATCAAACGAATAGCGCCAAATAGCGGTGTGTTTCAAACCTTCTTTCAAAAACCGCCGCCAAGTAGGTACTCAGGTTGCATTCATTCAACATTTTAGAAAGACCGCCGCCTCGTCGCCGTCGCGCCAAAGCGGCGGCTCGTTTGATTCGCCGCTCGAACCGTGAGTACCTACCGCTGTAGGTGCAAACATACGTATCTAATAACTATTGATCTTAATTATTTTAATAAGACACATGTAGTTGTTATTTACTAATATGACGTTCAGGTAACCTAATTTGTGAAAAGAAAAATTTGTCTTACTTGAAATATTCTGTGCAGAGGTTCGCAGATAACAATGTGAAAGCGGGAAACAGCAAAGTTAACTCATTGCAGAAGTCACATACATACACTTATAGCAGCAAATTCCTTTGAATAATCGAATGTACCACAGCACACTGTATTTACCAACACAACCTCACAAAAATGGCTCGTTATGAAATCCATGTTTTTATAGGCATAAACGCATTCTGCGAAACACTGACTCAGTGGCATTATTCAGCATTTGGGGTGTTACAGTCTGAAATGCAGCGACTATTTTCTGGCGCATTTCTTCTTCGTTGTTACACTAATTTGCGTAAGTTGTTTACTTTTCAAATATCCCCATAGAAAAGTCCAGTCAGTCCATAAGACTTTCCGGTTGGATAAGGGGTCAATAGCTACTTGATCACAATACCATCGCGCAAACCCCTTACGTGGAAGGAAGTCACTCTTGACAAGTTCTTGGGTCTTGCGGTAGTGATACGGATCTTGACCGTCCCTATTCAATATCCTCCATACTGCTCCATTGTTAACACAAAAAACTAGTCCAGCACGGCGAGTCCTGGATGTTGGGTCCTCATCAAAATATTATGAAATATTGTCTTCCAAAGCCGTGCTCAAAGTCGCAAAATTGCGCTGGTGAAAAGAACCAGATGTGTGTAATCTATTGACCATATTCCTAAAATAAGCATAGGATGAAAGAACTCGGGGGTTATTTCGGTTTCCGGAAGCGTACCGTTCGTTATAAAGGTTCTAGGATCTGTTAACACACCGTCACTAGCACCAACACACATTACTATATCGTAATACTCCGCGTTTGTATAACTAATTTTTAATGTTTACAATACGTCCGCACGTCTCAAAATTCCCGTAGAAACTAATAGGAAGGGCAAATACATCAAACGAATAGCGCCAAATAGCGGTGTGTTTCAAACATTTCTTTCAAAAACCGCCGCCAAGTATGTACTCAGGTTGCATTCATTCAACATTCTTAGGAAGATTTTATTCATTGGTCGATCAATTTTCGCGCGAAAATTATTGAATCTGGATTGGTTGGAACGTACTAGGAGCACAGATAAGGTGACTAGAAGTTGTGTCGGAGAAGGGTCATTGCCTTTGTCAGCTGACTAATATGATTAATAGGGTTGACACCAACGAGTTTAATGTAAATTCTTGAAGTCTTCATATCTCCCACGGAAATCAAGCTACGAGACTTTTAATATTTTTTTGGGTTTAGACGTATGGGTCCTAAGCCCAGTGTGCCGGTATTTATACGACTTTTTATAACACCTTGTATATGTAAATCACAACTTACGTAAGGTAGGTACTTACCTCTAAAATTGTCTGCGGCACAGGTAGCTCAGTCCCATTGAACACTTCCATGTAAGCCTTTATATAGTGGAACAGGTCCTTGGCTTTCAACGTCTGCCCTGACATCACTTTGGGCTCCAGGTTCTCGGGCGCGAGCAGCATCGGCACGAGGTCTTTAAGCTGTTTCTTGAACTCCAGGTCTATATCTGTCAGTTTTTAAAAATAACCGCAATATTTGTTAAGTAGAATTCTCGAAGTAGTTTGCCGTATGGTTACAGTGTAAAAATATACCATCCCTCATTCTTCTAGTGGGTGTCGTAAGAGGCACTTAAGGGAAGCCTTAAAAATACCATTGGCTACCGTCAGACTCGCTTGGTAAGTGCGAATGCACTTACCAAGCGAGGCGATTAAAGCAAATCATTTCGTACTGGAGAGATCTATTGATCATTATCGAAGTTAATAAGATCATTAAATTTTAATAAGCCACGATAGCCGAGTTGTTGGGTGGTCGGAATTTCGAGTCGAGAGACCCGAGTTCGATCCCCAGATGGCAGTACCAATGAGTTTTTCAAAAACTTATGTACGAATTTCATCGTTGGCTTGGACATAAAAGACGGCGACGGGCTCACCACCTGTCACGTTGTCCCGAAAATATCTTCGGTGGAAGGTGGGTCATAGGGACTTAATTGTCTAGACTTGACCTCTGTCTACCCCTGTATTGGGAATTGCGTGAAGATATTTATTTTATTTATTTATTAAATTTTTACAGTGGTAAAGCCACGCATCAAGTTTTTTGTTGCATGAATGGGCCGGCTCGACCGGGGAAGTACCACGACCTCACAGAATACCGGCGTGAAGTAGAAGTCTAACATACTTCTGCGTTTCAGTGCAGGTAACCGGAGGCCCACACACCCCCCTCCCCCAATTCTGGGGAGGGGGGACTTCAAGGCCGGCAACGCATCTGCTATGCCTCTGGTATTGCGGGTGTTCATGGGCGGCGGTAATCACTTACCATCATGTGAGCCACCTGCCCGTTTGCCTCCCTTTTCTATAAAAAATATAAATGACTTCCAATCTGCCTTGGGATCCTCTATGTTAAATTTGTCTTAGCCATTTTTGTAGTGAAAATCGCACGCCTTATCAAATATTATTTTGTATGTAGCTGTTTATCAACCCAAATACAGTAAAATATAACTCCCTACTGGTACCGACTTTATAAGCGAAATCTGGATCTGCCAGTACAGTAATAAAAGTAAACGGATAGCGTATGAAATGCGATCTTTTCGAAAATGTGCGGCCGATCGAAAACTAATCGGAAATATTTCAGAGATTACAGATATGATTAATAACTTTTGATATAATGTCTCTGCGAGTGTTCGTACTCAGCAGTGACCACTTGTCAACAGGCAGTTATATCTATAAAAATACAACGGAATTAGAACGGTGTTTTCAAAATACTATTCAAGCAATAAACATATGATTGTTACAAAATTCAAGTGTTTTATTCTCATCTTACCTGACAATTTTCCTGTAAATTCACGACTTGTAGCTACTTTCATGCCAGGATACGGCAGTAAAAAGCACGACAGCTTCGTGAAGAACGATCTGATCTCCCTTCGAAGGGTCTTCAGTTCTTCATGTTGATTCTCATTCACCTGTAACAGTTATACCTAGGTGGTCCATTACAAATCTTATTGTTATATTCTAAATTAGGATACAAAAAATTAAAACGAATCGGAATGGACGTCCGGTTGAACCATCTGAACCGGAATCACCTCAAAATATTAACCTATGTATTCTTGGCATTACATAGAGTAATGAAAATATAGAGGTTTATAAAATAGAATTGAAAAAACTTTATTAAGCTACTGGTTGACGCCACAGTGCCGTGTGCTAATGGCGAAAGAATATTTCCACTCCCTTTCTTGCCGTGGGTGTCGTAAGAGGCGACTAACGGGCACAGCCTTGAATATCGTTATGGCTACCGATAGATGGCGGGATAACCATCTCTAAAAATGTTAGTCCAAAATAATCAGACCGAAGATGGGCTGCAGCGTCTGAGGTACGAGTGGTCTGATACTGCGATCGCCAATCCGCTTGCCAAGCGTGGCGATTATGGCAAATCCCTCCTATGGTAGAGGCCAATGTCCAGCAGTGGACTTTCTAGACCGTTATGTATGTGTGTATGACGACTCAGAATACAAGTCAGCACAATCCATCATTAATATAGTTAAGTTTCAAAACACAAAACAACGAGTATTCGTAAAGGTTAATTATTAGATGGCTATACGAGTGCGGGCTCATTTATAAAAAACGATCAGCACCAACCGACATTTTATTTATTTATTAAATTTTTACAGTGGTAAAGCCACGCATCAAGTTTTTTGTTGCATGAATGGGCCGGCTCGACCGGGGAAGTACCACGACCTCACAGAATACCGGCGTGAAGTAGAAGTCTAACATACTTCTGCGTTTCAGTGCAGGTAACCGGAGGCCCACACACCCAACTCTGGGGAGGGGGGACTTCAAGGCCGGCAACGCATCTGCTATGCCTCTGGTATTGTGGGTGTTCATGGGCGGCGGTAATCACTTACCATCATGTGAGCCACCTGCCCGTTTGCCTCCCTTTTCTATAAAAAAAATAAATGACTTCCAATCTGCCTTGGGATCCTCTATGTTAAATTTGTCTTAGCCATTTTTGTAGTGAAAATCGCACGCCTTATCAAATATTATTTTGTATGTAGCCGTTTATCAACCCAAATACAGTAAAATATAACTCCCTACTGGTACCGACTTTATAAGCGAAATCTGGATCTGCCAGTACAGTAATAAAAGTAAACGGATAGCGTATGAAATGCGATCTTTTCGAAAATGTGCGGCCGATCGAAAACTAATCGGAAATATTTCAGAGATTACAGATATGATTAATAACTTTTGATATAATGTCTCTGCGAGTGTTCGTACTCAGCAGTGACCACTTGTCAACAGGCAGTTATATCTATAAAAAATAAATGACTTCCAATCTGCCTTGGGATCCTCTATGTTAAATTTGTCTTAGCCATTTTGTAGTGAAAATCGCACGCCTTATCAAATATTATTTTGTATGTAGCTGTTTATCAACCCAAATACAGTAAAATATACCATCCTCATTCTTCTAGTGGTGTCAAGAGGCACCCTATGGGAAGCCTTAAAAATACCATTGGCTACCGTCAGACTCGCTCGAGGCGATTAAAGCAAATCATTTCGTACTGGAGAGATCTATTGATCATTATCGAAGTTAATAAGATCATTAAATTTTAATAAGCCACGATAGCCGAGTGGTTGGGTGGACGGATCGGTGGAAAATCGGAATTTCAAGTCAATAGACCCGAGTTCGATCCCCAGGTGGCAGTACCAATGAGTTTTTCAAAACTTATGTACGAATTTCATCGTTGGCTTGGACATAAAAGACGGCGACGGGCTCACCACCTGTCACGTTGTCCTGAAAATATCTTCGGTGGAAGGTGGGTCATAGGGACTTAATTGTCTAGACTTGACCTCTGTCTACCCTGTATTGGGAATTACGTGAAGATATTTTTTTTCTACTTTTTATGGAGAAAATTTCAAGTCATCGTGTTTTTGCTTTTTAATGATTCGCTGTATAATCTATAGACTAAGAAATATGTGGAAATTGAGTCTCAAAATTTTCGAGGTATCCTCTTAAGTTCTTTCTTTGTTTAATTTTCTTTATCTTATAAGGTTGTTGTTATGCTTATGCTGTTGATGTTTGTTAATGATTATAGCAGCTGTTGAATTACTGTGTACAGTAACACTGTGTATTGTAACAGCTCTGATTTATTTGACGTCTGCGGGCGAGCGGGATTCGCTGATAATTGCTTTATACTCAAGACATGCTGCTTTTTACTCATTGATAGCTAATGTAAAGATAAGCCAGAATGCATGCGATCTAAACATTATGTTAAAGTTATATACCGATCTAGAATTGAAAAAAAAAATTAAAAGCAACATTAAAAGCTCCTGCTGTGTTTATTATTTTCACATTCAAATTTTTCGAAAAATTAAGGTGAGTTTGTTTGTTGTTTGTTGTATTATTGTTTAGTATTGTTAATTTTTGAAAATTTCAAAAAATCACGGAGCGCACAAAAATAGTCAACTAATTCTTAAATTTGTAATCTTGACTTACCTCAAGTCTTTTATCCAGAAGCCTCTGCCCACCCTCAGCGCCGTAAGAGTATTCGTACGGCACGCTCCAGTCCCTCACCAGAAACTGCAAGTGCTGGAAAGGCTTCCTCGGTCCTCTTGACACAAAATTCCGACCACCCAACCATTCGGCTATCGTGTCTTAATCCCAAAGTAAGCAGCTTAAGCAATTGTAATATGGAATCAGAAACTACGAAGGTACCACAGACACCCAGACCCAGAAATGTAGAAAAGTGTTTCACTATCATTTAGATATAAATGATAATAATAAGTAAAGACACACATAGATAGGGACAACATCACATGTATTGCTCTGATCCCAAAGTTGATTATTGAATATCTTCACGCAATTCCCAAAACAGGGTAAACAGAGGTCTAGTATAGACCATTAAATTCCTTCGACCCACCTTTCACCGAAGATATTTTCGGGACAACTTGACAAGAGATGCGTCCTACGCCGCCTTTATGCCCAAGCCGATGATATAATTCGTGCATAAGTTAAGTTTAACCCATTGGTACGAGCCTGCCACCTGGGGATCGGACTCGGTCCTCTTGACACAAAATTCCGACCACCCAACCATTCGGCTATCGTGTCTTAATCCCAAAGTAAGCAGCTTAAGCAATTGTAATATGGAATCAGAAACTACGAAGGTACCACAGACACCCAGACCCAGAAATGTAGAAAAGTGTTTCACTATCATTTAGATATAAATGATAATAATAAGTAAAGACACACATAGATAGGGACAACATCACATGTATTGCTCTGATCCCAAAGTTGATTATTGAATATCTTCACGCAATTCCCAAAACAGGGTAAACAGAGGTCTAGTATAGACCATTAAATTCCTTCGACCCACCTTTCACCGAAGATATTTTCGGGACAACTTGACAAGAGATGCGTCCTACGCCGCCTTTATGCCCAAGCCGATGATATAATTCGTGCATAAGTTAAGTTTAACCCATTGGTACGAGCCTGCCACCTGGGGATCGGACTCGGTCCTCTTGACACAAAATTCCGACCACCCAACCATTCGGCTATCGTGTCTTAATCCCAAAGTAAGCAGCTTAAGCAATTGTAATATGGAATCAGAAACTACGAAGGTACCACAGACACCCAGACCCAGAAATGTAGAAAAGTGTTTCACTATCATTTAGATATAAATGATAATAATAAGTAAAGACACACATAGATAGGGACAACATCACATGTATTGCTCTGATCCCAAAGTTGATTATTGAATATCTTCACGCAATTCCCAAAACAGGGTAAACAGAGGTCTAGTATAGACCATTAAATTCCTTCGACCCACCTTTCACCGAAGATATTTTCGGGACAACTTGACAAGAGATGCGTCCTACGCCGCCTTTATGCCCAAGCCGATGATATAATTCGTGCATAAGTTAAGTTTAACCCATTGGTACGAGCCTGCCACCTGGGGATCGGACTCGGTCCTCTTGACACAAAATTCCGACCACCCAACCATTCGGCTATCGTGTCTTAATCCCAAAGTAAGCAGCTTAAGCAATTGTAATATGGAATCAGAAACTACGAAGGTACCACAGACACCCAGACCCAGAAATGTAGAAAAAGTGTTTCACTATCATTTAGATACAAATGATAATAATAAGTAAAGACACACATAGATAGGGACAATATCACATGTATTGCTCTGATCCCAAAGTTGATTATTGAATATCTTCACGCAATTCCCAAAACAGGGGTAAACAGAGGTCTAGTATAGACCATTAAATTCCTTCGACCCACCTTTCACCGAAGATATTTTCGGGACAACTTGACAAGAGATGCGTCCTACGCCGCCTTTATGTCCAAGCCGATGATATAATTCGTGCATAAGTTAAGTTTAACCCATTGGTACGAGCCTGCCACCTGGGGATCGAACTCGGTCCTCTTGACACAAAATTCCGACCACCCAACCATTCGGCTATCGTGTCTTAATCCCAAAGTAAGCAGCTTAAGCAATTGTAATATGGAATCAGAAACTACGAAGGTACCACAGACACCCAGACCCAGAAATGTAGAAAAAGTGTTTTTTTACATTGACCCCTCACCGGGAATCGAATCTGGGACCTCAGAGCTGGAAACAGCTTGAAAACCGATGTGTACGCCACTCTTCCACGAAGGTCGTCATTGCAATATTTTTAAAACAATTCGATGAACTAATTCTTAGCAATAACCTAGATAGCAAGATGAAAGTATAATTAAATAGAGTCTACTTTATTATTTTTATTTTATGGGTCACGATAGCCGAGTGGTTGGGTGGACGGATCGGTGGAAAAATCGGAATTTCAAGTCAATAGACCCGAGTTCGATTCCCAGTTGGCAGGCTCGTATCGATGGGTTTTTTTAAAACTTACGTAAGAATAATATCGTTGGACATGTAGATGGCGACAGGCTTACCACCTGTCACGTTGTCCCGAAAATATCCTCGGTGGAATGTGGGTCAAAGGGACTTAATTGTCTAGACTAGACCTCTGTCTATTCTTTCTTCTTGCAATTCCCAATACAGGGGTATTGGGAATTGCGTGAAGATATTTTTTTTTCTACTTTTTTTATGGAGAAAATTTCAAGTCATCGTGTTTTTGCTTTTTAATGATTCGCTGTATAATCTATAGACTAAGAAATATGTGGAAATTGAGTCTCAAAATTTTCGAGGTATCCTCTTAAGTTCTTTCTTTGTTTAATTTTCTTTATCTTATAAGGTTGTTGTTATGCTTATACTGTTGATGTTTGTTAATGATTATAGCAGCTGTTGAATTACTGTGTACAGTAACACTGTGTATTGTAACAGCTCTGATTTATTTGACGTCTGCGGGCGAGCGGGATTCGCTGATAATTGCTTTATACTCAAGACATGCTGCTTTTTACTCATTGATAGCTAATGTAAAGATAAGCCAGAATGCATGCGATCTAAACATTATGTTAAAGTTATATACCGATCTAGAATTGAAAAAAAAAATTAAAAGCAACATTAAAAGCTCCTGCTGTGTTTATTATTTTCACATCCAAATTTTTCGAAAAATTAAGGTGAGTTTGTTTGAGTATTATTGTTTAGTATTGTTAATTTTTGAAAATTTCAAAAAAATCACGGAGCGCACAAAAATTGTCAACTAATTCTTAAATTTGTAATCTTGACTTACCTCAAGTCTTTTATCCAGAAGCCTCTGCCCACCCTCAGCGCCGTAAGAGTATTCGTACGGCACGCTCCAGTCCCTCACCAGAAACTGCAAGTGCTGGAAAGGCTTCCCCTCCGTCTTCTCCAAAGCCACGCGACCGTAGTCTGTGAAAAGCTTAAATATAGAATTTAATTTTAATACAAAAAAAAATATATAATTTCCGCGTTATTAAAACAATGTTTAGTTGAATTATTAGTCAAAAAATATACAAACTTATTCTTAGAGGTCATGGGAAACCATTTACCGGCAGAAATCGAGTGTAGTACACATACTATGTAATGGATAGTGTGTGTGCGTGTATGTGCGTGTGTGTGTGTGTGTGTGTGTGTGTGTGTGTGTGTGTGTGTGTGTGTGTGCGTGCTTGTGTGTGTGTGTGTATGCATGAGAGCTGCAACAGGTTTTTTGTTTATTGATATTAATAGGTTTATTGATAATTAAATATATACAGAGGTAGACAGAGGTCCAGAAAAACAGTCCTTTCGATCCACCTTCCACCAAAGATATTTTTAGGGTAACGTGACAGGTGAGCCCGCTTCGATTCAGCTCTGAAATCCCGGGTTCGATTTCCGGCCTTACCTTGTGCACGTCCCTACCTTCGCTGTTACCGATTCCATAACACAAGTGATTTAGCTGCTTACTTTGGGATTAGAGTAATGTATGTGATGTTGTCCCTATTACAACGTATCTATCTACACAAGAGACGATTTGCATAGAAACTATTGTTTTTGGTTAATCCATAGAGAAAAACGCACACAGAATATAGATTACTATAAGAGTGCATAACAAGAACAATAAACAAGCTGAAAGATAAAACAGAAACTTAATGGACGTTACCTGCAAATGCTGGAGATCATCCTCTTCGATATTCTGCGAGAGATTGTAGATGATAATCGATGATATCATGGTGGAGAGAGCGAAGACCGTGGCGTTGTCCCGAACAGTAGACTGGCTGTCGAACGTGCCCTGGGTGTCCATTAGAAATATCGCTACCTACAAATACCAGATCAAAATTAACCTTTGTTCTTTGCAAAGGTCAAGAAATTTATTAAAAAAAAAAAATCAACAACGGCATAAACACCTGCCACGTTGTCCCAAAAATATCTTCGGTGGAAGGTGGGTCGGCATAATTGTCTAGACCTCTGCCTATATTGGTAATGGCGTGAAGATATTCATTTATTTATTTATGGGTAATGGAAGTTCTGTCTCATCATCGAGACAGAATTTGCAGTGTCGAAAAAGAACAGCTTTGTGCAGATTTGTGCTGCATTGTATTATCTGAGATTCGTGGTGGGTGCGAAAGTTTTCCCATGTTTCCAAAGCTTTACCGACGTTACCGACATACGGCGAGGGCGGAATACCTCGAAGTACACCTCATATAAAATGGCCAGAATCAGTACCTTTTCACCACTCTCGAGGGTCGCTTTGAACGGCTGAGACCAGAGAAGCAGGCCGGTGGTGTGCCGCTCAGAGCCACCGCGCCAGCTGAATCCTTGAAGTGGTTGGTCTTCCGCCCCCAGCCATTCCTCGTCCCTCAAGTTCAGCACATACTGGAATAATAATGTAAAGACAAAACGCTTTATTGACATTTCTTAAATAAAAAAATTAACCAAAATTGTGACGTAAAATTAGGTTACGGCCTAATTTTTATTATAGAGTACCTTCATGGACGAGTGGCGCACACACCAGGTTCCATGATATCGGCATTTCTGAGGTCTCGGGTTCGAGTTCCAGACACAGGCTTAAGAAACTTCGTAATTATTCTCCTTTTAGTATTTTTTTAAATATTGGACATAAAATAATTAGAAAGAGCATATGAGTGATCAACTTGTTTCCAGGGTTTACCATTATGATATTTTCGGGATTTAAATAATGTAGGACTATATCATATCGACAATAACTTACCGTATGATGCAGGTATCTCAGAAAGAAGTCGAGCAGGAACGACTTGCCCTTCCTGAAGGCTCCGGCGACTGCTACGAGGACCACTGACCGGTTCCTGATGTCAGGGCTGTCGAGTAACTCCGCGAGACTCCTCTCGTCCAATTCAAAGGTGTGATCCGGCCTCGGGCTCACGATCTGGAGCCCCCTGCCATTCAACAACTGTTCCGAAGCCTCTGAAATAGAAAGAGATTCGTTAGAGCACTTATTTCAGTTTGTATGTCACATACGTCATCAACGTGCTTCGGTAAAATATAAATATACTACTGAAGTTAGTAACAAAAGAAAAAGTCTTGGTATAAATACGATAATGTGTTGTAAGTTAACATTCATGGAGGCCTGTCACACTCCATGGTTGGACATAGGCCTCTCCCGTGGATAGTATTGCCATAATCGCTACGCTCGGCAAGCGAATTGGCGATCGCAGTACCTTACTTTATACGCATACTCATCTTGCACCTTAAACGCTACTGCCCGCATCGGTCTCGTAATTTTCACCGGGTATTTATTTTTCCAGATGGTTATCCCACCATCACTAAGGTTTTTCTCCTAGCCGCTTCTTACGACACCCACAATAAGAAAGGGGTTGAAACATTCTTAAGATGGTACCGCCGCGGCAATTATAAGATTTAAAATGTAGTATCTTACTTAAATAATAAAAATATAGTTAATTTTTGACTCTGCGGTAGCTCATCGTAGAGTCTACCGACTTGATAATGCCTTGTTTTGAGGCGAAACACGTGTCGCTTTTTCGTTGGTGGTATTTTATCTAGTTTGATTGTAGTGGTGGTGCATTCAATAGAATTAGTGCACGCATCTGTGGGAGGGTGGGTGGTGCACTTCTTCTCTTCGGACTCGGTAACTTTTATTAAAATCTATTAAATTTAATATACCTTTTATTTTTTGCATGCGAAATGGAGTGATGTAATTATTCAATTACATCTTTATATATCGCTTAAGGCTAATTCTGGATGTATTTTGTATTAATATCCAAGAAGCTAAAATTCATCAAAATTCATCGTACGTTTTAATTAATTTTTCCATCATTCACCAACTCTAAGTACAGTGTTTTCAATAAGGAGCGGACGATCAAATTGAAGACCTTCGTGAACGAGAAACGCGTGAGTTCAAGGTGCCGCCAGCTGCGAAGTGCCGAGTTTCATTCCCGGACGGGTCAATTTAGAAAACCATTCGACGACATCGACATCGGATTTCGATGTTTGTAATACTTTTGTTGTTTTCAATTACATAACAGAATTACTTTAGCTACTTGCTTTGGGATCATCAGCTGCGCATTGATGTGATGTTATCCATAACTGTGTTATATAAATAAATAGTCGGAAAATCCAAAAGTGCACGTCTCATAATCTCATCCATTACAATCAAATTTAGATTATTTGTAAATTTGTAAAAGTATATATGATATAAATTTGTAGATACACACGTTTTCATGTGCCATACCTCTCGCACTGTCTTAAACCTTTCAAGGAGTCACTATTGTTGATTTGAGTGCTGATTTAAAGTGAAAATTTGAATCATAATAAATAAAGTTAAGGAAATCTGAGTAACAACTATAGAGTAATATAAGGAAGCTACAAGTACATTTAGCATCATTTTACATTCAAAACTCTCGAAATTTAATTTATTCAATAATAATTAAACTACATCGAATTATACCGTGAAAAGTAATAGGTTTCTATTCCTCAAAATACTGAAGCCTATAAGAAAAACAACTCGATAAGTGAAGTATTTCGCTCGTTATCATGACCACAATATACGGGATCCGCACAGTCCGGGTGTTACAGACACACGTCCGTGTGTCTGTAACACACGGATGTCCAAGACAGACTTTTTTAAACAATTTTTTAATAAGTTTAAATATAATATTATAACAGTAAAAAAAGATATAAAAATGTCATGACTGTTAAAAAAAGTGCTTTTTTCAACAATTGTCTATTTATATTCGCCTATAGAAGCAATAAAGAATAAAAAAGTGACATATTAATTTGGAAAATCACTCGATGTGCGTAAACTGACAGTAATACCTACCTCAACGCTTCGCTTATGAGGCGTGTATCAAAGAGAGACCATATCGGTTGTGATAAAAACGTAAAACAGTGCTGTATTATACAAAATACTACGCTGATATACCCCTGATCCTGATGTCACAGGATCCTTGCTGAGAGAGAACTCTTCGTTAATACAAAAGTTCAAATCCCACTTTTTTATCTTTACTCTTTTCCCAATACTGGCGTAGCCAGAGGTAGAGACAATTTAATTCTTTCTATCATATCACCGGAGCTTATTTTGGGACAATGTCACAGGTAGAGCCGGTCGCCGTATTTATGTCAAAGAAAAAAAACGACATAAATCGTACATAAGTTTATGGAAAATCTCTTTTATTCCAGTCTGAGGATCGAACTCCTGTCTCTTGACTCTATTTCCGACCACCCAACCACTCAGCGACCTCCATTTAATGAATTGTTGTTTAGTATTTCAACTTCATTAGTATATGCCTAATCACTACTAGGGATTGTGCATGCGCCGAATTCGCATACAGGTGTAATTACAGTATTTTCCTTTTCATTAATTGCAAATTTTGGTTATTTTCGAGATTAATTTCAATATTTTCCTCTTTTTTTTGAGTTTATAGCCTGGTATCCTTTAGGCCTTTAGGCCATATTTTCCTGTTAATTATAAGCAGTATAGCCAATATTTTAATAAGTGCTTTTTAAATTTTGTGGTAGGTAATTTGTAAATATATATATATATATATATATATATATATATATATATATATATATATATATATATATATATATATATATATATATATATATATATATATATATATATATATATATATATATATATATATATATATATATATATATATATATATATATATATATATATATATATATATCTCCACGCAATTCCCAATACAGGGGTAGACAGAGGTCGAGTCTAGACAATCAAGTCCCTTCGACCCACCTTCCACCGAAGATATTTTCGGGACAACGTGACAGGTGGTGAGCCCGTCGCCGTCTTTATGTCCAAGCCAACGATATTCGTACATAAGTTTTTGAAAAACCCATTGGTACGAGCCTACCAACTGGGGATCGAACTCGGGTCTATTGACTCGAAATTCCGACCACCCAACCACTCGGCTATCGTGACAATTATACATAGATATATCTTAGATATACCATAGGTTTTGCTTATTAATTTCATAGATGTGGCGTAGATTAATGTAGGTATTGTACGAAGATGTAGATAAGAATTAAAACGAAGTAACTGTATAAAGTAAGACCAACTACGAATTAAACTGAAATGTTTGTTACGCCAGGTGATTTCAAGTTAAGGTCAAAGTGGAGCTCATTACTTATACAATTTATTAATTATCTAACGTTTGGTTTTAAAATTCAAATGATTCAGTAATGTTTACAATTCAAGAAAACAAACTCAGTGTGAGGTATTCTTAGTCCTCTATTGTAGTATACACACACAGACACATATACATATGTGTGTGTATGGATTGTGACACTTGCGATTACTTTAGATATTTAGTTTATCACTAAGTTACTACCATTCCTTTACTTGTACTAACCTACCATTCTTTGCTTACCAATGCGATTTCTTTAAATGAGAAGAAACAGACGAAGAGAAACTCATTTTAGTCATTTTTTTACAAAAGAAATGCTGTATTGAACATAATATAATTAGACATAGGAGCGATAACATTTATCCCATGATCATACATGTCTTGAACTTGCTTTATACATTTACTGTTAACTTATTGTAAAAGCGCACACAAGAACGAATCACTTACTGTAGTCTAGTAACTGGAGTTATAAGCTTGTGTCTGTTCCAGTCATGAATATTACGTATTAATAAAAAAAATGTCTACCTCACATAAGAAAAACATTTAAGGCCCGATCAAAGTAAGTATATGGAGTAAGTATATATAAAGATACCTACGCTGCACAACGATAACGAAATTACTTTTTAGTCAGTTAAAAATTTCGAAAAATCTGACGTTATGCAGCGATGGAGTGATTTTCTTAGAGAAATATATGTGTGCGATGATCTTATTGAAGTATGAGGGGGTGACGCCGTAACCGGTACACCAGACCCGGACTTTGATGACGCTGAGGTCATCAGTATGATAGAGATTGAATGTGCGATTCGAAGTTTGAAATGTGGTAAGAGCTTCGAGACTAGACAGAGTTACTGCTGAAATGATCAAGCATGGTGGGATTCGTGTCTGGGACAGCTTTCACCTATGCAATTTATGCTGGCGGACAGGGGATGTCCCGGAATATTGGCGATCCGCAGTCATTGTGCCTTTATATAAAAGTAAAGGTTCACATTTTGACTGCGAATGCTATCTGGCGATCAGCTTGACCAGTTAAGCAAGTAAAGTTTACACGAAGGTTTTGACGCGTAGGATGCGAGAGAAATCGGAAAGATTTTTATGGGAAGCACAATGCAGATTTAGACCTGGAAGAGGATGCATGGATCAAGTGTTTTCTCTCCGCATGATCACGGAAAAGCTTCTGGCTTCTAACTAGAAGATTTCATGTGCTTTTGTGGATCTTGAAGCATAAGGTATTTAATAAGGTTGTATGGAAGAAAATGTGGGAACTGTTTCCGGTGTATGGGGTGGATGGCTCACTGCTGAGGGCTGTGCAGTCACTTTACTGTGACTGTAAAGCCTGTGTGCGTGTAGGGCATTACCTGTCACCCATGTTTAACGTCCAAACGGGCGTAAAACAATGTTGTGTCATGTCCTCCTGGCTGTTCATATTGTATGTCCACAGCTGTTCACAAACACTGAAAGATAGTTGTTTGGGTGTGAAATTGGGTAAGCTAAAAGTAAAAAAAAATAGCTGTAACTAATAAAAGTAAAATAATGTGTAAACGCCCACAGCAGGGCATATGCCTTCTTTCAAATATTTTTAGAGATTAAGGCATTGGTACGTCCGCCTCGCTGGTCCAGTCTGTGTTGAGACTTCAAAGATCTTAGAATTTTTAAATTATTATTTCTCAGACGCAAGAATCCTAGACGACCAAATAGCCGAGTTAGTAGTGACCCTGCCTTGGAATCTAAAGGTTCGATTCCTGCTAGGGGCAAACATTTGATGATTATGAATGTTTGTGCGCGATTCATGGACGTGATTCATGTACGATTTAATAAATATTCATCTCTGTTAAAATATATGAATGTATGTGTTATACCATTAGACAATGAGATAGCGATAGGCTTACCAGGTGTCACGTTGTCCCAAATAAGCTTCGGTGAAAAGTGGGTCGAAAAGACTTCACTGTCTAGACCGTTTTTAGCAGTGGTAGAGCCACGCATCAGCTTCTGTATGAATGGGCCGGCTCGACCGGGGAAGTACCACGACCTCACAGAATACAGGCGTGAGGTAGAAGTCTAACAAACTTCTGCGTTTCGTCTGGTGAGTGCAGGTAACAAACAAAAACAAAAATGTGGGAGGGGGGCACTCTAAGGGAGGCAACGCATCTGCTATGCCTCTGGTATTGCGGGTGTTCATGGGCGGTGGTAATCACTTACGTGCTCGTTTGCCTCCCTTTTCTATAAAAAGAAACTGTGCCTACCCCGACATCCATGATAAAAACGTTTTAAATATAAAGATGACAGCTACAAATAAGCTGCTTCAATATACCTACTCAACTGTTCCTGTATTTCTATTTTATAATTTAAAATAAAATATTACTATATACAAATTATATAAATATAATAAATTAGTGATAACTAGTTTATTTATTATAATTTTGGTCCAAATACAAACAGTACGTATTAAAACCGTACGGAATTCGACGAAATTACGAAATCGAACCTACACCCACCACATAGACACGGAAACTGGTTAGCGATAATGATTGTTTATTATCCTACTAGTAACATTCTAGGTAATCAAAAGGTATTTTTAGACACACATTTTGTCATTTCAAATACATGCGTCAATTCCTCCACTCTAATTCAAACTTGTTTAAAACATACACATTAGTTTCTATCGACGACTTTATCAGCACAGTATCGCAAATTTCCCACGGTAACCCCGAATTTACCAAGGTAAAAGTAGCCAATGTACTTACTTCATCCATGCTCGCAATTTCGAAACTTTTCCTACCGCTCTTACCATTCATCAAACCGTAAAAAATTATGTTTTAATTAATTTTTAGTATGTGCATAGTTGCATTGTTACATACATTTTATTATAATATAGATTATACATTATGTTTATAAATTATACGGTATCAATGATAAATTTCATCAAAATCCGTTCAACCGTCGTACCGACTAAGAAACATTCATAAATCCAAAATATCGCATTCATAATACTAGTAAGATTATTATTTCTTCATTGTTATTACTAAATTCTCTACTATGTGTTCATACAGGTGTAACATTATCCATAATGAAATAATAAAAAAAAAGATGACTCACTAGACATTTGGAGCACTACACTATACAAAAGTTGCACGTAAAAACAAAAGAAGCTCAAGGGAGAAACAACAATCACGAGCGCGGTGGAAGTCTAAACTGCTTGTTTGTGTTATACTAATAGGTGTTAGGTATGTTCGCGCTGCAAAATATCGACATCAAACTCTCTCGATGTTATTTAGTAGAATGTAAATGGCGTAGATTTAACTTTCGCTCGTGGATCCTGATTTGGTTGTTTTTTTTTAATCTACTCAGAGTGTATTAGTTATCTTTCCCTAAGAAATAAATTTTGATAGTAAAGAATAACTTAATAACCAAATTATGAAAAACATGTACCTTTCTTTTGTAAAAGAACTTACATAAGTACAAGTAGTCACACGTAAGACTAGCGCTGAACGAACGTGGAGGGAATAGCTGCGTAAGAGTACAGCGCAGGTATACCCTCCATGTTTCATTCGTGCCGCTACTAATACCTAATGATATCATTTAGTTTAGGAAGTATTTGGTCTTAAAATCCTCTTATCTAGATGCACGTTGACGTGTCGTCAATCATATATAACAAATCATCATAATTTGTAACCTTTAATTACTTTTTCTAATCGAATATACCAAATTTACATTTTATGTACAAACTAAATTAATGGACTTTTCGTGTCGTATCGATATTAATGCGAACAGAAACGAATATCGATACTATAATGGACGACTCTAAAAAATAAGTCAGGGCTCAGTCTGTCAGGCGCAACGTAAGGTCAAACCAGGATGATGTCAGCGTTCGACCGAGGCTACTACGTTTATATGATGTCACATATGAGATTTACACTGCGCCACACTGATTCCTTTGATAATATGCCCCACCTGGTGTATCTATAATAATAATGTCGATATTTAACACACATGTATTTTATTACAGTTCATTAATGCTTTTGAACCTTATTTTTATTAATAAATGTAATAATAACTATCCGTGTGGTAACGGCGTAAGAATATTGCCACTCCCTTTGTTCCCGTGAGTGTCGTAAGAGATGGCTAAGGAAAACAGCCTTGAATATCGTTATGGCAACCGTTAGATGGCGAGATAACGATCTCTGAAAATATCAGACCAAAGAATTCAGGCCGAACATGGACAGCAGCGTCTGGGGTGCGACTTGTCTGGTACTACGATCGCCAATCGTGGCGATTATGGCTAATCCAAGGGGATTATGAGGTCTATGTCCTGCAGGGGACTATATATATATATATATATATATATATATATATATATATATATATATATATATATATATATATATATATATATATATATATATATATATATATATATATATATATATATATATATAATAAAATATTAATAATTTTTTTTCTTCAAAAGTATTTTGTTATTAAGATTTGTTTTTGAAATTGTTTCGTGAAGCATTCATGAGGAGCTTTCAATATTTAAGATTGTTTCGAAATTGTTATTCTATGATGAAACAATATCAGATATCAGAGAGACATAAAGACGGCGATATCAGAGAGACATAAAGACGGCGATATCAGAGAGACATAAAGACGGCGTCAAGCTCACCTGCCACATTGTCCCGAAAATATCTTCGGTGGAATAAGGCAACTTATTATATATCGAAGGGACTTAATTGTCTAGACTAGACCTCTGTCTACCACTGTATGGGGAATTGCGTGAAGATATTTATTTTCATTTTTATAGATATCAGAGAGTCTGGCGGTTGAAGCGCGTACGCGGATATTATATTTATTTATAACAAACTAAGAGGTCAATGTAGTGCAGGTCGTTATGAAATGTCACTTAAAGTAGTAAATAAAAGACACGATAGCCGAGTGGTTGGGTGTTCGGTATACGGGTCAAGAGACCCGAGTTTGATCCCCAGCAGGAAGCCTTCTACCAATGAGTTTCTTCTAAAATGTGGGCCATTGGTTAATACTGTGATGAATACGTGAACATAAAAAAAGTTGTAAAAAGTTAATATATAAATTTTGATTTAAATGTACCAATTACTTTATAATGCGCCGAAGATTTAGGATAGACTACTTACTATTACTAAAAGAATAAAGGCATAACAGAAACTTTGAAAATGACGTTTGTCATTAAGCTTCACTGCAAAAACACATTTAGAGATGACGCATGTATACGAAGTCGGGCAGACTGTCCATTTCTTTCTGAGAAATGCATATGTCTTCACACCGTTCCCAATACTGGAGTAGACAGAGGTCCTGACCACTCAATACATTTTTGGGACAATATGACAGGTAGTGACCATGTTGAAGTCTTTATGTCCAAGCCAACGATATAAATCGTACATATGATTTGATAAAACTCATACGTACGTGTCTACCACTTGGAATCGAACTCGGGTCTCTCGACTCGAATTCCGATCACCCAACCACTCGGCTATCGTGAATACACAAGGTATATAAAAGTTAAAAAATTTGCCATGAGGAAAATATGGAGCATTACCGTATATCGTTATCCTGTAAACAAGAATGTGAACTGTTTGTTTGAAACTATTTATATCGTTAGCTCGGACGTAAAGACGGCAAAAGGCTCACCACCTGTCACGTTGTCTCAAAATAAGCTCCGGTGAAATGTGGGTCAAACGGACTGTATCAGAACTCTGGCTGGCTAGAAAACACGTGAAGATAAAAAAGGATAACAGAAATAAAAGGTTCCGTGCACCTCTCTCATGCCAGACTTGCACAATAAAAACACCTAAGGTTTTATTATTATTGTTAGAGTGGTTATTAGTATTTTTATTTATTAGTAATTTTCAATAACATCCAATGCTTGCTTGCAATGCTTGCAAAAAAACAAAGACAAGACAATTCAAAATCCTTCAGATGGTTAGTGTAAGGCAAAATCTTTCCAAAATGACGATAGAACCTAGCCATTAATATTATCAAGGCTAATCGACGATGCTTGTGTCTGGAATGGTTTACGACAGTAGTCGAATGGCGGGCGTGAAACTACGACGTTATACTTGGTACGGACTGCGGCACCCTAAACTGTTGAGCTATTGAGGATTTTTAGTAGATTTCTCAAATGGGTAACGCGAACGAATCACGAAATGGGTGATGTGAATGTGTGTAATCGCATACCAACTGGTGAGTCACTGTTCGCAATTGATTATTCTTTTTCTGTAATAAACTGGGACTCACCAGCCGAGGTAACGATTGGGTGGTCGGAATTTCGTGTCAAGAGATCTGAGTTCGATCCTCAGGTGCCAGGCTCGAACCAATGAGTTGTTCAAAAACTGATGTACGAATTACATTGCGACGGCGACTGGCTCATCACCTGTCACGTTGTCCCAAAAATATCTTCAGTGGAAGGTGGGTCAAAGGGTCTTAATTGTCTAGACTAGACCTCTGTCTATCCCTGTATTGGGAATTGCGTGAAGATATTTATTTATTTATTACATTGGTACCAGACTGCCACCTGGGGATGAAACTCCAGTCTCTTGACTTGAAATTCTGACCACCCAACCACTTGGCTATCATGACTATATCATCCTTACATATCTCTTGCTTCTTTCAATTTCATAATTTTCTTCATACATACAAACACACACATATGTATTCACACAAAAATCCTTGTGCAAAAGTAAACACAAACAAAAATGAATGAAAAACGCTTGGTTTTCACACTTTTTTAATATTGTTAAAATAGAGTTGCTATATCATATTTTTTATTTACATGGCAAAATATAAAAACACATTTCTGTGAGGTTCTGGGAATATCTTCCAAGCTATGATTATTTCGAGACTTTAAGTTCATTATAAAAACTAAAATCTATCATCCTAATGTCCAGAATAATTTTAAATATTTAAAAATTATTCAACATCAAATAAGTGAATAGTTTGTAAGATTTTAATTGCACATATATAAAAAATAATGAGCACAATTTGTACAATATTTATAGTGCATTAAATTGAATAATATCTAATATTATTCAACTAAACATCTTCTTGATGACACTAGTATACTCCTTATTTATCTTCTGTACCTTCGGCCTGAGTTCGTTGGCTTTAATTTGTGCAGATTTGTCATTTGGATCTAAGCTTAGCACATGTTGTATATCAGTCCATGCTTCCTCATACATCTGAAGACCTTGGTAAGACAAGCAGCGTCTATATAATGCCTTCAAATTGTCGCGATCATACTTTACTGCATTGTTGCAAAGCTCCAAAGCCGCTCCATATTCATTAAACTGCAACTGACAGTGTGCCAAGTTGTTATACAGTTTTACCTGCAAGGCAATAGGTAAATGAAGATTGCGAAAATGGTATTTTTTTAATTTCACAAATAAACTAACTCACAAACAACTTTATTCTTATGGTACTTTCAATTTATTTTCAAAATGCATTCTGAATATTACTAAGTTTTCCAAAAGAATTTCTCTATGTCATTGACTCAGTCATCATAATGCTACAAACACTGAAAGAGATATCAATTTGCTATTGTCTGAAACCACCAAGATTTTAATCAAAGAGCAAACATTAATAAATCTAAATTCTTTAATGCTTGCTTGAGATCCATTTAGTGCTTTGGCAGTGAATGCATTACTACGAAATGTAGTTTAATTGTCTTTTCAACAGTAGTAGTTACGATCTTTTATATTATAAAAAGGAAAGTATAATTAGTGAAAAAACATACCTTTAATTCTATAATTTCTTTTATAGATTCTTCACTGATTGCCTCTGGATCAACTGGTTCTATAGCCACAAGCATTTTAAAGGATTTACTAAACCTACGAAATGCATCTGTTATTCTTTTCTCCTTCACTAACATCACACCTCGCTCCTTGTGATGTCCTGCTGCTTCGAAAAGCCTTACCCAACTCCAATCACTAACTAATTGCTCCTCTGTTACATCCTTTAACTCTATCTGACAAGAAATCTCCTTGACTTTTACACCGTCTTTATTTTTGTACACAATATTACCGATACAAGTCTCGCCACGACACATTTGTTGCAGGATTAACTCAAAATCTTTATCTATAAAAGAATCTGAATCTCCAATAATAACCGTACCATCAAAATTTTTGTCGAAAATTCTACTTTCTGGTTCAATATCGCAATCACCCGAGGCATTTGAGCACATTACATTGGATACCACCACCTTACATCGAGATTCTTCATAAGGCACGATGGAATAATCACCCGGTATAATTAGTTTTTTAATGATTTCTCTGTCAGGTCTGGAATTTACAATTTTTTCCTCTTGCATTTTACTTATTACTATTACGCTTGACTATACCAATATTTTATAAATTCGTAATTCATAAAATAGTCAATACGTAAATATTTTGATTTAAGTTTTGCCAGGGGGGATGACACTTCATTGCAGTGACATTTTCATATGTCAATAGTCCACCTCTTATGTGGCCCCTTAAAGAAACTGTCTAATTAGTACCTTAAAAATATAGGCGTCACTACTTTATCAGAGCTGCCAAATTATATAAATAAAATATTTTTAAAGAGATTAGGTTTTTTTGGAGTTTATGGTCTGGTATTAAAGATTATTAGGCCATTAAAGAGATTAGTAGAAAAAATCACAGATTAAAAACTTCGGTGTGGTCTGCATTAAAATAACTAATCCTATTTAAGGAAAGTAATCTTAGATTTTTTTTTATGTTTTTCATATTATAAAACTAATTATTTTTATAGATTTAAATCATTGTAATGAATAAAGTATTATGAAAATAAAAAAAATTGTACATTTCAAGCTTTATCATCATTATAATCGTGAACATGTCGAATGTTACATATGTTATATTGTAGTTAAATTCCTGAGAGGTCTATGTAGATCATATTATAATATGTTTTATTACTTTGACAGTAATTCTGTCTTGTCGTCTTTCTTAACTTTATGTAAAATTTCTTCTTCTAATCAAAACATCTTTTATTCTAATCAAAACAAATTGGCGCAAAACGGCGACCACTAGCGTATGCGCAAGTCTGTAGTTTTTCAACTCAATTTTGTACATAAATGGTGAGAAACCAAGTATGAATTTGTCTATTCGAGCTTTATTTTCCGCCGCATTGATGTCGTGAATTTTTATTTTATTTTTACTTTTTTATTTAAAATTTTAAAATCAACAGCACATAATCTATAAACATTGACTTGGAACAATATAAGCCACACCTAGGCCAATTAAGATTCTTATTTCAGTACTTGTGTATTTTATATTCATGCACAGTACCTGACGGGGTAGCCACAGAGAACAGATTGCCAAGTGTCACGATCCTTACATACCTCTTTCGCTTCTTTCAGAGTCATCATCTTCTTCATACATGCACGACGAGGTATCCGAGAATATTCATTATTTCACTACTTTTAATTCTAAATGGTTTAAGGTGGTATTCAATTAAATATTTAACAAAAATAATTTGATGTTTAAATTTTAAACTTTAAAAGATAACTTATAAAAGATAGCACAGTAAATAATTATGAGTGTGTATTTATTGTGGTAGTGAAAAAATAAATTTTAAAATAAAATTAAATTCAATGTGTGACGTCGATATAAACAGTGAGAGTGAATGAACGTCTGCCTGAACACGGTGTTGTAAACACTAAGAAAGAATTTATTGCATTCGCTTCAAAAATTCCATTGACTGTGTGTACTTCTACATTGTCCGATAGATATTTATGAAATTTTGGTAAAATATTATATGTTGTTGTGCTGATCGAAAAATCAAGTTATGTCCGCAAATTTAACATAAGGTATGTTAGGTGAAGTGAAACTAAAATAGCTGCTCAAGAATATTATAATTTGCATAAAAATATAAAATCAACACGTACACATTTCTTTTTATTCTATCCAAATACTACAATTGACTGTACTAAATCATATAAATCTATGCTGTGGCAAAATTGAATAACTAACTCTATACTTGGTACAATTATTTTATAATAAAATAAATGTAGTGTAGTGTTAGTTATTTAAAATTGTTACAACATATAATATTAAAGACGAATCAGCTAAACAATTTTTTTCGAAGACAAAGATCAGGAGGACCTAGTTGTCAAAACAGTCTGCCTAGAAAATGCTTTGGGGGGGCTTTCTTCTCCCAGTAAATTATTATACTCTTTGGGTTAAGCAATATCAAACATATAAACAAAAAATAATTTCAATTTTCTATCGTGACATAAAAAAAAAACAATTAGTTAACTAACAATTGACATTATCGCACATCATTCACTAATTTATCAGTAGACATGGACGGAGAGAGGCCATAAATCAAAAGAGAAGACATTGGCCTGAAAAGAGAGGCCATAAACCTAACAAAGAAGAAGAAGACATGGGCGATACATAGATCGCAGATACCGTAACGCATGTTTTGCAATTTTTTGACCATATGTTATTTACAGAAAAATGTTTGTGTTTATATTTACAATACTTATTAACTGACGATAAACATAATTTATTTCTTGTATTTACGCGAATACTACACATTTAAAATAAAATGATTTTCGGATTTTATCGCGTTTTTAATTAGTTTTTACAATTTACATTCAAACCAACCGTAACAATTACGACAAAAACAGCCTTTATCGCCAACAATATTAATATTTAACCAATAGTCTCAAGAGTGTAATGCTGTTATCTTTGTCGATAGCTGCTTTATTTTTAAAGGAAATTTTATATCTTAAATACAACAATGTTCAGATTTTATTGCTTTAATTAGTTTTTAACAAACTATTTTTTACTTCCGACGGGTCACGGGGGGACCCCCGGGGTGTCGTTCAAACTAACATTAACTTCTTTATAAATTTACGGACGAAATTAATAGTTATTTAAATAATAAAATGCATGTGATTGCCTTATTTATAGATTTTTCGAGTGCTTTTGATATGTTAGACTATACAATATTGTATGACAAGTTATCACGAAATGGTATACAAGGACCTTTACTGGAACTTATAAAAAAACTATCACAAAACAGATTCACTACGGTAAAAATTGTAAATACATACAGTCAAAAAATTTTAACCACTAAAGGCACAGGGCTCCATTTTTGGTCCGACTGAATAATTGTTGTATGTAAACGATATGTTAAACATTATAACCAAGGGTTCCGTATACCAGTTCGCTGATGACACCTGCATCCTGGTTGCACACAGGGAAGTCTCGAAAGCGCAAATTATGCTACAGAAGAATTATAACTCAATTTGTAAATGGTCACATGATATAAATGTATATAGTAATATACACATGATATATAGTAATAAATGAACGAAAAACAAAAATAATTCACATGCACTCATCACATAATAAGACAGAGATACAGCCAGTTATGAAGACTCATAGCCACGCCTGTTTCCACTCTGCTTTCTCCACGTGCGCCATGAGTTGTTCGTGTCCGGAGTTGGAACTGGTAGACCAACACATGTACCTAGGGCTCAAGATTGACAACAGATTCAACTGGGGACCTCATAAAGATTATGTCTGTAAAAAACTTAGGTCAATCTTGAGCAAAATCGTAATATTGAGACCCAAACTTCCCTTCGGCACACTCAGACTTTTGTATATGGCGCTTGCGGACTCGGTTATAAGTTATGGATTAAGTAGTTATGGAAGAACTTATAAAACTTATATACAGGAAATTTATAACTTACAATTAAGAATTTTAAAAAATTAATACCTATAAAAAATTAATGATGAAATAGAAATTTTCAAATATTGTAAGGTAGTAAATGTCGTTGATAAAATTAAATACCATTTGTTATTAGATAGAAATCAGAGTGAGTATTTCGAAGAAAGATCTCAACCAAATCACTTAAGAAAACAAACACATTGTAGCAAATATATTTTACCTAGATATAACAATATTATGTGAATTTTTAAAATCAATCGGGATAGGTAAACCTGCTTCTTTCTTTGATCTTTCAATCTTCTCTGTTAATCAACTTAATCCTTATTTTTTACTGCACTACAGCTGCATTCGTCAATTAAATCTACTACCATTGCCCATGTTAATTCTCATCCAAAATTTTACAAAAGCTCTCAATTTTTCTCCCGTTACTGATGAGGATATAAAAAGTCAATTTCTTCCATCAAGTCAGCCGCAGTAGGCTCTGATGATGTGAGCAGAATCATGATCAATCTCATCCTCGATTATGTCTTACCAGTACTTACCCACATAATAATTTTTTCATTAAATACTGGGGTTTTTCCTTCACTATGGCGAAATGCTTTTGTTCTCCCACTTCCAAAAATAAATAATCCTAGTTCTGTTTCTCACTTTCGTCCTATCTCTATTCTTCCTTTTTTTATCAAAAGTACTTGAAGCTGTCGCTCACAGACAAATTTCTGGAGGACATAGTACAACAACAGCCCTGCTTAAAGTTACAGAAGATTTACGTATAGGTATGGAGGAGTCAAAATTTACTGTGTTAGTTTAAATAGATTTCTTAAACGCTTTTAATTCTGTTGATCATGACATCCTTCTTACAATACTTTCTCAAATTGGTTTCTTCTCATCAGCGCGGGAATGGTTCGCATCCTATCTTCAGGGACGTCAGCAGGCTGTTCGCGTGGGTCCAGTTATTTCTGACTGGTGCACGCTAGTTGCTGGCGTTCCTCAAGGCGGAATTCTCTCACCTCTTTTGTTTTCAATTTTTATAAATCTCATTACATCTCTCATTCGCTGCACGTACCATCTCTATGCCGATGACTTACAAATATATGCTCAGTCTGATGTTAACGATATCGAAGATGCGATCACTGAGCTAAACTCTGACCTCACTCGTATCTCTGATTGGTTTAGCAAATTCGGTATTACTGTTAATCTTACCAAGTGCCAGGCAATTATAGTTGGAAGTAGCCGTCGCTTATCTCCATTGGATTTTAATTCACTGCCACCAGTAACTTTTAATAATGCTGTCATACCTTATTCAGCTACTGTGAAAAATCTAGGACTTATCATTGACAGCAGTCTAAGTTGGCGGCCGCAAGTAACGGAAGTCAGCAAAAAAATTATCAACACCTTGCGTTGTCTGTATCGACTCAATAATTTTCTTCCAGTGAGAACAAAGGTAATGTTGGTTCAAACGCTCGTATTACCAATACTATGCTACGCTGATGCCTCTCAAGAACTTCTTAACAAACTGGATCGTCTTCTCAATAATTGTATTCGCTTTAGTAGTAGTTTCGGATAATAATAAAAAAATTAAAAAAAAAACTCAGAAACTGTTATATTCTCGTATGTATAATATAAAAATATCATATTTATTTATTGTGTATGTATTTATTGTGGGTATTTGTGTATATGTATAAAATACTATTGTATGAATGTAAGTAGTAATGTAAATGTATATGTATGTGTATTGCATTTATTGTCATTATATTATAATTTTGTATTTTTTTCCTTAAACCTTTAATTTTTTTTAATTATGAGTTTCGCACCTATCACTAGATTCTCTGCACAAACCAAAGGTAGAGAATGCCTTTAGGCATAAAGTCCGCCGTTTTGTACATTTTTTTATATGTGCAAATAAAGCGTAAATAAATAAATAAATAAACAATATATACGGAGTCCGAAATTCTATTTATCTCACGCCTTACTATCTGAACGAAATATCACCTGATATACAATCATTATACATGCTTGGAAATAAAAATATGTTGAAGAAAAAACTGAAAGAATTGTATGTGAACGACCAGCCGCCACTAATATAAGCCCTGTGAGGCTTTTTTGTGAGGATGTTACGAATTTTTGTAATGTTTTTTTTGTATCTTAAAAAAATGAAAAACAAAACCTAAAGTCCGAATCTAACCTTAACTCATCGATGTTGCTCCCACAAGGCTATCTATGCGGTTGAGAAATCGATATTCCTAATAGAATTCATAGTACTATAAGTAATCATTCGCTATCCAGTAACGTACCAAGGTTACTTGATCGTAAAGCGTATAGAACTGAACTTCCTTGTCGACTGCCGCAGTGAAAATTATTCATTATACATTTCTGTACATTCTGAATTAACGGGATATTCCATCGTTTTGTGAGCTAGCAACCAGGGATGGCCACTCTGGGCAGCCCTTCCTTAGCAGCGCCTTCTTGGAACAAAGATGAGTTTAAAGTTTAACAAATACTGCCCACGCGATCCTCCAACGTACAACTGAAGCTAATGGCTACTTTGGACATGTCATTCTCAGCAAAATTAGATCAGTCATGTATTTTTATTTATAACAATTTAAATTTTTAAAATTTGTTTTAAAAATTGCAATAATAAATAAATTTTGATTTTGATCTTTCCTTCAGATCCAACAATTTAAAACATTTATTTATATATTTAAAATATATAAATGCTGAATTAACAAGGACTACTTTTTAGGGAAATTGAGGGATTTCATGAACGAGGTCTAGGCAATTTTTCTTCTTTCTTAAGTTTTTAAAAGGTCGAAATAATTATATATAACAGAGTAATTTTTCTTTCTTCTGTTAATGATTACGCCTATCGTTACCGTTTTTATTATTTTATTATTATTTAAGTCGTTAAGTATCTTATGTGTAGTATCGGCGCAAGAATATACCACCGGCGTCCGTTTCGCTACTAGCGTAGACTTTTACACGCTGTGATGTATGTATTATGTATGTGAATGTACTCTTATATCTAGTATAATTTTTAGAATTATTTTAAAACGTTGTTCCAAATAATCTTCGAAATTTCGGTGAAAATATGGGCAATTGCTCGAAAATAAAAAAATGTTGTTAACTAAATATCTTTTCTTTAATAATAATAAGTTGGCGATTTTTAAAATGGTGACACGGTTAAGGAAGTAAAGAAGCACAACACAGATTTTGAAAATAATTGCTTCTGGTATAAATCACTGTGTATAAATAAATAAAACCTTAAACTAGGCCCTTTTTTATTTTTCTGCCTTCTGACATCTGTCATTCTCTCATTGTCAAACAAAGTCCGAAGATATATAAATAGTGAGGATTTTTTTATGACGATTTTAATCTTAATTAAATGATTTTAAATTTGTTTTTAAATTACAATATTAAATAAATTTTTAATTATTTATTGTAACCAAAAATATTACAATTACGTAGAAAAATCTCAACTGATGACATCTGCAAACAAGATTTTTTATTGAAAACTTTATTACTGTATATTATGGTAACTTAATTTTTTATATAAAAATATTTATGTTATTCTAAATCGACTTATTGGCTTGATATTTTTCTCATTCTTCTTGTATTTGAAAGTAAATGTATGTATTTTAATAAATTGTGTTTTACAAAATATTTTTTCATAACCCAATTTTAAAAGCTTTTAATCTAGCGAGTTACAGCTCGGCGATCAAATACTCTTACTATTTAGTTACGCAATGTTATAATTATTTATATAATATTTCACAATTATTATATTTACATCTTTTTCTACTTGCATAGATACGATGGCGCGAATATTAAAGAATGTATGCAGAAATGTATTAAGTGGAAACAGTCTCAGCAAGTCAACAATCAAGTCTGCAAATTTTACAACATGCTGTAAATACATAATTTAGCCTCTTTATAAGCCTAGTTTTAAGGATGTTATATTTATTATAAAATTTGACTGTACTAGTCACATATAGCTCACTGATCATAATGTTGTGGACAATTTATTTTTATAGAATAGGGAGGCAAATGAGCAGGTGGCTCACGTGATGGTAAGTGATTACCACCACCCATGAACACCCGCAATACAAGAGGCATAGCAGATGCGTTGCCTCCCTTAGAATTGAAGGAGGGGGGTATGTGGGCCACTGGTTATCTGCACTCACCAGACGAAACGCAGGAAGTTTGTTAGACTTCTACTTCACGCTGTTATTCTGTGAGGTTGTGGTACCTGCATAAAAAAAATAAGAAAAGGTACAGAGAGTTTATTGGAAAGTAATTGTGATATGATCCAAAAAAAAAAATTGCATTTTATGAATTTTTTAAACATCTAGTATAACATTAACTACTATGACATAGTTATATATGACATAGTAATATGACATAAATTATACACACAAGTTGCTCACTTGATGGTAAATGATTTCTGATATCCATGGATAGCTCAATGAGGTGCAGTTGTATTGGCTCTCTTTATAGAAAAGAATTAGAGATGTGTAAGGAAAAGCAAACACCATCCAAATGTTGTGCATAATTGTGGAACTGTGAAATCTGTCCTGTCTAAACTAGCCATATTAAAACATACTAAATACATCTTACAACAAATTAGGTGGGTCACTAGTTACCTAACCATTGAATTCTATATGCACAAGATGCTTTTACATGACACTACTCTATTATACTATCGTAATTAACAAATCAACATCAAAATTTTCAACTAAATGAGCTGCTAAGTGGTTGGGCACTGATAAATTGAATAAAATAAAGAAAATAATATTTCAGTGTCAGAGGTGTCACGAGTTAAGACACAAGATGAGATAATGTTGAGTATCAAGACAGCCTCGAGAGCTGAGGATGTATTAGCAACAGTACAGGAACAATTACCGAAGATGACACACAAGCACATGTTGCAGGCCCTCCGCAGTCTCTTTGAGCTCCAGAAGTCTGGCAAGTTAGAGCTTAATTTTACATGTTTTTTTTTTCACTTTTCTTGTTCTTCTCAAAGCTTATTGCTTCCTCTGCAACATGGTTGCCTGAAAAAAAAAATGCTTTTAAGAAACTTCTAGTGTTCTTTAACTTTATACCTGTCTCTTTTGTTTTTATTTACTTGTACAAAAAAAGTGAATAACTTTATAAGACTTCACGCAATTCCCAATACAGGGGTAGACAGAGGTCAAATCTAGACAATTAAGTCCCTTTGACCCACCTTCCACCGAAGATATTTTCGGGACAACGATCTTTATAAGACTGATTCTTTAAATACACTGTTTGCATAAATTTGTGTTTAAACTTTTTAAACACAAATTATTTAAATTCCGTTATTTTCCATCATACTATTCAAGTGCACTGACCCAGGCATCCAAGCCCGAGAGTGCGGGCTGGACAGAAATCAATTTATGGTTCTGTATTTGGATGTCTATCCTTTTCTTATGCTGCTGACCAGACTCATTTGATATACTTTACTTTTTCACTTTTTTTAATTTAGGACAATATTATTTTGTGTTCTTTGTAATTGTGAAATAATTTTTTTTTGTTTTATATCTATTGTGATTAGATTATGAATAAATGTATTTCTTTGTTGATTCTGTAACATAAAACTGCCAAGTGGTATTTTTACAAACATCTTTTTTTCAATTACATTCACACAAAAAACAGCCTATAATATTCCATTGTTGGACATGGCCTCTTCAGTAAGGAGGGATTAGTCATAATCGCCATGCTTGGTAAGCGGATTGAGGACTCCACACGAGCAGATTAGGACTAGCGAGAAGTCCGATGCTGCTGCGCGTCCTTGGTATTCTGAATGTTGTTCTGGTAATTTTTTAAATGGTTATGCCTCCACCTTCCTTTGTCGTTTCTTACGACACCCACGAAAAGATATACGTGGTATATATTTACGCCGTAATCACACGACATAAGTCTGATGATATTCCAATAATTGCTATTCCTAATATCATACATCCATCTCAACCCCACATTCTTCGTTCCAGATTTGATCAATACGATAACTTAATCAAGGACCCAGCGTTTGGCATTCTCTGTCAGAATTTCAAGAAGCACGCGCGTGCTCTGGAAGTGAACGAAAACGTTGAAGCCGTGAAGGTCCTGTCCTATCTCAAAGTTCCTGTCGACTCGTTGATTGTACAGACAATGCTCCAGTTGATACGTTCCAATATAAACCAGTTGAACGTACGTCAAATTATGTTCCTGGACTTTGTTCTCGACCAGTTCGACGGCAAGAATCATCTGGTGGACGTGCTCAAAGTGGCGCTGCCCCTCGCCTTCCAAATCCACCTGCCAATGGAATTGGACAACGAGGACCTGCCCCTTCTCAGGGACATGCTGATCTACAGCTGCAACCACGACCTGCCGGACCGTTGCATCAACAACGTGGTCACCGGTCTCCTGCTGCACGACCAGGCTATCGATGCCAGCACGGCTAAGTCGATAGTGTGGTCACTCTGCATGGTCAATTGTACGGAGCAGCTGTTTCCAACTCGAGTGCAGCTATTGCACATATGCTTCGACATATTGGTGCACCGGATAGACCAGTTGGCGTATGGGGATGTGCTGAAAACTGCCGCGAAGGTAAAGAGTCGAGTGCTAGAGAAGCACCCGGAGTACTATCACGAGTTGCTACTGGACGCGATAGCAGACTATGTGATTAGGAATAATTTGGATTTTGAGAAATCCTTGCTGGTCGCTCGAGTGCTGTCGAGAGTGGTAAGTGGCAATGAATGTTACTCTTGTTTAATTTCTGGTTAAGAATGGTAATTTTTTTTAAGTGTTGTGATTTGTGATGACCGACCAATGCAGGGTCTCTGTGGTATGAAGTTCATGGTGCATTGATTTCAAGAATTTTCTCGTCTCCATGTAGTCACATCCAGCGCTCAAACTTCCACAGTCAGATCAGCAGCGTTTAGTCACGCTTTAGTTACTTAGCGCTTTTGATGATGGTGTCATCAAAAAAAACCTTAAAATATCATGGTGATATTTTAAGGTTTTTTTTTGTTTCCAATCTGATTAATCCCAAATAAACTCTGGTCAAAAATGGGTGGAATGTAACGAAATTTCTCGAAAACTAACCAAGTATTGAGAAATGCGGATATATGCTTCAAATATTTCATGGTCATATTCCATTCGATTGGGAGCTGAATTTCAGTTAGTAGACTCAAATTTGAACCATATGTAAAAGGCGCGCAGCAATAACCTTCTTCGAAACTTTTTTACTTACTGCGTTTTCATATACCAAAGATAATATATTAAACTCATCAACAATTACCACAAACTCAATCAAGTCGCTTGTGTAATGACTAAATCACACTCACCAATAAACAAGCCATTACATTGTTAAGCAATACTAAATGAAATCTCGATAGTCGAGTGGTCGGAATTGAGACAACTGACTCGACTGCGATCCCCAGGTGGTAGGCTTGTCCCAGTGTGTCTTTTCAAAACTTATGTACGATTTATATCGTTGTCTTGGACATTCAGACGGCGACAGGCTCACCACTTGTCACATTGTCACGTTGTTTTCAGTGAACGATGGGTCGAAATTACTTGTCTGGACCTCTGTCCACCCCAATAACGGGAATAGCGTGTACATACATATTTTTATGGCTATGCCATCATTGACCGTACAATCTGTTCCAGGCTCACACGCATTTAGGCCTGATGGAGTACCTATGCACCATAGCGGTCACCGATGAAATAGACCTCTCCAACGCCAGGACTAACATACTCTTCAGCTTCGTCAACTGTCTCTCCAACAACAACTACAGACCGGAACCGGAGCAATGGGACAACATCCGGAGACAGTTATCGGACAACCCAATACTGAATGCCGCCAATGCTGCCTGCCGTGGACAAAGATCTGCCTGGAGCTCGCCTCACTGGGTCATTACGAGGAGAAGCTACTGAAGAGGGTCTTCTCCGATGATTTCCTGAAGGATTACCTGTCTAGGGAGAAGAATACTTTAGATCTTCTTCAATTGCTCACACTGCACGAAGCCGTGAACGCATTCTACAGTGATGAATATAAATTGCCTGGAGGATATTTTTGAAGAGAGCCAGAGCGGCGTATCCACTTCATGCTGTGTCTGATTACATAAAAGACAACATAGCCAGAGGTTTGGGCGGAGAAGAATACGTCACGAAGAACATTGTTTTACCTAGCGGAATAGTGGCAGGTTAGTTGACGCTTAAGTATAAAATATGAATGTTACTCTTGTTTAATTTCTGGTTAAGAATGGTAATTTTTTAAATGGTTATGCCTCCACCTTCCTTTTGTCGTTTCTTACGACACCCACGAAAAGATATAGGTGGTATATATTTACGCCGTAATCACACGACATAAGTCTGATGATATTCCAATAATTGCTATTCCTAATATCATACATCCATCTCAACCCCACATTCTTCGTTCCAGATTTGATCAATACGATAACTTAATCAAGGACCCAGCGTTTGGCATTCTCTGTCAGAATTTCAAGAAGCACGCGCGTGCTCTGAAGTGAACGAAAACGTTGAAGCCGTGAAGGTCCTGTCCTATCTCAAAGTTCCTGTCGACTCGTTGATTGTACAGACAATGCTCCAGTTGATACGTTCCAATATAAACCAGTTGAACGTACGTCAAATTATGTTCCTGGACTTTGTTCTCGACCAGTTCGACGGCAAGAATCATCTGGTGGACGTGCTCAAAGTGGCGCTGCCCCTCGCCTTCCAAATCCACCTGCCAATGGAATTGGACAACGAGGACCTGCCCCTTCTCAGGGACATGCTGATCTACAGCTGCAACCACGACCTACCGGACCGTTGCATCAACAACGTGGTCACCGGTCTCCTGCTGCACGACCAGGCTATCGATGCCAGCACGGCTAAGTCGATAGTGTGGTCACTCTGCATGGTCAATTGTACGGAGCAGCTGTTTCCAACTCGAGTGCAGCTATTGCACATATGCTTCGACATATTGGTGCACCGGATAGACCAGTTGGCGTATGGGGATGTGCTGAAAACTGCCGCGAAGGTAAAGAGTCGAGTGCTAGAGAAGCACCCGGAGTACTATCACGAGTTGCTACTGGACGCGATAGCAGACTATGTGATTAGGAATAATTTGGATTTTGAGAAATCCTTGCTGGTCGCTCGAGTGCTGTCGAGAGTGGTAAGTGGCAATGAATGTTACTCTTGTTTAATTTCTGGTTAAGAATGGTAATTTTTTTTGTTTCCAATCTGATTAATCCCAAATAAACTCTGGTGAAAAATGGGTGGAATGTAACGAAATTTCTCGAAAACTAACCAAGTATTGAGAAATGCGGATATATGCTTCAAATATTTCATGGTCATATTCCATTCGATTGGGAGCTGAATTTCAGTTAGTAGACTCAAATTTGAACCATATGTAAAAGGCGCGCAGCAATAACCTTCTTCGAAACTTTTTACTTACTGCGTTTTCATATACCAAAGATAATATATTAAACTCATCAACAATTACCACAAACTCAATCAAGTCGCTTGTGTAATGACTAAATCACACTCACCAATAAACAAGCCATTACATTAAGTTAAGCAATACTAAATGAAATCTCGATAGTCGAGTGGTCGGAATTCGAGACAACTGACTCGACTGCGATCCCCAGGTGGTAGGCTTGTCCCAGTGTGTCTTTTCAAAACTTATGTACGATTTATATCGTTGTCTTGGACATTCAGACGGCGACAGGCTCACCACTTGTCACATTGTCACGTTGTTTTCAGTGAACGATGGGTCGAAATTACTTGTCTGGACCTCTGTCCACCCCAATAACGGGAATAGCGTGTACATATATATTTTTATGGCTATGCCATCATTGACCGTACAATCTGTTCCAGGCTCACACGCATTTAGGCCTGATGGAGTACCTATGCACCATAGCGGTCACCGATGAAATAGACCTCTCCAACGCCAGGACTAACATACTCTTCAGCTTCGTCAACTGTCTCTCCAACAACAACTACAGACCGGAACCGGAGCAATGGGACAACATCCGGAGACAGTTATCGGACAACCCAATACTGAATGCCGCCAATGCCGCTCTGCCGTGGACAAAGATCTGCCTGGAGCTCGCCTCACTGGGTCATTACGAGGAGAAGCTACTGAAGAGGGTCTTCTCCGATGATTTCCTGAAGGATTACCTGTCCAGGGAGAAGAATACTTTAGATCTTCTTCAATTGCTCACACTGCACGAAGCCGTGAACGCATTCTACAGTGATGAATATAAATTGCCTGAGGATATTTTGAAGAGAGCCAGAGCGGCGTATCCACTTCATGCTGTGTCTGATTACATAAAAGACAACATAGCCAGAGTTTAGATAAATTTGTGTTTAAACTTTTAAACACAAATTATTTAAATTCCGTTATTTTCCATCATACTATTCAAGTGCACTGACCCAGGCATCCAAGCCCGAGAGTGCGGGCTGGACAGAAATCAATTTATGGTTCTGTATTTGGATGTCTATCCTTTCTTATGCTGCTGACCAGACTCATTTGATATACTTTACTTTTTCACTTTTTAAATTTAGGTCAATATTATTTTGTGTTCTTTGTAATTGTGAAATAATTTTTTTTTTTTCACTTTTCTTGTTCTTCTCAAAGCTTATTGCTTCCTCTGCAACATGGTTGCCTGAAAAAAATGCTTTTAAGAAACTTCTAGTGTTCTTTAACTTTATACCTGTCTCTTTTGTTTTTATTTACTTGTACAAAAAGTGAATAACTTTATAAGACTTCACGCAATTCCCAATACAGGGTAGACAGAGGTCAAATCTAGACAATTAAGTCCCTTTGACCCACCTTCCACCGAAGATATTTTCGGGACAACGATCTTTATAAGACTGATTCTTTAAATACACTGAGTTTAGACAAATTTGTGTTTAAACTTTTAAACACAAATTATTTAAATTCCGTTATTTTCCATCATACTATTCAAGTGCACTGACCCAGGCATCCAAGCCCGAGAGTGCGGGCTGGACAGAAATCAATTTATGGTTCTGTATTTGGATGTCTATCCTTTCTTATGCTGCTGGACCAGACTCATTTGATATACTTTACTTTTTCTTGTTCTTCTCAAAGCTTATTGCTTCCTCTGCAACATGGTTGCCTGAAAAAAATGCTTTTAAGAAACTTCTAGTGTTCTTTAACTTTATACCTGTCTCTTTTGTTTTTATTTACTTGTACAAAAAAGTGAATAACTTTATAAGACTTCACGCAATTCCCAATACAGGGTAGACAGAGGTCAAATCTAGACAATTAAGTCCCTTTGACCCACCTTCCACCGAAGATATTTTCGGGACAACGATCTTTATAAGACTGATTCTTTAACATTGAGTTTAGATAAATTTGTGTTTAAACTTTTAAACACAAATTATTTAAATTCCGTTATTTTCCATCATACTATTCAAGTGCACTGACCCAGGCATCCAAGCCCGAGAGTGCGGGCTGGACAGAAATCAATTTATGGTTCTGTATTTGGATGTCTATCCTTTCTTATGCTGCTGACCAGACTCATTTGATATACTTTACTTTTTCACTTTTTAAATTTAGGTCAATATTATTTTGTGTTCTTTGTAATTGTGAAATAATTTTTTTTTTTTCACTTTTTAAATTTAGGTCAATATTATTTTGTGTTCTTTGTAATTGTGAAATAATTTTTTTTTTTTCACTTTTCTTGTTCTTCTCAAAGCTTATTGCTTCCTCTGCAACATGGTTGCCTGAAAAAAATGCTTTTAAGAAACTTCTAGTGTTCTTTAACTTTATACCTGTCTCTTTTGTTTTTATTTACTTGTACAAAAAAGTGAATAACTTTATAAGACTTCACGCAATTCCCAATACAGGGTAGACAGAGGTCAAATCTAGACAATTAAGTCCCTTTGACCCACCTTCCACCGAAGATATTTTCGGGACAACGATCTTTATAAGACTGATTCTTTAAATACACTGAGTTTAGACAAATTTGTGTTTAAACTTTTAAACACAAATTATTTAAATTCCGTTATTTTCCATCATACTATTCAAGTGCACTGACCCAGGCATCCAAGCCCGAGAGTGCGGGCTGGACAGAAATCAATTTATGGTTCTGTATTTGGATGTCTATCCTTTCTTATGCTGCTGACCAGACTCATTTGATATACTTTACTTTTTCACTTTTTAAATTTAGGTCAATATTATTTTGTGTTCTTTGTAATTGTGAAATAATTTTTTTTTTTTCACTTTTTAAATTTAGGTCAATATTATTTTGTGTTCTTTGTAATTGTGAAATAATTTTTTTTTTTTCATTCTTAAAAAAAATTCATGAAAAGAAAGAACTTTGATAGAGCGAAGTACTGATTTGACCGCTACAATCGAGCTTCTATTGTGGAGGACATGCTGATCTACAGCTGCAACCACGACCTGCCGGACCGTTGCATCAACAACGTGGTCACCGGTCTCCTGCTGCACGACCAGGCTATCGATGCCAGCACGGCTAAGTCGATAGTGTGGTCACCTGCATGGTCAATTGTACGGAGCAGCTGTTTCCAACTCGAGTGCAGCTATTGCACATATGCTTCGACATATTGGTGCACCGGATAGACCAGTTGGCGTATGGGGATGTGCTGAAAACTGCCGCGAAGGTAAAGAGTCGAGTGCTAGAGAAGCACCCGGAGTACTATCACGAGTTGCTACTGACGCGATAGCAGACTATGTGATTAGGAATAATTTGATTTTGAGAAATCCTTGCTGGTCGCTCGAGTGCTGTCGAGAGTGGTAAGTGGCAATGAATGTTACTCTTGTTTAATTTCTGTTAAGAATGGTAATTTTTAAATGGTTATGCCTCCACCTTCCTTTGTCGTTTCTTACGACACCCACGAAAAGATATAGGTGGTATATATTTACGCCGTAATCACACGACATAAGTCTGATGATATTCCAATAATTGCTATTCCTAATATAATACATCCATCTCAACCCCACATTCTTCGTTCCAGATTTGATCAATACGATAACTTAATCAAAGACCCAGCGTTTGGCATTCTCTGTCAGAATTTCAAGAAGCACGCGCGTGCTCTGGAAGTGAACGAAAACGTTGAAGCCGTGAAGGTCCTGTCCTATCTCAAAGTTCCTGTCGACTCGTTGATTGTACAGACAATGCTCCAGTTGATACGTTCCAATATAAACCAGTTGAACGTACGTCAAATTATGTTCCTGGACTTTGTTCTCGACCAGTTCGACGGCAAGAATCATCTGGTGGACGTGCTCAAAGTGGCGCTGCCCTCGCCTTCCAAATCCACCTGCCAATGGAATTGACAACGAGGACCTGCCCTTCTCAGGGACATGCTGATCTACAGCTGCAACCACGACCTGCCGGACCGTTGCATCAACAACGTGGTCACCGGTCTCCTGCTGCACGACCAGGCTATCGATGCCAGCACGGCTAAGTCGATAGTGTGGTCACTCTGCATGGTCAATTGTACGGAGCAGCTGTTTCCAACTCGAGTGCAGCTATTGCACATATGCTTCGACATATTGGTGCACCGGATAGACCAGTTGGCGTATGGGGATGTGCTGAAAACTGCCGCGAAGGTAAAGAGTCGAGTGCTAGAGAAGCACCCGGAGTACTATCACGAGTTGCTACTGGACGCGATAGCAGACTATGTGATTAGGAATAATTTGATTTTGAGAAATCCTTGCTGGTCGCTCGAGTGCTGTCGAGAGTGGTAAGTGGCAATGAATGTTACTCTTGTTTAATTTCTGTTAAGAATGGTAATTTTTAAATGGTTATGCCTCCACCTTCCTTTGTCGTTTCTTACGATACCCGAAGGATGAAAAGAGTAATATATTGTTACGCCGATACCTAGTTGCAAGACATCTAAAATGTTTTTTTTTTTTTTCACTTTTTTAAATTTAGGTCAATATTATTTTGTGTTCTTTGTAATTGTGAAATAATTTTTTTTTTTTGTTTCCAATCTGATTAATCCCAAATAAACTCTGGTGAAAAATGGTGGAATGTAACGAAATTTCTCGAAAACTAACCAAGTATTGAGAAATGCGGATATATGCTTCAAATATTTCATGGTCATATTCCATTCGATTGGGAGCTGAATTTCAGTTAGTAGACTCAAATTTGAACCATATGTAAAAGGCGCGCAGCAATAACCTTTTTCGAAACTTCTTTACTTACTGCGTTTTCATATACCAAAGATAATATATTAAACTCATCAACAATTACCACAAACTCAATCAAGTCGCTTGTGTAATGACTAAATCACACTCACCAATAAACAAGCCATTACATTAAGTTAAGCAATACTAAATGAAATCTCGATAGTCGAGTGGTCGGAATTCGAGACAACTGACTCGACTGCGATCCCCAGGTGGTAGGCTTGTCCCAGTGTGTCTTTTCAAAACTTATGTACGATTTATATCGTTGTCTTGGACATTCAGACGGCGACAGGCTCACCACTTGTCACATTGTCACGTTGTTTTCAGTGAACGATGGGTCGAAATTACTTGTCTGGACCTCTGTCCACCCCAATAACGGGAATAGCGTGTACATATATATTTTTATGGCTATGCCATCATTGACCGTACAATCTGTTCCAGGCTCACACGCATTTAGGCCTGATGGAGTACCTATGCACCATAGCGGTCACCGATGAAATAGACCTCTCCAACGCCAGGACTAACATACTCTTCAGCTTCGTCAACTGTCTCTCCAACAACAACTACAGACCGGAACCGGAGCAATGGGACAACATCCGGAGACAGTTATCGGACAACCCAATACTGAATGCCGCCAATGCCGCTCTGCCGTGGACAAAGATCTGCCTGGAGCTCGCCTCACTGGGTCATTACGAGGAGAAGCTACTGAAGAGGGTCTTCTCCGATGATTTCCTGAAGGATTACCTGTCCAGGGAGAAGAATACTTTAGATCTTCTTCAATTGCTCACACTGCACGAAGCCGTGAACGCATTCTACAGTGATGAATATAAATTGCCTGAGGATATTTTGAAGAGAGCCAGAGCGGCGTATCCACTTCATGCTGTGTCTGATTACATAAAAGACAACATAGCCAGAGGTTTGGGCGGAGAAGAATACGTCACGAAGAACATTGTTTTACCTAGCGGAATAGTGGCAGGTTAGTTGACGCTTAAGTATAAAATATAAATATATATATAAAAATACATACATTGCTCTGATTCCAAAGTAGTCAAAGCACATGTGTCATGGAATCGAAAACAAAGAAGGTACCACAAACATCCTGACCCGAGATAATGTAGAAAGAAAAAAACCCGTCCAGGAATCGAACCTGGGACCTCAGAGCCGGTGACATTGAGAACCAGTGTGTCTGCCACTCGTCCATAGAGGTCGTCAATGACTTTTCATAACTCAAAGTGTGCTAAAGTAATGCAGAACATTGTAAATTAGCGTGTATATCCTATATAGAAAGAAGAACAAACAAATATCGTTACGCAATTCCCAATACAGGGGTAGACAGAGGTCTAGACAATCATGTCCCTTCAACCCACCTTCGAACCCACCACCGAAGACATTTTCGGAACAACATGACAGGTGGTGAGCCCGTCGCCGTCTTTATGTCCAAGCCAACGGTATAATTCGTATATAAGTTTTTTGAAAAACCCATTGGCACGCCACGCCACCTGGGGATCGAACTCGGGTCTCTTGACTCGAAATTCCGACCACCCAACCAATTGGCTATCTTGACTTTATATATATAATAAATAAATAAATAATATAAATATCTTCACGCAATTCCCAATACAGGGGTAGACAGAGGTATAGACAATCATGTCCCTTCAACCCACCTTCATTAATAGTTAATTTACAAATGTTTGCCTCGATCCAGATTGTTGGTTACATTGAAGTCCTTTTTAAATATTTTTTATTTCTTTCTTAACTTTTAAGATTTCTTTTTTTTTACTTCAGCGATTGACTGACACTTAAGGAATTCCTTTTTTTTTAGATGTGTTTTTGTGTTTGAAAAATGGCAACCCCGTAAAATTGACGAAAACTTCACAAGAAGGTCAAAAAGTACCGATCGATGAACTGGGACTGCCGTCGGGTGCATTGCCGTAAGATTTGTCTTTTCAAAACTTCTTTACGCCTGCGTTTCATATACCAAAGATAATATATTAAACTCATCAACAATTACCACAAACTCAATCAAGTCGCTTGTAATGACTAAATCACACTCACCAATAAACAAGCCATTACATTAAGTTAAGCAATACTAAATGAAATCTCGATAGTCGAGTGGTCGGAATTGAGACAACTGACTCGACTGCGATCCCCAGGTGGTAGGCTTGTCCCAGTGTGTCTTTTCAAAACTTCTTTACGCCTGCGTTTCATATACCAAAGATAATATATTAAACTCATCAACAATTACCACAAACTCAATCAAGTCGCTTGTAATGACTAAATCACACTCACCAATAAACAAGCCATTACATTAAGTTAAGCAATACTAAATGAAATCTCGATAGTCGAGTGGTCGGAATTGAGACAACTGACTCGACTGCGATCCCCAGGTGGTAGGCTTGTCCCAGTGTGTCTTTTCAAAACTTCTTTACGCCTGCGTTTCATATACCAAAGATAATATATTAAACTCATCAACAATTACCACAAACTCAATCAAGTCGCTTGTAATGACTAAATCACACTCACCAATAAACAAGCCATTACATTAAGTTAAGCAATACTAAATGAAATCTCGATAGTCGAGTGGTCGGAATTGAGACAACTGACTCGACTGCGATCCCCAGGTGGTAGGCTTGTCCCAGTGTGTCTTTTCAAAACTTCTTTACGCCTGCGTTTCATATACCAAAGATAATATATTAAACTCATCAACAATTACCACAAACTCAATCAAGTCGCTTGTAATGACTAAATCACACTCACCAATAAACAAGCCATTACATTAAGTTAAGCAATACTAAATGAAATCTCGATAGTCGAGTGGTCGGAATTGAGACAACTGACTCGACTGCGATCCCCAGGTGGTAGGCTTGTCCCAGTGTGTCTTTTCAAAACTTTTGTACGATTTATGTCGTTGTCTTGGACATTCAGACGGCGACAGGCTCACCACTTGTCACATTGTCACGTTGTTTTCAGTGAACGATGGGTCGAAATTACTTGTCTGGACCTCTGTCCACCCCAATAACGGGAATAGCGTGTACATATTTTTATGGCTATGCCATCATTGACCGTACAATCTGTTCCAGGCTCACACGCATTTAGGCCTGATGGAGTACCTATGCACCATAGCGGTCACCGATGAAATAGACCTCCAACGCCAGGACTAACATACTCTTCAGCTTCGTCAACTGTCTCTCCAACAACAACTACAGACCGGAACCGGAGCAATGGGACAACATCCGAGACAGTTATCGGACAACCCAATACTGAATGCCGCCAATGCCGCTCTGCCGTGGACAAAGATCTGCCTGGAGCTCGCCTCACTGGGTCATTACGAGGAGAAGCTACTGAAGAGGGTCTTCTCCGATGATTTCCTGAAGGATTACCTGTCCAGGGAGAAGAATACTTTAGATCTTCTTCAATTGCTCACACTGCACGAAGCCGTGAACGCATTCTACAGTGATGAATATAAATTGCCTGAGGATATTTTGAAGAGAGCCAGAGCGGCGTATCCACTTCATGCTGTGTCTGATTACATAAAAGACAACATAGCCAGAGGTTTGGGCGGAGAAGAATACGTCACGAAGAACATTGTTTTACCTAGCGGAATAGTGGCAGGTTAGTTGACGCTTAAGTATAAAATATAAATATATATATATATATATATATATATAATAAATAAATAATATAAATATCTTCACGCAATTCCCAATACAGGGGTAGACAGAGGTATAGACAATCATGTCCCTTCAACCCACCTTCCACCGAAGACATTTTCGGAACAACATGACAGGTGGTGAGCCCGTCGCCGTCTTTATGTCCAAGCCAACGGTATAATTCGTACATAAGTTTTTGAAAACCCATTGGCACGCCACGCCACCTGGGGATCGAACTCGGTTCTCTTGACTCAAATTACGATCACCCAACCACTCGGCTATCGTGACTGTTAATGTCAACTATTATGTCGTAATAATTATTGTCTATAAGGTATTCGATAGCCGAGTGGTTGGGTGGATGGGTGGTCGGAATTTCGAGTCAAGAGACCCGAGTTCGATCCCCAGGTGGTAGGCTCATACCAATGGGATTTTCAAAAAAACTTATGTACGAATTATATCGTTGGCTTGTACATAAAGACGGCGACGGGCTCACCACCTGTCACGTTGGCCCGAAAATACCTTCGGTGGAAGGTGGGTCGAAGGAACTTAATTGTCTAGACTAGACCTCTGTCTACCCGTGAATTGGAAAGCGTGTAAAGATATTTATTTATTTATTTTATAAGGTATTCGAACTTAGTCCCCAGGGTAGAAGGTGTACATGGACTGTATTGCCAGTTACAATTATTATCCAATGTCTTGTTGGCTCATATTTAACCTGGTAGTTTAACTGCAAAATAAGCTCCGTTTCCTCTAAATAAATGTATTGATATATTTAGATGAAGTTATTTGAAAAAGATTATTTCTTTCAGGGTTTGCATATTGATATTTAATCAGGGCTGCTATTCTATGAATAGTAATCGTCTACGTGGTACTTTCCGGTTGGTGCTCGACGTTTTGGACAAACAGGGCTACGTGACCGTTCCAGTCAATGTGACAGAGTGGCTGAAGGCGCCCGCACACGAACGCACTCCTTACCTGATGAGGGAGATCGGATATAAATGCGGGGAATTGGGTATGAAACTATCCGCCACTTGAAGATATCCCGATATTTGGCCGTTGTGAATCCGTGTTGAACCAAAATTTTAGTTAAATAGACAAAGTTGATTGATAGTTATTGTTATATGTAAAATTAAAAGACTAAAAAGACATTAACATTCTTTTTCTTACTGTGCCTTAACACTTTTAATGTATTACTGGAATGGTATCCTGCATCAAGGACAAGATACGTTTTTAGTTTTCGGAAGTATCACCATAATCTCATAAAATTCATATTAGGTAATCGTTATAACCACGATAGCCGAGTGGTTGGGTGGTCGGGATATCGAGTCAAGAGACCCGAATTCGATCCCCAGGTGGGAGTACCCATTACCAATGAGTTTTTCAAAAACTTTTGTACGAATTATGTCGTTGGTTTGGACATACAGACGGTGACGGGCTCACCACCGGTCACGTCCGAAAATATCTTCGCTGGAAGGTGGGTCAAAGGAACTTAATTGTCTAGACTAGACCTCTGTCTACCCGTGAATTGGAAAGCGTGTAAAGATATTTATTTATTTATTTTATAAGGTATTCGAACTTAGTCCCCAGGGTAGAAGGTGTACATGGACTGTATTGCCAGTTACAATTATTATCCAATGTCTTGTTGGCTCATATTTAACCTGGTAGTTTAACTGCAAAATAAGCTCCGTTTCCTCTAAATAAATGTATTGATATATTTAGATGAAGTTATTTGAAAAAGATTATTTCTTTCAGGGTTTGCATATTGATATTTAATCAGGGTTGCTATTCTATGAATAGTAATCGTCTACGTGGTACTTTCCGGTTGGTGCTCGACGTTTTGGACAAACAGGGCTACGTGACCGTTCCAGTCAATGTGACAGAGTGGCTGAAGGCGCCCGCACACGAACGCACTCCTTACCTGATGAGGGAGATCGGATATAAATGCGGGGAATTGGGAATGAAACTATCCGCCACTTGAAGATATCCCGATATTTGGCCGTTGTGAATCCGTGTTGAACCAAAATTTTAGTTAAATAGACAAAGTTGATTGATAGTTATTGTTATATGTAAAATTAAAAGACTAAAAAGACATTAACATTCTTTTTCTTACTGTGCCTTAACACTTTTAATGTATTACTGGAATGGTATCCTGCATCAAGGACAAGATACGTTTTTAGTTTTCGGAAGTATCACCATAATCTCATAAAATTCATATTAGGTAATCGTTATAACCACGATAGCCGAGTGGTTGGGTGGTCGGGATATCGAGTCAAGAGACCCGAATTCGATCCCCAGGTGGGAGTACCCATTACCAATGAGTTTTTCAAAAACTTTTGTACGAATTATGTCGTTGGTTTGGACATACAGACGGTGACGGGCTCACCACCGGTCACGTCCGAAAATATCTTCGCTGGAAGGTGGGTCAAAGGTCAAAGGGACTTGTTTAGACTATCCTCTACCCCTGTATTGGGAATTGCGTGAAGATATTTATTTATTATAACCGTGTATAAATCTTCGAGACGAAATAAAACTACAATACATAGCAAATAGAAGGGCAGGCATGCATCAAAGGGACACATAGTTACGAGTGTCGATGTAGATATATGTTACTTATACTTGGCCATAGATAATACGTATATAGGACTTGATAAGCGGTGAGGAACTACCCATCTACGTTGCTGCCTGTCATTGCTCTCCAAAATATTGGTTTAATAATTATAATAAAATTGCATTTTTAAAAATTTTCCCGTAGTCCCCTCATATGATATTCACGGGAATAAATTGAGCAGTATATTTATTCGCTGACATCACATTCGCATTGCACAAATTGGACGGTCTCCCTCTGCCCTGAGTATTAAACCTAGTGATTATATACTCATTGGCCCTAACATTTCCGACTGTACGATTTACTTTCATCTGTCTTCACCCATAGGACCACTCCCGTAAAGACAGACCCACAAAGACACAAATTGATGAATAAATTTAAGTACTACGTTAAATATACGCTGAAGTGACAAAGCCCCGTCCACAACTCGTACAACTAACCGTGAAGAAAGGTTCTCTAATGGCAAAAACTTGTAGTGAAGGACGATCAGGTGGAGTGCAACGTATAAAATACTATACGTCCTTGCAGGTAGCGGAGGACTGTATTTTGTGTGCAATATTTATAGGAGTCTTCTGTTCAACAGTGAACTTTTGATGGACTAAAGAATAAGCACAAGACGGAAAAAAGGGAATGTATATATGCCGCGCTAACAAAATTAAGTTTTTTTGGAGTTTATGGCCTGGTATCTAACTCTTTAGGCAAATTCAAAATGAAGAATGTTCTCAAATTCGGCAGTTGTTTATCACAAATACAGATTTACCAGAGATCCAAGCGGAATTTTGCGATTATATGCTCTTTGTTGCTAGTTTATGTCACAACATACTGTTAATCTGTCGTCAACGTCATAAACGTCAACAAAAGGTCAAATCAAAATATAAACAAATAGAAAACAAAAATTTATTGTTTTTTCTTTATAGCGCTCAATAATTTTACTATAAACTCGTTATTTGTTTCTGTAGATTATTATAAAAAATTAATCTTATACATAATTTATCACGTAAATGGAGAAAAAAACGTTTTTGATAAATTTATAAAGTTCGATATATATAAAATGAAGACTAGCTGGAAGTTTACTTTTTTATTAAAACTAATTATTATAACAATATGCGAGACTAAATATGGTTACATAGCTTGGGATAAACACAAGCCTGTGTTCACTGAAAGTCCTTCAGCTTCGGATATACCGGCACTTTACGTCGCTCGGGCCACTTACAGTAACGAAATAAATACAACCGGGTATGTGTTTAATGCGTAGTTATCTGCTGGTATTTCAGCTGTGCAGGATCAAATTCTATTAATATTGTAAATATGTGTGTTTATTTTCATTATTTTTAAGGAAAAGCTGTTAGTTGCTTCGCACGACACTTACGGAAAGAAAAGTCGGTAGGAAATATACTGTTCATATTAGTTCTTATGAGAAATCGCAGGGAAACTGTATTCCATTAAAAATTTTCTATTATTTTTCTTTTATTTTTATTTATGTATGTCCAGTGCCATTAGTAGCCAGCTTGCAGATGAAGTAGAAGCATATTTTATTTCTGTATATTCTCTTGTTAGTGAGGTAACTGGAGCTCTGAACACTTAGCCCCTCCTTTCCCTAATAATTTAAAGTTGGAAATTCACCTGTAGACATTTTGGTGTTGAAAGTGTACATGGTTGAAAGTGTATTAGTTTTCACTTACCATCGGCTGAACCAATTGTTCATTAACAACCTTCCTCCATTAATGCAGAGTTTTAAATAAAGGTAACTCCCGTACTGAATTGTTACTTTGTTTATTTTGTTAAGTTTTTATATTAAGAGCTCCCTAAATGTTAGTATTTTTCCTCTTATTTAAGCTTTTTTCATTTGTGGATGGTAAGTAGGTAACATATTTACTGTTTTTTGGTGTGTCCATTCACATATAATCTGTGTATATGTTCACAAATAAAAGTAAAACAAAAGAAAGTCAGAGAAAGAAAATTTAATGTTTCTTTTTTCAGGTGGGCTTTTTTAGAACTGCAGACAACAGAAGATGCAAGCGATGAGAAGCAGGCATATGCAGCTGGTTACCTTGAAGGCTTTCTCACAAGGGACCTTATTTGGATGCATTGGCAAAACATGCTAAAAGGGTGGGTATAAAGTGAAATTCAAATTAGATAGCTAACAGACAGCTAGTTACATAATAAATGAACAGAAGAGTAGGTACAGAAGGCCAGATGTAAAGTTATAGAAAAGAAAACATGGATATACTAAAAACAATAGTAATCAAAAAAGTCACAATAGCCGAGTGGTTGGGTGGTCGGTCTTGGACATAAAGATGGTTTCGACTGTCTACCCCTGTATTGGAAATTGTGTGAAGATATTTATTTATTATTTTTAACAATAGTAGTCCAAAAAATAACCATAACAAGAGATTTAATCACTCTATACAAATTAAATTAATCATGTTTTAATTTAAATTTAGTTAAATTCTAATATAGGTTTTCTTTATATATAATATGATATGCTGTAAACTTAGCCTCATGGGGGGCAAGGACTGGTAATGTCGTGCCCACACCAACTAAACCTTATGTTGTTCAGCTTTATTGCATGTTGGTTACCCCTGAAAATGCCTATCCCATTATCACCTCACAATCACTGCAAACATCGGTTACCCCCATCCTCTCCCACTCCCTTCTAGCCTAACATGCATGGACATAGATGTGTCTTCAAGTTAACTATCAGCTTTCAAGTTTTGTTGCCACGAACCTAGTAGTGCTAGAATGAATTTTGAAGAAATTTATAAATTTTTATGTACAAGTTTAAAGAATTTTATATATTGTTTTTCAAAGTGCCACCTATTATTTCTTTTGTATCATTTTGTATTTGCAGATACTGCTATAATAAGACAGATGTGTGTGGATTAATTGAAGAATTTATTGACAAGAATGAGGAATATATAGCTAACATGGTGATGCACAATGAAATGGATCCATATTGGTATCAAGTATGTTAAATAAGGAAAATAGAATATATCTTCACATCATTCATCTACAACACAATCAATACTAGTAAACAGAGGTGCAGGCTGTCCTTTCAACCCACCTTTGACCAAAAACAATTTTGGAGACAATGTGACAGGTGGTGAGCCTGTCGCCGTCTTTATGTCCAAGTCTGTGATATGAATAGTACATAAGTTTTGAAATACTTAGCCTACTAATAGGTATGCACCTGGGTTCCTTGCTTCAAAGTCTCATCACCTAACCACTCAGCTATTGTGACTAGTCACAACTATAAATATAAATATAATCTGGAAAACATAGAAATGTATATTGTATGTGTTTCAATGAATATATAAATATTTATGTTAGTAGTATTTATACAAATACAAAAGTATTGGTACAGTCTTTGACAAGTAATAATATTATATTAACTGTCTTATATATTATGACTGAAGATGATGTCATTATTTAATAATATGCCATATTTTTCCTTATCATATAGGGCGACTGAAAGAGAAATCCTTGAAAAGCAAAAGGGCATTCATAATTATATATAGTTGTTTAATAATAACATTTCACCATTCACTCGAAAAAAATGGTCATCGGATAAACTATGTCCAGTTTCCAAAAGATATTTATCAAAATGTGATCTATCTCTTTGTAACAAGTATTTCTTTTCAAGTTTTATATATACATGTGACAAGAGGCATCGACTTTGTGTGCTGCGAGGAGATAAATATATAAATAGATAAAAAAATAATGTAAGTGAATGTATTGCACTGCTGAATGACAAACAAAACGTCCTAACTCATCTCTTTTGAATATTACGTTAAAGAGAGAAAATTTCAAACATTTGTTCCCGCCGTTTTCCCGCCTTTTATTTAAAAAAGAAAGTAGCCTCGGAGAACACTGTGTTCAGCGGAGGATTAATCATGAAAAAAGATTAAGTGAAAAATTAATTTACAGGTGAAACTTTACTACATCCAGCTGGAAGGCTTGGCTGTTGGTTACAACGAAGCGACAAAAGATGCTTATCAGTGGCTGACTGTGAGAGATATTGTGTGAGTAGTCATGATAACCTACAAAAAAAAATATAGATAGGGACTACATTACATACATGGCTCTGATCCCGTAAGTAGCTAAAGCACTTGTGTAATAGAATCGGAAACAGCGAAGTTATCACAAACACACAATACCACCCATGCCTTACTCCAAACTCTTTAAACGCATATATAAGAGAAATGTCAAGCTGCTACTTTAATTTTCTTTTTTTCTTCTTCATAAAAACAATATCTTTACGCCATTCACAATACGGGGTTAGACAGTTTTAGACAATTAAGTCTTTTGTACCCACCTTTCACCGAATACATTTTTTGGGGCAGCGTGACCCTGTCAACGTCTTTATGTGCCTACCACCAGGAGATTGAACTCGGATCTATCGACTTGAATTACGATCGCTCAACCACATGGCTATTGTGATTCTTTTCATCAGGTGGCTAAATATGCTGGGAGATTTAGACGACTTGGCGTTCGCCGTGACCCTGCCGAAGCCTTTACCCGAGGACCAGCTCTTCGGCGAACACTGTTCCGGTCTGGTGAAACTCCTGCCGGACTTCAGTAACCTATACACGGCGCATTCAACATGGAACAGGTATCAATATCTGCGTACAGCACGAGTATAATAACTTTTCTTCTCTGAAATCAGGGTCACTATGTGTCGTGTCAAATATAAGTGACGGGATGTTATATTTTTATGGAACGACAAATTAGACTGAAATATCCATTGCTCGACTCGGATTCGGACTCCTCGCCCGTTTTCATTGACAGTTTCATTGTCTGGGCCACACCCTGGACTATTTAAAAAATATATTTGTCACCGGTCCTAGCGCCACCATGAACACCAATGGATGTGCCACACGAGGAATGTTAAGTTATTAAATGGGATTTGTTGTTTTCAATTCACTATGTTATATATACGTGTCACGATAGCGGAGTGGTTGGGTGATCGGAATTCGAGTCGCAAGACCCAGGTTCGATCCCCTGGTGACTGGACTCGTATTAATGGGTTTTTTCAAAACCTATGTACGATTCATATCGTTGGCGTGGTCATAAAGACGGCGACGGGCTCACCATCTGTCACGTTGTCCCGAAAATATCTTCGGTGGAAGGTGGGTCAAAGGGACTTAATGATCTAGACTAGACCTCTGTCTACCCCTGTATTGGGAATGGCGTGAAGATATATATTTTGTTAACCATTTCATATGTAACCCCGTTCGTCGGTCAGCTACCAATCGATGCTGCGTATCCAGAAGATGTACGTGCTGCATTACAAGCTGCACCCGAGGAGCCGGCAGACTATTCCGGGGTACAAGATGTCCTTCACTTCCTATCCGGCGTTTGTGCAGGTCAGTTATCCTCGAAGGACGGTCCTCAGCCACCTGCATCCATCAGCTTCACGCAACATTTTGCATGCCGTCACTCCATCTCGCGGGGGGTCTTACATCTTTATTATTAATATTATTAAAAAAACCGATAATCGGCAGTACCAATGAGTTTTTCAAAAACTTATGTACGAATTTCATCGTTGGCTTGGACATAAAGGCGGCGACGGGCTGACCACCTGTCACGTTGTCCCGAAAATATCTTCGGTGGAAGGTGGGTCAAAGGGACTTAATTGTCTAGACTTGACCTCTGTCTACCCCTGTATTGGGAATTGCGTGAAGATAATCGAAGTCACGATAGCCGAGTGGTTGGGTAGACGGAATTTCGAGTCGAGCGACCCGAGTTCGATCCCCAGGTGGCAGGCTCGTATCAATGGGTTTTGCAAAAACTTATCTACGAATTATATCGTTACCTTGGACATTGAGACGGCGACGGGCTCACCATCTATCACGTTGGCCCGAAAATATCTTCGGTGGAAGGTGGGTCGAAACGACTTAATTGTCTAGACTAGACCCCTGTCTACCCCTGTATTGGGAATTGCGTGAAGATATTTATATATTTTATTATAGAGCAATGTATGTGTGTTGACCCTATTTTCCCAATATTTCTATGTATGTATATACTTATTATATATATTACATTGTGCATAACGCTATGTGGCAGTCCACAGATGATTTCTACGTGGTGTCCTCGGGACTGGTGGCAGCGGAGACGACCATCAGCAACACCAACAGAACACTCTACCGATACGTGACGCCTGTTGGTGTGGTAAGATATAAAATCGATTCATATATGGCATTGTATAAAAATAAATAAATTAATATCTTCACGCAATTCCCAATACAGGGGTAGACAGGGGTCTAGTCTAGACAACTAAGTCCCTTCGACCCACCTTCCACCGAAGATGTTTTCGGGACAACGTGACAGGTGGTGAGCCCGTCGCCGTCTTTATGTCCAAGCCAACGATGTTATTCGTACATAGGTTTTAGAAAAATTGGTGCCATTGGTACGAGCCTGCCACCTGGGGATCGAACTCGCGTCTCTTGACTCGAAATTCCGACCACCCAACCACTCGGCTATCATGACTTCGGCATTGTATAGGGCAATAGATTTATAGATTGTTGAGAAGTCACGATAGCCGAGCGCTTGGGTGATCGGAATTCGAGTCAAGAGACCCGAGTTCTATCCCCAGGTGGCGGGCTCGTACCAATGGGTTTTGCAAAACTTATGTACGAATTATATCGTTGGCTTGGACATAAAGACGGCGACGGGCTCACCATCTGTCACGTTGTCCCGAAAATATCTTCGGTGGAAGGTGGGTCAAAGGGACTTAATTGTCTAGACTAGACCTCTGTCTACCCCAGTGTTGGGAATGGCGTAAAGATATTTTTTGTTAACCATTTCATATGTAACCCCGTTCGTCGGTCAGCTACCAATCGATGCTGCGTATCCAGAAGATGTACGTGCTGCATTACAAGCTGCACCCGAGGAGCCGGCAGACTATTCCGGGGTACAAGATGTCCTTCACTTCCTATCCGGCGTTTGTGCAGGCCGTTATCCTCGAAGGACGGTCCTCAGCCACCTGCATCCATCAGCTTCACGCAACATTTTGCATGCCGTCACCCATCTCGCGGGGGTCTTACATCTTTATTATTAATATTATTAAAAACCGATAATCGGCAGTACCAATGAGTTTTTCAAAACTTATGTACGAATTTCATCGTTGGCTTGGACATAAAGACGGCGACGGGCTCACCATCTGTCACGTTGTCTCGAAAATATCTCCGGTGGAATGTGGATCGAAGGGACTTAATTGTCTAGACTAGACCTCTGTCTACCCCTGTATTGGGAATTGCGTGAAGATAATCGAAGTCACGATAGCCGAGCGCTTGGGTGATCGGAATTCGAGTCAAGAGACCCGAGTTCGATCTTCAGGTGGCAAGTTCGTACCAATGGGTTTTGCAAAAACTTATGTACGAATTATATCGTTGGCTTGGACATAAAGACGGCGACGGGCTCACCACCTGTCACGTTGTAACGAAAATATCTTCGGTGGAAGGTGGGTCGAAACGACTTAATTGTCTAGACTAGACCCCTGTCTACCCCTGTATTGGGAATTGCGTGAAGATATTTATATATTTTATTATAGAGCAATGTATGTGTGTGTTGACCCTATTTTCCCATATTTCTATGTATGTATATACTTATTATATATATTACATTGTGCATAACGCTATGTGGCAGTCCACAGATGATTTCTACGTGGTGTCCTCGGGACTGGTGGCAGCGGAGACGACCATCAGCAACACCAACAGAACACTCTACCGATACGTGACGCCTGTTGGTGTGGTAAGATATAAAATCGATTCATATATGGCACACGCAATTCCCAATACAGGGGTAGACAGGGGTCTAGTCTAGACAACTAAGTCCCTTCGACCCACCTTCCACCGAAGATGTTTTCGGGACAACGTGACAGGTGGTGAGCCCGTCGCCGTCTTTATGTCCAAGCCAACGATGTTATTCGTACATAGGTTTTAGAAAAATTGGTGCCATTGGTACGAGCCTGCCACCTGGGGATCGAACTCGCGTCTCTTGACTCGAAATTCCGACCACCCAACCACTCGGCTATCATGACTTCGGCATTGTATAGGGCAATAGATTTATAGATTGTTGAGAAGTCACGATAGCCGAGCGCTTGGGTGATCGGAATTCGAGTCAAGAGACCCGAGTTCTGATCCCCAAGGCTCTTATGTCGAACTTATGGTCGATATATATATATATATATATATATATATATATATATATATATATATATATATATATATATATATATATATATATATATATATATATATATATATATATAAATATAGAGAGAGAGAGATACAGACATATAGACAGGGACATCATCACATACATTGCTCCGATTCTAATGTAAGACGCTAAAGCACTTGAGGTCTGGGAATCGGAAACAACGAAGGCACCACAAATACCCAGACCCGAGAAAATGTAGAAAAAGTGGTTTTTCTACATTGACCCGGCCGGGAATCGAACCCGGGATCTCAAGATGGCGACACCTTGTAAACCGGTGTTTACGCCACTCGTCCACGGAGGTCGTCCACGAATGTCGTTGGCTTGTACATAAAGTCGGCGTCAGGCTCGCCACTTGTCACGTGGTCGTAAGGACAGACCTCTGTCTGCCCTTACGACTGTCTGTTGAAAGTATAAGGTTCAATTTCGTATTGAGGGGTTTTTTCGAAAGGTAATGGAGTACATCCGTGCAATGATCGCTAACCGTCTCGCCACCGACGGTGATAAGTGGGTGAAGATATTTCGCGAACACAACAGTGGAACTTACAACAATCAGTGGTAAGTATTAATATAAAAAAAAATACGTACATAGATAGGCACAACATCACATACATGCTCTGATCCTAAAGTAACCAACTTAAACACTTAACACTAGCTTAACACTAAAATCAAACTTTCTTTGTTATGTTATGCGTTTTTTGTGCGCAACTAATCTTGCGCAGGCTCTAGCACAGAGTACTCTCATATTCTCGGCACAGGTAACTACGTAATGTATTTTGATGAACATAAATTATATTAATAATAATTTAAACTGCGAATTAAGAGACCCGAGTTCGATCTTCAGGTGGCAAGTTCGTACCAATGGGTTTTTCAAAAAGTTATGTACGAATTATATCGTTGGCTTGGACATAAAGACGGCGACGGTTCACCAACAGTCACGTTGTCTCGAAAATATCTCCGGTGGAATGTGGATCGAAGGGACTTAATTGTCTAGACTAGACCTCCGTCTACCCCTGTATTATTGACAATGTGAATAAACTAAGTAATGCGTATGAAAGTATGAATGAATATGAAGTAATGCGTACGAAAAAAAACTAAGTAGTGCGTATGTAACGTAACTTCGTGCGTAATAATAAACATCAGGTGTTTGCGTAGACAATTGGAAAGCAAGAATTTACAAAACATTGTTCTTTTATAACAGATAGTAAACTTAACAATATCATTTCCCTTCAATATTTTACAAATATTATTATTGCCTGTTGTAATAGTAAATATAAATCTTCCGCGAATGCTATACATCTTAAATAAAACGATTTACGGATTTTATCGCGTTTTTCAATTAGTTTAATTAGTTAGTAATTTCAATAGAGAAGATGTTTGGGTACTACCACCTGCTTGGGATCCACTCATGAATAAAATTAAGTCCATGACCAAGCATACCACTGCAAGACCTCAAGATACAGTGACCACGTTCTGCGTAAAACGGATCCAAAATTAATAAATAAAGTTGACGGCAGCCGAAGGTAGCTGTGACAGCTGGACGTTCAAGACCTCAGTCCCCCCGTGACCACGGATGCTGTAAAGCATCCGAAACGTCGGGAAGTAAAAAATAGTTTGTTAAAAACTAATTAAAGCGATAAAATCTGAACATCGTTGTATTTAAGATATAAAATTTCCTTTAAAAATAAATCAGCTATCGATAAAGATATCAGCATTACACTCTTGAGACTATTAGTTAAATATTAGTATTGTTGCCGATAAAGGCTGTTTTTGTCGTAATTTTTACGGCTGGTTCGAATGTAAAAGGGTTTGCAGTTTTGTACTCTAGCATTAATTCTTGACACATTAATACATATATATTTTCAAGAGAGATCGGGAATCAATCCTATTATTTAAAAGCTTGTAAAGAAACATAATGTTCATAAACTCTTTTCGCCTTTCTAATGAAATGATATTGTAATTTACCCTCATTTACTAATTTATATATTCCATAATCGGTCGTAAGGACCGATTATGGAAACTATGTTAACTCCTGTCTTGGCTTGAGATGACAAACACATTTTTTTTTGCAATAGCTCAGCTGTTGTGAAAAAGATTCTCAGTGAATATATCGTTAATATTATTTATGTGTTAAGCAGTATTACTTTCAGTGTTTATTTCCTGTACATATATAGAACCCTGTTTATTACACTTTATACCCTAAATAAAATAATTACGTGTTCAAAATGGAAACCGGAAACTATATACAAGCGAGTGTCTGTTTATTTCAGCTATTATTTATGCCACTATGACATATTTTCAGATTATTACCCACATATGTTATTTAGCTATGATTAGAATTTTTAATATAGTCGTAACTCATTTGTTTGCCACCCTGATTTGATTATATAATAGCTTTAGAAAACTTCTTGAACTCATTGTCGCCTCTACACGGGGCGACAGTGAGTAAGTATTATATGCAAACGCATATAAATATTTACAGGTACATAGTGGACTATAACAAGTTCACTCCACGCACCGAGGAGACATCGGGTTCGGCGGAAAAAGGTCTGCTATGGGTCGTGGAACAGTTACCTGGCTACACGGAGGCGGCTGACTTGTTAGCATTTTTATTACGTTCTAGCTAAATATAAATATCTTCACGCCATTCCCAATACAGGGGCAGACAGAGGTCTAGACATTCATGTACTTTCGACACGCTTACTACCGAACTTGTTTTTTGGGACAACGTGACAGGTGAGCCAATAACCGTCTTTATGTCCAAGTCGACGATGTCGAATCAAATCAAATCATTTATTTATCGATATAAGTAACGTACATTACATTCATCTATCGTCATTTTTGAAACTACCACCGTTTCGTATTGTGATTCCTCTGACGGAGAAGAAACGGCAAAAGAAACTCTGTAAATACATCGTACTTAAGTTTTGATAAAAAGCCATTGGTACGAGCCTACCTATAGCAGATCAAACTCGGGTCTCTTGCGTCAAACGCCGATCACCTGACCGCTCGGCTATCGTGACTATTATATTATAGTATTATGATAATAAATTCAGTGCATCGCAATGAGAAGAACTAGTTGCTTCTGTTTGTTTTTTGTTCCTGTTTACAAGCAGTCATGTCACCTGGTTTTAAAAGTGGTTATACCACTTCACCATAATTAAATTGACTTGTGTAACCCATTTTCGCCTTTTCGAGGTAAGGCAACATGGGCGATGAGCCTCCTTTCCTCTTTGACTTGACCTCTTTGAGCTGTTAAGGTTGAAAGAAAGAAACACGTCTATTCAAGTATAAAATAAAATATCTTCACGCCATTCCCAATACAGGAGTAGCCAGAGGACTAGACAATTAAGTTCTCTCGACCCGCCTTTCTCCGAAGACATTTTAACGAATTTTGAAGTTTTGATAAAAACCAATACGAGCCTCGGTACGAGCTTGCCACCTGGGGATCGAGTCCCTTGACTCGAATTCCTATCACCCAACCATTCGACTATTGTGATATACATACGTATATGTTTATATGTTTTATATAGTACCTCTTGCGGAGATTAGTCTATCTCTGCACGAGGCACGTCAGCAGCCGGTGTTCTTTCTAGAACGAATGAGCTCATCAGCAGCTCATTCTTCCCGTCATACAACATCGCCTACTTCCCTCGATATTCAATATGAGCGGAGGGAACGAGCGTGTGGCGACCTTCGGCGAATGGTTCGGGTACGAAACCAATCCTCGCGGCAGGATCATCAGGGAGAAGCAGGTGAGAAGAAAGTGGAAGGATGGATAGGAGCGGTGACGTATAATCGTTAAACAATTCCCAATAAAGGGGTAGACAGAGGTCTAGTCTAGACAATTGAGTCCCTTCGACCCACCTTCCATCGAAGATATTTTCGTCGTAAAACATATAATCGTTACGTTGGTCTATTTCGCTGATGGGGTGGTTTGGTTTCAGCGCACACTTATAGGAGACTATATCTCTCTAGGTTTGTCAAGATTTGTACATAGATACATACATGGCTAAGGACAACATCTAACACATTGCTTTGATCTCAAAGTAATAAGCTAAAGCACTTGTGTTATGGCAACGGAAACGATGAAGTTACCATAAACACCCAGACCCCAGGAAATGTAGAAAAAGAAAACCACATTTTCTGAGGTCTTTCACTCGGTCTGTCACTCTTCAACGTAGCAGGCTGCCCGTTTTTCAGACGATACGCATATCTTCACGACATTCCCAATACCGGGGTTGCCAGAGGTCCGACAATTTGGCCCTTCGGACCCACATTCCACCAGCGCTTATTTTGGAACGACGTATAGTAGCGACGCATTCTCCAGATTTGATCACATGCATTTCCCTATACAGAGGCAGCCAGAGGTCTAAACAATAAAGTCCTTTTGACGCAGCTATCACCGCAGCTTGAGAGATCGTGACTGATGGTGAGCCTGCCACCTTTACCTCATCCAACAACAAATCACACATGACTTTTGAAAACAACTCATCGCTACAAGCACACCTGAGGATCGAACTCCGGTTCTCCTGTCACGAATGCCGATGTTACTCGGCTTTTGTGAGGAGTTGTGGCCAGCGGCTCACGTGTCACGTCGGCGCAGGCCGGGATCGGCAGCCTTCGCGACATGTACCGCGCGATGCGATACAACGACTACAGGCACGACCCCCTGTCGCGCTGCGCGGACTGCGCGCCGCCGTACAGCGCCTGCAACGCCATCGCCGCCAGGAACGACCTCAATCCGTCCAACGGTATGTTTGTATGTATAGATAGACTGTTTTTATATGTATGTCTCCTTTACAGGGTACCGTACGTCCGATCGTTCCTGTCCCATACCCGCTTCGCGCGGCATAAAATACACACCTTTCTTTTCTTTGTGCGGATGTACTTACTTTGCTTTAGGCGATTTTCGTTTCGGTCTCTTATTTCAGAAAGAGAAACATACTGATTATAAACCATCCACGGAATGCTGTTGGCCCGGAGGCCTTTACAGCTTCATCTGTAGAGACTTGCGTGGACAGAGTACTTACATACTTGTTTCGCTTCTATAAAACTCACCATTTTCTTCATACATGCCCATCTAGTACTCTTCACTCTCCACTCTTCGAGCAAAAAGCTCAAACAGTCTTCTCTGACTGTTTAGTTCCGACTTCTGAAAGTTAGTTCCGGCCTACCTTGACAACTTTTAACTTTAATTTTTTAATATTAATATTCTCTTCATCATTCGGTCTTTATTCATTCGCTCTACGTGCCCAAACAATCGACGCGTATAACCGAATAAAAATGGTAATTAAAAAAGGTGTGTGCTTAAGACCACACGACAAAACTTAATACTTTATCAATACAAAATACAAAGATTTTTATTTTCATTCTATATACTTTTACATTCACCCCAAGTCGACCCAAACTGGCTCTACCCGAACCTGGATTGGATAGCCGAGCGTGCTTGAGTGCAGCAAAGACCCGTCAAATATATCTCCCTCTTGCTCCCTTAGTCGATTCGATCCGAATTTACCCGAACGAGCGTTACACAGCCGAGCTGACTTGGTGACTTGTTCAGTGCCCAGAAAAAAAGTGCTGTGTTCGCCTAAGGAATATATCATTTTTAAAACAGAACACTTACAGGATCTCTTGAGTCACAGACATTTTTTTATAGTCATATCAGCCGACTATACTGGACCAGACTAAGCCACAGCGAAACATGGCGAACTTCAGCAAAGTGGTATTAAGAAGTAGGATATAGTAGTCTATAAGGATTCAAATCTGCAGCCCTTACTGTATAACCAAGTTCATAGATGATTAGGTTAACATGTTGAAAGATCACTAAGTCTGGAAGTCACAAGTCTTCCCTACAACCAAAAATAGTTAAGAAAAGATACCTATTTCTGGCTGACATGGACAATTCTTTAAGAAAAAAGTGTCTTCACACTTTGGATACCCTTTTCCCCAGACGGGGTAGAGCCACGTTTTCAGTGGTACAGCCACGCATCAGCTTTTGTTGTTGCATGAATGGGCCGGCTCGACCGGGGAAGTACCGCGACTTTACAGAATACCGGCGTGAAGCAGAAGTCTGTTAGACTTCTGCTTCACGCCGGTATAAGTCTAACAAACTTCTTCGGTATAAGTCTAACAAACTTCTGCGTTTCGTCTGGTGAGTGCAGGTAACCGGAGGCCCACACACCCCCCTCCCCCAATTCTGGGGTGAGGGGCACTTTAAGGCCGGCAACGTATCTGCTGTGCCTCTGGTATTGCGGGTGTTCATGGGCGGCGGTAATCACTTACCATCACGTGAGCCGCCTGCTCGTTTGCCTCCCTTTTCTATAAAAAAAAGACATCCCCAAAGTCTACTTCCCACCGCAGGCACGTACCCATTCCGGGCGCTAGGCCACCGCAGCCACGGCGCCACGGACGCCAAGGTGACCAGCTGGTACCTTCACAAGGACTACCAGTTCGTGGCCGTGTCGGGACCCACTTACAACATCTCGAGGGGGATACCGCCTTTCGTGTGAGCTCTTTTACTTATATGTAACCGATGCCATAACGGGCATATATTTTCACGCAATCCCCAATACAAGGGTAGACAGAGGTCTAGTCTAGATGATTAAGTCCCTTCGACCCACCTTCCACCGAAGATATTTTCGGGACAACGTGACAGGTGGTGAGCCCGTCGCCGTCTTTAAAACAGGCATAAGTAATGAAAAGAGAATACAGATTTAAAATTTCAACTGGTGCGTGTAAGACACGGTGGCTCGGAGGTAAGAGCGTTGCCACGGTACGGCAGAGGAGGCGGTTTCGAATCCCGCCCGTGTCAGTTGAAATTTTAAAAATATTTCTCTCTTTAATTTGATCATCTAAAATCTAAAAAAAAATCTCCCTTACAGTCACGATGGCCTAGTGGTTAGGTGATCGGAATTCGAGTCGAGAGACCTAAGTACGATTCCCAGGTGATAGGCTCGTACCGAAGGGTATTTTTAAACTTATGTACGATTTATATATCGTTCGCTTGGACATAAAGACGGCGACAGGCTCACCACCAGTTAAGTTCTCCAAAAAAATATCTTCAGTGAAAGGTGGGTCGAAAGGAATTAATTTTCTACTCATCTGTCAACCCAGTATTGGAAATGGCGTGATGACATTTTTTCTTAGGGAAAGTGATTGGTGGTGCGTCATGGTTGCCGCAGTACGTCAGAGTTTGCAGGTTCGAGTCTCAGCAACATTGTAAAATAGAACTAAATATATGTCATTATTATATATTATCACTATTGTTATAAGTCACGATAGCTTAATTGTCTACACCTGTCTACCCCTGTATTGGGAATGACGTGAAGTAATTTATTTTTTTATTACTACTATTATCTGACCGTTGCAGGTGGAGTGAGTTCGACTTGGGTCCACACGTGTCTCACGTGGGCCACCCAGACCTCTGGATGTTTCCGCCAATACTGCACCACTGGGAGTGGCAGTAGTGTCCCGAGCGATCTAATTCTAAGACATGTATCCTGGTTATTTCTTAAGGCCTCCGGATGAGACAGTTTTCAGAGAGAGGGTTCGATTCCCGGTTGGGTCAATGTAGAAAAAACACTTTCTACATTTTCTCGGGTCTGGGTGTTTACGGTGCCTTCATTGTTTCCGATTCCCATACCTCAAGTGCTTTAGCATTTTACATTGGGATCGGAGCAATGTATGCGCTGTTTTCCCTATCTATATATGTATATGTAAATAAAAAAAAATAAGGCATCTATAGACTGTTCTTGTCAATATGTGTAATAAAATATTTTTTACTGCTAAATGTGTTATTTTTAATAGCTAACATATTTAATAATAAATATATAAGTAGATAGGGACTACATCACATACTTCGCTCTGATCCCAATGTAAGCACTTGTGATATGGAATCAGAAAGAACGAAGGTATCACAAACACGGAGTCCTCAGAAAAGTGTAGGAAGTGTTTTCTTCATCCGACTGAAAACCGAACCCGGACCTCAGGGCTGGTGACACAATGAAAACCATTACGGTTTTCATAGTACACATTGTCCTTGGAGGTCAACAAAAATATTATCCCAATAGAAAATAAAAATATCTTCACGCAAAGCTCTTATGGTTATCGCCAATCTTTAAACCCAAGCTTAAATAAAAGCTTTAGAACCTCTGCTATTGTGGAAAATAGTGGCGTGAAGTGCGCAAACATCGGTTGTTTTATACTGTGAGGTGTAGAACAAATGCCGGAGATCCTATTATACCTACTCGTCGTCTATTAGAAAACTATAACAGGAAATTTATACACCAAGATATTTTAGACTAATGATAAGTGTAACAAATTTAAAAATATTTTTTTTCACACGATCACGTAGCCAAGTCACGATAGCCGAGTGGTTGGGTGGTCGGTATTTCGAGTCAAGAGAAAAAGAGTCATAGACGTTATTAGGATTGCGATAGTTGACCACAACCCGAGTTCGATCCCCAGGTGGCAGGCTCGTACTAATGGGATTTTCAAAACATATGTACGAATTATATCGTTGGCTTGGACATAAAGACGGCGACAGGCTCACCACCAGTTAAGTTCTCCAAAAAAATATCTTCAGTGAAAGGTGGGTCGAAAGGAATTAATTTTCTACTCATCTGTCAACCCAGTATTGGAAATGGCGTGATGACATTTTTTCTTAGGGAAAGTGATTGGTGGTGCGTCATGGTTGCCGCAGTACGTCAGAGTTTGCAGGTTCGAGTCTCAGCAACATTGTAAAATAGAACTAAATATATGTCATTATTATATATTATCACTATTGTTATAAGTCACGATAGCTTAATTGTCTACACCTGTCTACCCCTGTATTGGGAATGACGTGAAGTAATTTATTTTTTTATTACTACTATTATCTGACCGTTGCAGGTGGAGTGAGTTCGACTTGGGTCCACACGTGTCTCACGTGGGCCACCCAGACCTCTGGATGTTTCCGCCAATACTGCACCACTGGGAGTGGCAGTAGTGTCCCGAGCGATCTAATTCTAAGACATGTATCCTGGTTATTTCTTAAGGCCTACGGATGAGACAGTTTTCAGAGAGAGGGTTCGATTCCCAGTCGGGTCAATGTAGAAAAAACACTTTCTACATTTTCTCGGGTCTGGGTGTTTATGGTGCCTTCATTGTTTCCGGTTCCCAAACCTGAAGTGCTTACATTGGGATCGGAGCAATGTATGCGCTGTTGTCCCTATCTATATATGTATATGTAAATAAAAAAAAATAAGGCATCTATAGACTGTTCTTGTCAATATGTGTAATAAAATATTTTTTACTGCTAAATGTGTTATTTTTAATAGCTAACCTATTTAATAATAAATATATAAGTAGATAGGGACTACATCACATACTTCGCTCTGATCCCAATGTAAGCACTTGTGATATGGAATCAGAAAGAACGAAGGTATCACAAACACGGAGTCCTCAGAAAAGTGTAGGAAGTGTTTTCTTCATCCGACTGAAAACCGAACCCGGACCTCAGGGCTGGTGACACAATGAAAACCATTACGGTTTTCATAGTACACATTGTCCTTGGAGGTCAACAAAAATATTATCCCAATAGAAAATAAAAATATCTTCACGCAAAGCTCTTATGGTTATCGCCAATCTTTAAACCCAAGCTTAAATAAAAGCTTAAGAACCTCTGCTAATGTGGAAAATAGTGGCGTGAAGTGCGCAAACATCGGTTGTTTTATACAGAGAGGTGTAGAACAAATGCCGGAGATCCTATTATACCTACTCGTCGTCTATTAGAAAACTATAACAGGAAATTTATACACCTAGATATTTTAGACTAATGATAAGTGTAACAAATTTAAAAATATTTTTTTTCACACGATCACGTAGCCAAGTCACGATAGCCGAGTGGTTGGGTGGTCGGTATTTCGAGTCAAGAGAAAGAGAGTCATAGACGTTATTAGGATTGCGATAGTTGACCACAACCCGAGTTCGATCCCCAGGTGGCAGGCTCGTACTAATGGGATTTTCAAAAACATATGTACGAATTATATCGTTGGCTTGGACATAAAAACGGCGACGGGCTCACCACCTGTCAAGTGGTCCCGAAAATATCTTCGGTGGAAGGTGTGTCGAAGAGCCTTAATTGTCTAGACTAGACTTTTACCGCTGTATTGGGAATTGCGTGAAGATATTTATTTATATATTTTTTTCCTTTCGACTTCATAATTTTGGTCTTGTGCACGCATGAAAAAATACTTCATATTATTATGTGGACATTGATGTAGATATTTTAGTACCTAATTTAATAGATTAGTAATCCTTTAATATATAACTGTTTTTTGTTCCAATAAATGAAAAAAATCCTAATTAGAGATACCCATGTCCTGCAGAGGACTTTCAGAGGGCATAAAAAGGTAAGTTAAGTATATTGCATTACTTTTCTGAGTTATTTGTCTATGGTAACGGGGGTTTTATGATGACGTATAATTTTAAATTTAAATAAAACAAAATTTCATAATTATGTATTTACATAATTTTATTCAATGAATAATAATATTATATACTTGTTTACAGCTAAAATGATTATAATTTTAATGCATGACATATACATTACTGTCCGTTTATGTAAATCACAATGATTTTTTAAAATTTGGTCTTGTATTTTTAAAGTATTATAATTTCAAACAACGATCGTATTAGGGTGTGTAGACAGTAATGCTTACAATTATTACGGCCAGAAATCTATTATATATTATGATTAAAATATTGTTTTTCTTGTTATTACACAAATGTATATAATTATTTGGTATTCTTAAAAAGAATATTATGTGTTATAAATCACATATTTTTCGCACCTGACTTTTTCAAAATAATAAAAGCCAATTAACAAGGCAATTAATAAAAATAATTTACACAAAAATCATACAGACACTAATTCTTATATACATAAAAAAGTATTCAATCTAATTTCTATACAATAAACATGAGAACTAATTACATTTCATTAGTTTTGTTGCCAGGAATTTTAAGTAATAAAAAATTAAGTAAGAAAACCTGTAATTAAAAACAATAATTAGGAAACAGAATTGATTGTAATTAAGTTTTAAAAAAAATATATTAACTTATAATAAAGATAACCAACCATAAAGATACCAACTTTTAATATGTTGTTAAATTTTGCTAATTAATCTATTAGAGATTTCTGTTTCGAGAAATTAATTATTATAGATTTTTCACTTTCACTTTATTCTTATGTACAGCGAAAATCATTTAAGTTAATCAATACATGTCTGTTGTAAACTTTCCTACCTTTTTATTGAACTTTTTTTTTTTAAAGAATACTAGTATTCATAAATTACTAGTATTCCTGTTAACAACTCCAACTAAGCGGCAATGCTTGTGTCTGGAGTTGGTTAATGACAATAGTCAATTGGCTGGCCCGAACCTGCAACATTATGTTTCATAGTCCGCACCCTAAACCATTACGCTATTGCCGCTTTAAACTGTGTATTTATTACTTAGGTTAGACAATTATGCTGAATAATCTGCAATAGAAACATTTGATTGTAGCTCTGGTGTCATTATTACTTTCATATCATAATCATTATTTTCATATAAAAAACATATTATAATATATAATTAATGCAATATTTCTGTGCATACATCTACTGTTGGTTTATTGCATTTATTGCAACATTGCTCACTTAACTTGCTGTTCTTGTAACAAAAATTGTGTAGAAACTGTTCCAAGCCTCTACTGTGACTGCTACTCTAATCACAATTATTCTGCCATTTATACTCTTAGAACAAAGAAAACTGTATAATTATCAAAATAGTAGTGACTTTATGTAATAATTTTGGTTTCTCTTTACATTAGTATACTGCAGTACAATAAATCATGAACAAAAAATTTGTTGTGTCTCTGCAAGTTAAATATTTATTTATTTATTTCTATGACACTATGTATTTAAAATAAAAATACAAATGAGCCCTGAGCCCTAGCTCCTGAACTAGGAAAACCTTTATATCAGAAGCTAGTCCCTTCCAAAGCAATGACAAATTATATCAACACTACAAAATAACTATAAAAAGCAATCAGATATGTTTTTAAAAAAAGCTCAGAATATATAAATCTACATGCACTGATATAACATGTGAGCTATCAAATTTGTTTGCATAATATATTCTTCAATTAAGTATTATATTAATTGAGCCTCATATAAGACTGTCACTCCATTATTAATAACTTTAGAGACCATGAAATCACATAAACAAAATTTATTGAAACAAGGTCACCAGCCGAGTTACACTACACACACCTCATGTAATATACTCTTGTTCTGCTACTCCAACAATCAATGTTATTTCAACTACCTACATAACCTTACAAAGTTGTCATTCTAAACTATCAAATGGAACAGAACCTCACTGGTAATTTAGCCAAACAGGTTCTACACTACCATAACACACAATCTAGCAAAAGTAAGCCACCAACTGACCAACAGACACTGATTACTTACGAGAAGGAATACACAGATTGGACCTGCTATGGCCCTTATTGGAAACAGGTGTTATACATAAATTGATATTTATTCTAAAGAGTTTAACATAAGGAGCTGCTTCAGAACTTTTGTTTGAGAGGTTTCTCTTATTTCACCCGCCAGGAACATTTCATCAACTACTGTGTAAACCTGCAATAATACACCTTGTTTCAGACAGCTAAAACATTTAACACTTAGACTGGCAAGTTGTGTTGTAAACCAGCACACAAAATTTTCATTCTATAAAAAAATAAATGAATCAATATGTACTATGTATGTATTTACTTAATATGGAGACAATATCACATGTATTGCTTGCATTTGCATAGCAAATGTAGTTTAAGCAATTGTGTTATGGAATAAGAAACAATGAAGATGCCCCATACACTCAGACTTGAGAAAATGTAGAAAAAGTATTTTCTACATTGACCAATCTGATAATCAAACCTGGGACCTCAAAGCTGAAAGAAGACTTCATGGTAACAAATAAATTCATCACTCATCCACAAAGGTTGTCAAATGCAGAAATATACATACATTATTTCTGACCTACAAATTTGAAAACATCACAAACTTAAAACCTCACAAACCTAAAACTAAATCAGGAATGTCTAGAACAGGTGAATGAAATTGTATACTTGGGGAGTGCGTTTAGCTGGGATGGAAGATGTGATTTAGATGTGGACAGGCATGTCGCTGCGGGGAACAAAGTCAATGGTGCCCTGACTGCGTTAATCAAAAGGCAAGGCGTAGTGAAAAGTGCACGCCTTGCAATACATAACACAGTGTTGGTACCGACTTTGTTATATGGCAGCAAAACCTGGGTATGCAAGAAGAAGCATAAAAGCAGGTTGAAAATTGCTCGAAGAGGGGAGGGTCAATAGTACTCGGATACCTAGACTTGCATGTATGAAGAAGATGATGAATTTGAAAGAAGCAAAAGAAGTATGTAGGGATCGTGACACTTGGCGATCTGTTCTCTCTGGCTACCCCGTCAGGGATTGTTCGTGAAGATAAATAAATAAATAAATAATATAAATAAACAAACTTAAAACCAAAATCATTGAACAATTACCAATCAACATTTGATACCTACCTTATAAAAGTTGAATACTAAATCCAATTCGCATACATTATGGAAATATTCGTTCAATACTTCTACAAAGTTGTGAATTGCTTCCAGATAACACAAGTTATTGTCATTTACATCCACACATATGCAGAAATATAAGCCCGCATACCTTCTGTACACTATCTTGAAGTTTCGAAACTGAAAAAAGATAAGTGTTAATTTTCATGACTTACACAGTAAGGAATCGTTACACACTACGTCAATCTGTACCTCGACAAAGTTTGTATGTTTAGCATCACGAACGGTTACAACAGCATGAACTTCTTCAATTAATTTCTGTTTCTCGTCATCATCGAAATTCATGTACCATTTCGCTAGACGTGTCTTACCCGCACGATTTTGAATTAAAATGAAGCGGATCTGAAAAAAATGAAACACGTAATTTAACACAATAGTATTTTCAAAAATTTTAACAGAGTTTGAAGTCAAAAGTCCTTACCATTGTAAGAATTTACGAAATTTAGTTTAGAATACGCCTCCTATTTAGTCAAAATTGCACAAAACCACAACGATCACAACAAATTTCTGACATTGACGTTTTCATTACATCAAATGTCAAAAGATTGGATTTTATTATTTATTCTTGGGCCCGGAGCATTCAGCAACAGTGTCAAAGTATCTGCCAAGGCCAATTAGGTAATTTTAATTAATTCAAGTTTGATAATTCTTGTTTTGAAACAATATTAAAGAAACTTATCAGGAAAAAGTGATAGTTTCAAGTAGCAAACGTAGCTTTGACATATAAATGCTTAATATGACTACTGGTCTACTGGTGACGGAAAGGTAAAAACTTAGGGTTTTATGTATTTTTTATGTCATATTATACGAAAATAAAAGTAAAAACACATGTCGACAAAATAAGAAAATATGTAGGAGTGGGTCACTCTTATCTTTGAGGGTTAAAAAAATCGATGTTGGCTGATTATCAGACCTACCCGATATGCATCGAAAATTTCATAAGAATCGGCCCAGCTATTTTGGAGGAATTTAAGTAACAAATACGACGATACGAAAAATTTTGTATTTTAGAAGATATTTTAATGTCATTATATTTATTAATCAATTGTAAATACAAGTTTATGGGTAAAGCTGATCATGGCTGAAATAAAAGTGTGGCTGAGACCTCGCGTGCCTAACACATAATGTATGTATTTTAAACGTGCTATATTTTTTATATATTTGTAGTCACGATAGCCGAGTGGTTGGGTGATCGGAATTTCGAATCGAGAGACCCAAGTTCGATCCCCAGGTTGCAGGCTCGTACCGATAGGTTTTTCAAAAACTTATGTACGAATTATATCGTTGGCTTGGACACAAAGACGGCGACGGGCTCACCACCTGTCACGTTATACCGAAAATATCTTGGGTAGAAGGTGGGTCGAAGGGACTTAATTGTCTATACCAGACCTCTGTCTACCCCTGTATTGGGAATTGCGTGAAGATATTTATTTATGTACTTATTTTTTATAAATATTTTCAGGCTATTCCCAATATTGGGTACTAGGGGTAAACAATTAAACCCTTTCGATTCACCTTCCACCGAGGACATTTTTTGGGCAACGGGACAGGAGGTTTTGAAAAAACCCATTGGTTCGTTTCCCTGCCTCATGGGAGTCGAACTCGGATCTTTTAACTTGAATTCCAATTACCCAACCACTCGGACTTCGTGACTATTATCGTAATTATTTTTTATAAGTAAAACAGGTCCCATTGTCGCCTATTTTTAGTTATAATAATATTATATTATTTATTTTATTTATCTTCACGCACAATCCCTGACGGGGTAGCCAGAGAGAACAGATCGCCAAGTGTCACGATCCCTACATACTTATTTCGCTTCTTTCAGATTCATCATCTTCTTCATACATGCACGTCTAGGTATTCGAGTACTCTTGACCCTCCTCTCTTCGAGCAATTTGCTCACATGGTCTTCGAAAGTTAATCTCGGTCTACCTCGACACCTTTTAATATTAACCTTCGCGCTACATATTTTCTTCACCATTCGGTCTTCACTCATTCGCTCAACGTGCCCAAACCATCGAAGCACGCCCTTATCCATTTTTGAGACAAGGTCATCTTTCAAACCTGCCATATTGCGAATCTCTTCGTTTCGCTTTCGGTTGGCCATAGTAAGGCCGCACATTTTACGAAGAGATCGCATCTCCACTGCATTCAACATGCTTTTATGCTTCTTCTGGCATACGCAAGTTTCGCTGCCATATAACAAAGTCGGTACCAACACTGCGTTATGTATTGCAAGGCGTGCACTTTTCACAACGCCTTGCCTTTTGATTAACGCAGTCAGGGCACCATTGACTTTGTTCCCGGCAGCGACACGCCTGTCCACATCTAAATCACATCTTCCATCCCGGCTAAACGCACTCCCCAAGTATACAATTTCATTCACCTGTTCTAGACATTCCTGATTTACCCATATTTCGCACTTCGTTCTTTCTTCGTCCCTTTCAAATACCAGAACCTTAGTGTTATTAGCATTCAAACGGAGACCTTTAATTTCACATTCTTCTTTCATACACGTGACTAATGCCTGCAGTTCTGCCTCTGATGGTGCTATAAGCACTGAATCATCAGCATAAAGTAGACAATTTACTTTTATGTCACCCAATTTCACACCCAAACAGCTATCTTTCAGCTTCTGTAAACAGCTGTCGAGATACAGTATGAATAGCCAGGAAGACATGACACAACCCTGTTTTACGCCCGTTTGGACGCTAAACATGGGTGACAGGTCATGCCCTACCCGCACACAGGCTTTACAGTCACAGTAAAGTGACTGCACAGCCCTTAGCAATCGACCATCCACACCATACCCCGGCAACAGTTCCCACATTTTCTTCCTTACAACCTTATCAAATGCTTTCTCAAGATCCACAAAAGCACAGAAAATATTCTGGTTAGCAGCCAGAAGCTTCTCCGTGATCATGCGGAGAGAAAACATTTGATCCGTGCATCCTCTTCCAGGTCTAAATCCGCATTGTGCCTCCCATAGAAATCTTTCCGATTTATCTTGCATCCTACGTGTCAAAACCTTCGAGTAAACTTTACTTGCTAAACTGGTCAAGCTGATCGCCCGATAGCACCCGCAGTCATAATGTGAACCTTTACCTTTATATAAAGGCACATTGACCGCGGATCGCCAATCATCCGGAACAGCCCCCGTTCGCCAGCACAAATTGCACAGCAGATGAAAGCTGTCCCAGACGCGTGGCCCACCATACTTGACCATTTCAGCAGTAACTCTGTCTAGTCCCGCAGCCTTACCACATTTCAAACTTCTAATCGCACATTCAATCTCTTTCATACTGATGACCTCAGTGTCATCGAGGTCCGAGTCTGACGTACCAGTCACGGCGTCACCCCCGAATTCCATAAAATTCGCTCCATCGCTGCATGACGTCCGATTTTTCTGAGAGGATGTCATTGGTTCCCGAAAGCACTTTATTCATTCTTAAGGCTGTCGCACCACTCCGGGTCCTTCCAACCTCTTTCCAGAAGAGTTTGGAGTTCTCCTTGAAGTTGTGCGACAACCTTTCGTCCGCTTCCATTCTACTCCTTTCACGCACTTCCTCAATTAATGCTTTCGTGTGAACTTTCTGGAGCTTATATCTTTCTTTCCTCTTCTCTCTCATATCCTTATCATTACTAGAGGCCAAGTAGTCTAACCATGCTTTCTTCTTCTTATTTACAGCTTCTTTCACTTCGTCATTCCACCATGCATCACCCTTTTACTACTACCTCTTTTCACAGTTCCACACACGTCTTCCGCTGCACTAACCATTTCATCTCTAAGGCTCTGCCATATTTCTTCCACATTCTTTCCTAACACCAATGCTGTCCAGCTTTTCGGCTACCCTTGCTTGATATTTATTCCTAGTGTCCGCTTCCTGAAGCTTCCAGCTTCGGATGCTACCGACCGACTGTGGTTCTGGTATCGCCGTCCGGTGGCGCCAACCCGCGAACAGACCCCTAAATCTAGTAATCACTAGGTAGTGATCCGTTACCAGGTCAGCACCTCGGAACACTCGCGTATCCATCACCTGTTTTCGCAGTCGGTCATCCACCAGGAATAAATCGATCATACTTCTCTCATTCTCTCTTGTTCTAGTATACATATGGATTTTCTTGTGACTAAACATAGTGTTTGTCACAAGAAGACCCTTTTCCTTGCATACAGCCAGTATAAGCTTGCCAGCATCGTTAACCCTTTTATCGCCAAACATTCCAAGCACCGACTCGTACCCTGGCCGAGCGGTACCAACCCATCCATTCAAATCACCACATACAACAATTCTTTGGTTTCCTCTAACCAAGTCTAGAACTTCTCTTACATTCTCCCAAAACTCCTCCAGCTCAGCTCTGGACGACAAAGCCACCGGCGCATAAACAGCCAAAAGGAATAACTTCGTCAGTCCCAATTTAAAGCGAACCCAGAGAAGTCTCGAGTTCACAACCTTATATTCAGTCATAACATCGACCAACCGAGACGACAGCAGCACCCCCACTCCCTGGCAGGCGCTCTCGCTCTCCGGGACTCCGGAACATAGAGCTAACGCCCCGCCAGGGAGCTCTTCAGTACCACTGCCCTTCCGCTTGGTCTCCGACAAACACACGACATCTAATTCTCTTTCTTTATTCAATCATCATTATTTCAATCAACTCATTCGTCTTATCTCACATGCCTCCTCTAACATTCCATGTGCCAACTCTGCACTCCGTCCTCCACCTTCCGCCGTGTCGGGCTGTGCGTGACGGGTGGCGGTCCCCATCGCCGCTTTGCGCGCTGCATTTCACACCAACGGGGACGAACTGGTGTGCGTCGCCTTGGGGGGACGCCCTAACCCTCGTTGGCATGGGTGCGCAGCTGTGTAGAATTGCAGCCCTGAAAAGGGCTGGCAGGGGTCGCGACGAGCACGCTTCTACAATGACCCAATAGTTATAATAATAAATAATAAATGTCTTCACGCAATTCCCAATACAGGGGTAGACAGAGGTCTAGTGTAGACAATTAAGTCCCTTCGACCCACCTTCCACCGAAGATATTTTCGGGACTATTTTTAGTTAATATCTATTATTTTATTCTCTAGATATTTTTAAATACCTATTTAATTAAATATTAAATTCAATATTTAATTAAATAGGTATTTAAAATTATGTACAGAAATTCTTATGTAGCAAATTTACAGTGTTGTTTATGGCATTTATTTACAAAATGGTGATGGCAACACAAATATCGAATTGTTTTTCAATTTTCAGTGAATTTTTGACGTTGAACGTGTTAGCTCGTTTTCTAAATATTTCATCAATGTAGTGCTTAGGTTTTCAATATGTCTATAATATAAGTAGTTTAGTAGGAAAACAAATCGATTAAATCTTAAATGACGCCCACGAAGACTACAAAAACTGAAGTAGAAATGGTAATACGAAATCGAAAAACTGTTATGAAAGACGGGATCATGACAATGTCGGGCATCGGCGAACCTTCGGTTTTTCACGCTTTAGTAGTCATCTTTTTGGAGTTTTTCGCGTGGGGCTTGCTTACAATGCCTATTATATCAGTGCTGAACGCGACATTCCCGGACCATACGTTCCTGATGAACGGTCTTATAATGGGAATCAAGGGCATTTTATCCTTTTTGTCGGCACCGCTCATTGGTGCGCTATCCGACGTGTGGGGCCGTAAGTTCTTCCTCCTGGTGACAGTGTTCTTCACGTGCGCGCCGATCCCGCTTATGACAATAAACACTTGGTGGTTCTTCGCAATGATCAGTATTAGTGGAGTTTTTGCTGTGACATTTTCGATTGTGTTCGCGTACGTGGCCGATGTTACTACGGAGGCGGAACGGTCGCGAGCCTACGGCCTGGTGTCGGCGACGTTCGCCGCTAGCATGGTAATTTCGCCTGCCCTTGGTGCATATCTGATGGACTTGTACGGCGAGGCGCTGGTGGTGGCCGCCGCGACAGCTGTTGCTGTCCTGGACGTGTTCTTCATAATGGTCGCCGTTCCCGAGAGTCTACCAGAGAAGGTCAGACCTAGTGGCTGGGGGCCTGCTATTAGCTGGGAGCAGGCTGACCCATTCGCCGCCTTAAGAAAAGTCGGTGCCGAACGTACAGTGCTCATGTTGTGCGTTGCAGTGTTCCTCTCGTACTTACCAGAAGCCGGACAGTATTCATGCATATTTGTGTATTTAAAACTGGTGATGGGTTTTGGAGTAGTTCAAGTGGCCATTTTTATAGCAATAGTTGGAGTGCTTAGTATAGCAGTGCAAGTGGTTCTCGGATTTCTGATGCGGTCACTTGGTGCAAAGCATACCATCATGGTGGGCCTGTTGTTTGAAATGCTCCAACTCATGTGGTATGGCTTTGGAAGTCGCACGTGGATGATGTGGGCTGCTGGAGTGTTAGCAGCTCTTGGATCACTGACCTACCCAGCAATAAGTGCATATGTGTCAGTTAACAGTCGTGCAGATCGTCAAGGTGTAGTTCAAGGTATGGTCACTGGGGTCAGAGGCCTCTGTAACGGTCTCGGACCGGCAATGTTTGGAGTGATATTCTACCTATTTCACGTAGATCTCAATGAAGAACATGCAGTGCTTGGTTTAGATGGTAGTCCAGATGAAAAATATGTGAGGATTGTGCCCGGGCCACCGTTTGTGTTGGGTGCCCTGCTGGTTATTTGCGCCCTTATTGTGGCAGCATTTTTACCAGAGGATGGCACAGTTGGTGGTGGACGACGAGCTCCTGACGACTTGCGGTTTGAAGTTGAGCGAGGACGACGTGTGGCTGGTCCTCTGTCTCCTTTGATGGCGCCCGAGTCCGCGGCCCTCTAGCTAGCGGTAAAGGCCGGCCGAGCGGCCAGCGTGTGACTTCCAGAGCTGTCCGCGCCCGATGGCGCCAAGGCGTTTGCATTTAGGATGGTACCAAAGCAAACTCAGTGATCAGAGAAGTGAGTCCCATATTCTATGATCTTTGCACGAAGTATATTGACTACATTCCTGCGAATCATGTGTTTACTTTCCGCTTCAATCAAAACTTGTTTGAGATATATAAACTTTATAACTATTTTATAATTATGTTGTTCAGAGCATGTACATATAGAGCATACTATAATAAATAATTGAAATCGTTGTGCGAGTCCTCTGTTTATATTTTGGGCTGACCATCACAAGGAAAGCTATAATTCTACTAAAGTATGTGATACTTAAGTAATTAGATACTACCATTTGTTATTTTATACACTAACTGGTTACAAAAAGCAATATTTTTCTTACTTAAAGAAATGCTTAAATAATCCTGTGTGAAGTGGTGCAACTGAATAAAACACATATGGTTATTCAGCTAATGTATAATGCATCAAAAAGAACTATATAAAAACTTGTCATAACTAGACTAATTCATTGATACAGTAACAACTAACGCAGTGTAAAATACCCCGATACTTCTTTATCTGAACATCAGGGAATGATGTTCAAACATAGATTACAGCAGTATTATTTGGTCATCAAATGACTCAGAGATTACCATTATAAAATAAAAAAATACACATGCTTATAGAAAAATATTTAGTAGACAAAAAAAATGATAAGATAAGAGTACCTATGTTATATTTTTGTCCAAAACTAAAGTAGGTAACATGAAATTGTTGAATAGTAGTTTGAAAATGTCTTTTGGGTACTTAAAATTTAAAGTCTTTCACTCTTCAGCTTGGTAGGTCATGGTTCCGATTGTGTTAGGCTATATTATTAATTTATTTTTCTGTTCTCTGAAGATTGACATCTGTGAGGCTGTGTGGTTGCCATATGTGATTAAACTGAGTACAATTCTTCATTTCAAAGGCTTCTTAACTGTTGACACTACTTACAGTCATTATTTAGGTGTTATTAAAAAAGGTTGACAAAAATTTGTTGGTTATTTTACAGCCTTGAATGGTATGTTCAGATAGTCTAGTTTTTTTTTAAATTAATATCATTTTAAATAAATGCAGAAGTATGTTTTATGAAGAGGGTTATTGGAAACTTGGAGAAACTATTTATAAAATTTTAGAAGGTACTGAATTTATTTGTAAAAATTTTTTGTGTGATATTAATATGATTACTAAGATTTTTTGTTTAATCCATTTTGTTTCTTATGGTTGTGATGAAATCAAACATTAAACTTCATAGGTAATTTGCAGTGTTCTAAAACATACTTTATATTTGTTACTTCCATATAGAATATTTATTAAACTAATTTATCTTTCTTTTTAAATACAGAAGTTGTTATAGACTTGTTTTAACACATCACTTTAAAGCCCATGTTATTATTATTCTCTGCTGTTTTGATTAGTCAACCAGTTTGAAAAAAGCAACACATAGAGACTTTAATTTTATAACAATAAAAACTGTTTTCAATACAAAATTGTTTTTAATTCAAATGCAATTAACAATGATTAACTAAATAACAGTCATTTTTTGGCCATGTTCCCCTATTGATGTCTATAATTACCACAATTAAACTCTACATTAGTAGTCTACAAGTAGTTCAATTGTTATAATTTTAAAACACCAATACCTACATTTAAAATCAAAATATGGAAAATTTAAATAAAAGCAGTTCAACTACTCAGATGGTAAAACATAACAAGAGCTTTTGCTTTTTTGAGTAATACATTAGCATTATTAAGATATTGACACAAAACATAGGCATAGTAGGTTAGAGGTAGTTGGTAGGGTGTTTAATTTTATTGCAGTCTTAAAACATGACTTTCGGAAGACATTGGGAGAGTTTATAGCCTAATTGCATAGCCATATTTCTTGGTATGCTTTCTTATTTTTCGACTATATCAAATCCTGCTAGTGTTCAAAATTTGCATAGTAATATTAAACATTTATTTGATTATACCATTACTGTTTGTATAGTTATACAAAAACACAGACATAACAAATGCTTATATGTAATTACGATGAAGATGTGGCGATTTGGGGAAAAAGTTTGAAATAAGCAGGCCATGACAGCTGGTGGGATATTATTTTCTATTAATACCAAACTGTTGCCAGCCAGAAGCATTTAAGGAAAGGTGTCTGTTATTGCTAACGCCAAACTGTTTGCAAAGTAGGGTGATTTTGGCAAAGTGTCAAAAAAGCAACCCATTCTTACAGTTCTGAAAGTAATGTTATATTTTTTTTGAGTTTATGGCTTGGTATCTAGACCTTTAGGCCAAGTAATGTTGCAGAAATTACATGCCTACAGATTATATTTTATCCACAATGTTACTTAGACACATGGAATCCTTTTTAATGTTTGTATATCATGTAAAATTGTACGATAATAATGCAATTATTTTAACACAATGCAATTTTTTATTTAAGTCACGATAGCCGAGTGGTTGGGTGGTCGGAATTTCGAGTCAAGAGACCCGAGTTCGATTCTCAAGTGGCCGTACTAATGGGTTTTTCTGAAACCTATGTATAAATTATATCGTTGGCTTGGACATAAAGACGGCGACGGTCTCACCACCTGTCACGTTGTTCCGAAAATATCTTTGGTGGAAGATGGGTCGAAGGGACTTAAATGTCTAGACTAGACCTCTGTCTACCCCTGTATTGGGAATTGCGTGAAGATATTTTTTTTATTTTAACAAAATATAATTGTGTCCACAATATGTACCCATACCAATGAAACAAAATCAACTAAATCTCTAATCTATTCTCAAAGGTGGAAAAGTTTGCGAGTTATAAACAATTTTATAGCTCAAAGATATTCATAGATAATACGAAGGAAAGTAAGTAGCATTGAACCTCATTGTCATGTATTGTTGAACACCCAAACGATAAGTATGCGATGCGTCATGAAATTTTCAACCGCGGTGTACAAAGATATTAAAGAGCAAGCTATGTAATACGTGTTGCTGGCGATCTGTGTTTTGAAATTCTCATGAAAACGTCACGTAAATCCATTCGTAGGTACGTGTTCAGATATGTTTCAAATGCAGTCACTGACGTCAACGCCTTTGGTCGATACTTTTAATAATCATTACATAAGAGCATTAATTGTACGTACTTGGCGGTCGGAATTTCGAGCCAATAGACCCGAGTTCGATCACCAGGTGGCAGGCTCGTACCAATGGGTTTACAAAATCTTATGTAAGAATTATATATCGTTGGCCTGGACATAAAGACGGCTACTGGCTCACCACCTGTCACGTTGTCCTGTAAATATCTTCGGTGGAAGGTGGGTCGAAGGGACTTAGTTGTCTACCCCTGGATTGGGAAATGCGAAAAGATATTTATTCATTTGTTAATTGCGATCTACGTTTTTATCTGTGATTTAAGGGTCATATTCTGGATCACCGATCGATAACAGCCTCAGCCCCACCTTTTGGATTCTTCGTCCAACCGTTTGTGTTGAACTGAGACTATAATTACAAACGCGCATTAAATTTTATACATAAACTTGTTGATCATCCCAACTTGATCTGCATCAAATTCAAAGTTTCAAGTTGGCAGTATTAATAATAAGTCAATAAATATATCCACGCTATTCTCAATACTGGAATAGACAGAGATATAGATAATTAAGTCATATCGGCCCATCTTTCACTGAAGACTATTTGGGACAACCTAACAGGTGGTGTACCTGTCGCCGTCTTTATGTCCAAGCCAACGATATAAATCGTACATAAGTTTTGAAAAACTCTGCTAGACCATAGCACCGGGCGATCGAACTCTGGTCTTTTGACTCAAATTCCGATCACCCAACCATTCGGCTATACGTTGACTATCGACATTATTAAGTAAGCCGATGCCACCATCTGTCTTAATACTTTAGTCCAATAAAAAATATGTCTCATTCCAATTTACGGTCACCATTAGGTTCCACATTCATTCAAATACAATTGGCAACATTCTATAATAGCAAGACTTGTACATACTGGTCTATTGAGAACCCGCCTTGCGTTTCCAGTCTAGCCTTGACCCTATTTCATTGGATAATAGATTTTTTCGCGCGTTTGTTCAATCTATTGTTTCATCGAAATAAAGCAGAAATAAGAAAGTAATTTATAGTCTGGCAACTCTTAGTATTTTTAAAATAGTGATTGTTTTAATTTGTGGCTATAATTATTCTTTAATATAATATATATATATATATATATATATATATATATATATATATATATATATATATATATATATATATATATATATATATATATATATATATATATATATATATATATATATATATATATATATATATATATATATATATATATATATATATATATATATATATATATACATATATATATATATATATATATATATATATATATATATATATATATATATATATATATATATATATATATATATATATATATATATATATATATATATATATATATATGTATTCTCAAGCTTTCTTCGCCAGTTACTTTATTGTTACTTCAGCTTGTTTGTCACTTATGTAAGTATTTCATTTGCTCACTTTCCAATAATGGGGTCGACAGAGGAAGACCTTCTGTTTACCGAAGGTTATTTGAAACCACCAATAGCCATGTTGAGCCTATCGCCGTCTCAGTGTTCAAGTCCAACGGTACAATATACTTGAATAGATTATATATACTACCATAGACAAACATTTATATAAACATTAGTGACTCGAGTACAAATAGAATTATTGCCCCGTTCGGGAACCAAACTCCTTAGCTACGATCATAGAATAACTACCAACTGGGCTCTCCGGCCAGTTATATATGATAAATTTGATGAGATGAGATGAGAAGTTGATGATTAAAGTTGTCAAGACCAAAGCCATACCAAAGTTTACATTCATTCTGTTACTCTTATCAATTTTTTACCTCGTATGTGGTTTTCCCTATGGTGACTAAATACATGTTTAAACAAATTTACGTATATATCGCACCAGGAAATACGCCTCTAGTCTCTAGCTATAAAAAATATCTTCACGCATTCCCCAGTACAGGGATAGATAGAGAACATGAATCATAGTCTAGACAATTATTTCCCTTCGACGTACCTTCCACCGAAGATATTTTCGGGACAACGTGACAGATGGTGAGCCCGTCGCCGTCTTTTAGTGATAGGTGATTATGATTTATGACCTGATTTATTTCGTAGGTATGTGTACACGTATCTTATCGCCATCAGGTTTTTTACTGTGGCTTTTACTGTGGTTATATATATATATATGTATATATATATATATATATATATATATATATATATATATATATATATATATATACATGGTACATACACAATTCGTTTTAATAAGGCTGCCATGGTAACCGTAGTTATCGTCTTGAAATATACATATTGTGTATTGTGTCCATATACTATTTGATATTTCACGAAGCGTGGTCATATAAATTGTACGTTAAAAATTTTCCTCAAAAAAGACTCAACGTTCGTTTCTGATTAATCAAATAATTAAACGTAGCGTTATCAAAGCGACTTATCGCGTTCAAAAGGAAGCGAATACATCACGTGTAAACAGTTTTAAAACACGATTTTTTTATCTACAGAAGTGACTTAAGAGCTTCTACTTTTCACAATTTCTGTCTGTGCTTACTCCGTAAGGTGAAGTTTGAAAGTTAGGTAATTGGATTATTTTTTATATTTTACTCAATTACCCAGGAGTTGGGCTATATATTTTGAGTGTATTACATATTCTTTGACTACGTTTGGTGAGACATTCCTTAAATATATAACGGTGTCGTTTATATTTTAATAAAAAATTTTCCATATGAAATCGTTTAATTTCTTAATTCAGTCAAAGATTTTATTTGTAGTGGATGTGTATTGGTATCATTCGTAACAATAAATGCTAGATATTCTGCGTGAATTCGATCATGTGGTATTTTCAATAATTTATCAATTTTATTTATTACCTAGGAAGTATCCTATGTAAATCAGTATGATATAACATAGACATATCTTCTTATGCAATTATATTGACTTTTAAAGCATTTTTATGCTGAACTTTTATGTTATTAAATTAAAGAGAATCCGTGGCGCCACTGATCGGCGAAGGTCGCGGGTTCCAATCCCGCCCGTGTCAGTTGAAATTTTAACTTTTCTCTGTTTAATTTAATAGTATCTCCTTATAAAATCTTATTAAATTTATTTAAGTCGTGAAAATGCCTCAAATAGACATACAGACATAGTTACTTTCTCTTTTATAACATTTTTTATAAATGTATTTAAGTAACATGTACTTTGAATTATTGTTGGAAAACTTCTATAAGCACTATGAATGCTGAAAAAAATATAGACGTGAATGTTTCTTTTTTCAACCGATTAAAAAAGGTTATCAATTCGTCTTAATTTTTTTATGCATAGGTAAGGCGATGTTTTGGTTAATTGATTCTTTTATATTACTAACGTGAATGAGATACGAATGATGAGCCTAATTAAATTATTAAAACTTTCGTGAGACATTCAAATAGTTAAAACGGCTAAACTCACGTTATAATAATCGGTGTAGTTACCGACTAGTTTCGGACCTATCGGAGGTCCTTCATCAGGGTGAGAGGAATGAGTTCGCGCTCACGTCCCGCCTCGCACTGAGTGCTCGCCTCAGAGGCGAAACGTGAGTTTAGCCGTATTTAACTATTTGATGAGCCTAATATATAAAAATAATTCAAATAATAAATAGATACATAGAAAGGAAAAACATAACATACTCCGATCCCAAAGTAAGCATCCAGCAACTTGCATCATGATATCAGATACATTAAAGGTACCACAAACACCCAGATCCGAGAAAATTTAGAAAAACTGCTTTCTGCGTTGACCTCACTGGGAATCAAAGCTGGCGATACCATAAAAACGTGTGTACGTAACTCGTCCACGGAGTTCGTCAAATTTAACAATATGTTAAAGTTAAACATAATATAAAATAATAAATCCCCACGGGGAGAGTAAATAACGACAGAAGTCAAAAATTTGTTTGCTAAAAACTAGTTTTAAATTCGTCATGTAATGTTTTCCTAATGTCATTGAATTTTTTTTTTGCACTTCAACCTTTTCGAATCTATTACGCGTGACCTAGAAGACCATAGAGTACAAAAAATGTGATCTTATTTGCACTTAATAGCTCATAAAAATCCACTGCTACATATTGGTATCTCTCGTAAAGAGTTTGTATCTGATTACTTCGTTTTTGAGAGGAGAGTCGTGTTATTTAATTTTTTGTTTTAAAAATCAGTCCTACTAATATCATAAATGCGTAAGTTTGTGAGGATAGATGGATGTTCGTTATTCGTTACTCTTCCACGCACGACGTTTCTTCGACGGGCTCACCACCTGTCACGTTGTCCCGAAAATATATTCGGTGGAAGATGGGTTAATTGACTGAAAGGGACTTAATAGCCTAGACTAGACCTCAGTCTACTCCTGTATTGGGAATTGCGTGAAGATATTTATTTCCTCTCAAAAACTACAGAACAGATTTTAAATGAAAGTTTACAGTTATAACATCTTACAATGTATGAAGATTTTGTGTAATTTGGTCATAATGTTACTTGATCTTCATAGTCATTATATTACTGTGAAGATCTTGCTCTTTGGGATCATTTTTTTATATTTTGTTAGTTTAAGAGTATCAAATAGTTTTCAATTAAAAAAAAGAAGTAATAAAAAATCTTCACACAATTCTCAATACCAACTGTACAATATAACAGACATACATATTTTCTTTGATAAATATTCACATATACTTATAAACCTGACTTGTGGGCAAAAATTCATACTTAAGTATGAATCTTAGCAGTATTCGAACTAGCAACCGTTTGCTCCTAAAGTAGGTTCACTTCCAACTCGGCAATCGGTTCGACACATATTACATTATTAAAATACAGTTACACAATGTAAAAAGACTTTGACGACACTGAAAGTTAAGGGTTTAATGTTTAACAATGTAATTAAGTTAGAACTCAAAGGATTTGATCCTTGAGTGTGAGACAGCGTAAATAATTAAAGAATCTTAATATACTTTAATAGGGTAACTTAAATTACTATTTTACAAAGACTAGGTGACGTGGTGGAGACAATTTGTTGTTTCTATCCGTTGTTCTATCCTTGGTGAGTTAGATTTATATGAGTTAGATTTAGACTCATGGTAAGAATTTCCATACGTTACACCATATACAATAATATGCATTGAAAACGCCACTTACTGATGACATTCTGACGGCGGATAATTGATAACCATTCAAATCAAAACATTTATTTATCGATATAAGTAACATATGTTATATCCATCGATTATCTTTTTTGAATCTACCAACGTTTCGTTATAAGGTTCCTCGAATGGGAAGAAACAGGCGAAAGAAATTCCCTAGGAATGTTCTTTATTATTTATCAAAGAAATTAATCGAGTAACGTACATATAAATTTTCTCACTTTCTGACTGATTTTTGTCCGCAGTCCGCTCATTGAAATCTTTTGTTGAGCAAATTAACTTTTCTGAGTAATTAACAAAGCTACCGAAATACCGAATTTTATCAAAATCGATTCAACGGTTTTTCAGTAAGATCATAACAGATATACATACATAGTATATGCACATAGTGTGGCGAACATAACATTAAAAATTTTATGTAAATATATAATTTCATAAAGTAATATAAAATTTTTTGTTTGCTTTAAATTTATTTATTATTACTATACTATATAATATATACTATATAATATAGTTATTATATTGTTAATAATGTGTTACTCTATGTGATATGTGCCTAAATATTCTTTGGTAAAAAAACGCTTCTTACTCTTTACTCTATCACCTTCTGACTTATGTGCAAGGTGGTTCATTGTAATTAATATATATCACTTTATATGCTAACGCTTAGTTTTATTTTACGAAGACTCAAGACATATTACACATTGACACCTACAATAGTATGAATAAAAGTAATAAATATTAGTATGATACACTATGATAGTAGCAAGTGCTTGTATATTTAATGTTGCTAACAACATGAAATGTATGTTTCTTTTTTCACCTAATAAAACTGATATAAGTATGTTATCGATAAAGCCTATCTTGCTATTTGTATCGATTATTAATCTGTGTGACGAAATGTGAGTGTTCTGGTCATCAATAAAGTAGAAGCGATAGCGTATGACCGGTTTTGGTAGATTAACACTTTTATTGGGTGCTTACCAAAAATAGTGTAACTGTGTGGTCATAAGGTCTTTGCCTATCTTTAAAATACCAAAAAAATATATAAACGTATAAACATAATAAAAGTCGCGATAGCCGAGTGGTTGGGTGTGGGGTGGGTCCAATCTAGAGATCCGAGTTTGATCCCCAAGTAGATGGCTCGTACCAATGGCTTTTTTCAAAACTTTGTTCCATTTATATTGTTGGCTTAAGATATCGACGAAAACTTGCATAACTGTCTAGACCGCTGCCTATCCCAGTATTGCGATTCGCGTGAACTTTAATGGTCTGATAAAGTTCATTGCCTCATGGCCTCTTTTATTTGGTACATTTACCATTATCTTCACGCCTAGCAAGCGGATTGGCTTTCGCAGTACAAGACACCTCGCGTCTCAGATGCTACTGTCTGTAACGATGTTTAATTTTACTATGTCATGACTCGAGATAATTATGCCGCCGTCTGTCAATGGATACTCCCTTGCCATTTCCAAGGCTATTTATTGCATAAGGTGTAATTTACGTCAATTCTTATGGTGAGTAAGCGTTATTTCTGCAGAAGTCAGGGTATATGATTCCAATTTGTGATGAGTGTAGATTTTAAGTCAACATCAAAAACAGGAGCAAGATTCACCTGTTAAGACGCGTCGCTCATCACAGCTAAGCCTTAATTATGTATCTACAATTTTGGTGGCCATAAACTCCTCAATAAAAATATCTTATAAAATATATTCATAATATATTTTTAAATGATTATATTGTCTTCAAATTGGCTAAATAAATAATGTTCTTTTTCATAACATTAAAACTTTATTTATATATTCTTTATTTGTCTAAAAAAATATAGTACAATAATGATTTAGAAGCCGGTCAGTTAGTTACCGCAGATTTTGAAGCCGTGGTCGAAGTCTTAGAAGACAGATATGCTAACGACTTAGTTGAACGGTCGTTACTAACAGAATAGCACAAATAAACCACTCAGTTCCTTGTTTAGTAGATTTTTATAACGCTAAGAGATCAGCGACTTCCCCCTCAGCCATGACACTGCACGACAGTTATATATTATCTGGTTTTACAAGTTTTAAATTCTTCAGTTTTATAACCTCGACCCGTTTTGCATACTTTAGAACAGGTTTTGGTTGCGAAATAAAACGTTTTTATGCATCATCATATCGGTTTTATTTTCATCGGGTGTCGTGTACCGACTTATCCTTGTGTTTTATGACTAGATACCGGCCTCTTCACCTGTACAAATGATGTTCGATTTTTAAATAATAGTAAAAAAATCTACTTTTATTATCTATACTTAATATTATTAGATGTGCAGTATCTATACTTAACTATTATTATAAATCTCAGCTTCTTATATAACAAGATCCGATTGGAATAAAAAGAAATAGTCTGTGTGAGAATCCCAATATTATAATAATTATTATTAAAATTACCAATCGTTATATTTAAAAGAAATTAATAAAATCTTATCGCCCGCCCGGGCTTCGTTTCGCTTCGCGCTCTTTCTGTATTTTTTCTGTTCTTCTTTTCTCGTGTGGGTCATGGCTTAATGTAAACAGCATCTAGCATTCCTTAAAGTGTGATATCAAAGGCAAAAATATTTGATTTCAAATTGAATCTTCTAGAGAATACGGCATTTAAATGAAAAACTAAAACCTAAACTAAGCTAAAAACTTTAAATGAAAATCTCTTCAAATATTGTTCTTCTCACGGATCACAGAATTGTTTCATTGTGAGCATCCTCACCTTTAATAATGTTATTAACATTATATTCGAATTTTAATAACGGCCTTCGTGGTTGAGTGGTGTTCACACCGGTTCTCAAGGTCCAGCTCTAACGTACCAGGTTCGATTCGCGGACTGGTTAATGTAGAAACCTCTTTTCTGTTATAGCATAATTTAAATTTCTATAACGACTTTCGTGGTCGGGTGAGAGAGCTCTGAGGTCCGGACTGGTCAATGTAGATAGTCTCTTTTCCATATTTTCGGGTTTGAGTGTTTGAGGTACTTTGTTCTTTGAGTCCATAACACAAGTGCTTTAGTAACATTGGGATCGGAAGAATGTATGTGATGTAGGAGGAATGTATCCGTATTTATTTAATGAATAATTATATGTTTCCAACGTTTATTATCGTTCATACATTGTTATTTTATAATATAACTACCTACATTACCTAATAATTGCTGTTGGTCATTTCATTGATTCTATCTTTTTATAGCGCAAGTGTTATTTACATAAATCAAATATGTTGTGTTACAGGTTAGGTTAGGTTGTTAACAGTAAATTTACTAAATTTTACGTCTTTAACATTATAACATGACATAAATTATATTGCCATGCGTTGTCGTCAAAATAATTATTATTCTTTTTTCCTTTTATCCTGTGGCTGTAGTTGCGACTAGAAAACTTAACCCTAAATATTTGTAATGGCTACCGATAGATGGCGGGATTACCATACCTTAAAACTAACCTCAAAATTAAGCTGACCAGTGACCACCAGCATCTAAGATGCGAGGTGTATAGATCGTCAATACGGTTGTAGCGATTAATACTCATCAGTTGACGTTGTTGACCGTTGACTTTTACAGGTCGTAAAAAAGAAATTAGTACCAGGCATCTTTTTTTAAACAAATTCCTTTAAGTTTTCTCTAAAATTTAACTAACATAAAATTCATTTCCTTCTGTATTATGAATTACTATCATTCATTCGACATTCGGAATTCCCAAAAAAATATCCTGCGCGTTCGCTATGTACCTACTTATTGTCGTTAGCGACTCACTAACGTGTGTCAATACCTATATTTAGATTGAGAGACAAAATGAATACGTTTATTAAAACATTAAAAATTCATTAGTCGTTTTTATACGTTATCTTAGACTCGCACAATTTATTTTTATCTTCACACGTTTCCCCATACTAGAGTAGGCAGAGGTCTTTACAATTTAGTTATTTCTACCCGCATTCTAACGGGGCTTAAATGGCACGTGACTGAGGGCCTTCCTCCTGAAAGGTCACAAAAGATCCGAGTTCGAATCTATTCTATAGTAGTCTATTTTAATATCGTAAATTGTATAGTCGATTTAAAAAAAAAATAATAACAGATTCTTCGTTGTTTCCGATTCCCATACCACAATTGCTTTAGCATCTTACATTGGAATCTGAGCAATGTATGTGATATTGTCCCTATCTGTATATGTATCATTTATTTATTATAAAATAATTACTACTACTTACTACTTATCTTCACGCACTGTCCCTGACGGGGTAGCCAGAGAGAACAGATCGCCAAGTGTCACGATCATTACATACCTCTTTCGCTTCTTTCAGATTCATCATATTCTTCATACATGCACGTCGAGGTATCCGAGTACTCTTGACCCTCCTCTCTTCGAGCAATTTGCTCACATGGTCTTCAAAAGTTAGTCTCGGCCTACCTCGACCCCTATTAACTTTCTACTATATTAACTTTCGCGCTATATATTTTCTTCACCATTCGGTCTTCGCTCATTCGCTCAACGTGCCCAAACCATCGAAACCTACCATTTTGCGAATCTCTTCGTTTCGCTTCCAGTCGGCCAAGGTAACGCCGCACATTTTACGAAGAGATCGCATCTCCACTGCATTCAACCTGCTTTTATGCTTCTTCTGGCATACCCAGGTTTCGCAGCCATATAACAAAGTCGGTATCAACACTGCGTTATGTATTGCAAGGCGTGCACTTTTCACTACGCCTTGACTTTTGACTAACGCAGTCAGGGCACCATTGACTTTGTTCCCGGCAGCGACACGTCTGTCCACATCTAAATCACATCTTCCATCCCGGCTAAACGCACTTCCGAAGTATACAATTTCATTCACCTGTTCTAGACATTCCTGATCTACCCAAATTTCGCACTTCGTTCTTTCTTCGTCCCTTTCAAATACCAGAACCTTAGTTTTATTAGCATTCAAATGGAGACCTTTAATTTCACATTCTTCTTTCATACACGTGACTAATGCCTGCAGTTCTGCCTCTGATGGTGCAATAAGCACTGCATCATCAGCATACAGCAGACAATTTACTTTTATGTCACCTAATTTCACACCCAAACAGCTATCTTTCAGCTTCTGTAAACAGCTGTCGAGATACAAAATGAACAGCTAGGAGGACATGACACAATCCTTTATTACGCCCGTTTGGACGCTAAACATGGATGACAGGTCATGCCCTACCCGCATACAAGCTTTACAGTCACAGTAAAGTGACTGTACAGCCCTTAGCAATCGACCATCCACACCATACCCCGGCAACAGTTCCCACATTTTCTTGCTTACAACCCTATCAAATTAAAATACTAAATCAACAGTCACGATAAGTGGTTGGGTGATCGGAATTCGAGTCAAGAGACCCGAGTTCGATCCCTAAGGCTCGTACCAATGTGTTGTTGCATAAAACGTTTTTGGTGGAAGGTGGGTCGAAAGGACTTAATTGTCTAGACCACTGTCTACCCCGTTTCGGTAAGGCGTGAAGAAAAAGATACCTAGCATACAGGGAGTCTTGGATGAAGATTTTTAGAAAATGGACTGCTTTTCGCAAAACTAAATGTCCAGTTTTGTTCGTTTCTTTAAAATATTGTTCTAGTGTACATCTTACTTTACTGAGTGTACCTTGGCGCTTTATTTAAGCATACTTCGTCGCCACCTCTAGCAACATCCTGTGTAAAGCTAAGTCCAAATGTCGTGTCCCAAGCAATGTATGTGTTGTTGTATCTATGTGTGTATTTATTTATTTATTTACTAAACTAAACAATTCTTACTACGCACGCAACATACGCGCTCGGACGTGGAATTGCGAAAATCAGCCCGTCTAATCTAATCTAAACAATTCTTAACCAATTCCCGGAATTGACCTGGAGAGTGCAATGCGAACAGTATTGGTACATTTTTGGCTCTCTCTATTGATAAATCCTTGAAATATGAAATACATAACAGGTCTTTTGTGCACAGCTGAAACTAGGGCTTCAAAAAGTAATGAAAAATAGTTGTGAAGCTAATCCAAAAAGTTATAAGCCTCTATCCACTCTGATCAGTGGGTAGGAGTCGCTGTGCCCTTGATGGTGAGCGGTATTTATGCAGTCTTCCCCAAAATTCACTTTTATATTAAATATTTTACTTCTTCTTTAGACCCTATCAAGAGTCCACTGCAGAACATAGGATGCCCCCGAAGTTTTCTATAAAGCATTTAATATTGATATATGTAAACTCTTATTTATTTATTCAGCTATTATGATATTTTTGTCGACCTCCGTGGACAATAGGTGTAAATACCGGTTTTCAAAATGTCTCCATCTCGAGGTCCCGGGTTCGATTTCCGGTCAGGTCAATGTAGATAAACCACTTTTTCTACGTTTTCTCGGGTCTGGGTGTTTGTGGAGCCTTCGTTGTTTCAGATTCGTATACCACAAGTGCTTTAGCATCTTACATTAGGATCACGATGGCCGAGTTGTTGGGTGGTCGGAATTTCGAGTCGAGAGACCCGAGTTCGATCCCCAGGTGGCAGTACCAATGAGTTTTTCAAAAACTTACTTACGAATTTCATCGTTGGCTTGGACATAAAGGCGGCGACGGGCTCACCACCTGTCACGTTGTCCCGAAATCAGAGCAGTGTATGTGATGTAGTCCCTATCTATATATGTATTTATTATTATTATATTATAATATTAGTTTGCAGGATATTTTGATCTCAGTAAACTTAACATAATAGTCTTCAAATCCCTGTAAAAACAAACGCTCTCACAACAAGCAGACCGAAATCCGTATGACTAGCAAAAAATAACAAAATGGCGGGTGTCCCTATTGTCGTCGATCTCGGTTATACACATAACTCCCACGTTCTACTATTACGTTGGGATTTCTACAATATAAGTATGTATATGTATTATTTCTGTGACTAACAAGAACAAACAAACGCCAACTCGCAATGTATCCATGCATTGTTCTAGACAGTACCATCCTACGTAAATTAAAATCATTGGTCTTTAAACAGTACGAATTAAAAAGAAACATATTTTTGTATTATATTTGTTATATTTATTATTATCTTTGTGTTATACACAATAGTCTATTGGTTGGGTGATCGGAATTCGAGACGGGAGACCCGAGGTCGATTAACAGAAAGAAGGCTCGGTCTGTTGAGTTTTTTAGTTATTTATGTACGATTTGTATTATTGGACCAATAATACAAAAAACGGTGACAGACTCACCACGTTAACCCAAACCGGAGTGTACCTACACTCCGGTTAAATGTGCATGGAAAGGACTAAATTGTGCATTTTTTATCACCTCTGAATGATAAAAAATGCTTTCTCTTTCTCAAAACACAATATGTTCTTCATCTAGTTTAATTAAAAAAGTGGAATGCCATAAAGTTAAAAATAAAAAAAAACAGCCATCGATGTCTTCGGCTAAGTTGTATCAAAATGAGAAAAGTCTGGCTTTGCCAAACACGACCCAAAATTCTAAGCGTGGGCATAATTGCAAATAAACTAAAATTACATAGACTTTATTCTATTTCATGAAGGAAATACGTATTTATTTATTTGTTTGACCAACTAATTACATATAAGATGCACTAGATTGTAGAAACTGTGTTGCCCGTGTCTGGACAAATTTAAGTGTGGCCAGATAATATGAACTGTCGAAAGGCTACAGATATACAGATTGTAAGTTTCTACGTTTTTGTTACAGATAATGTGATTTTTTTGTAAGATTAAACGGTCTATCAGACAATAAATGACTACGGCAGCATGAGCTGTCATGAGACAGACAAATAGACAAGAAGCAGATTACAAATTGTCAAACTTGATGATTAAGATGGAATGCTAAGAGTTCAATTATACTATCTCTCTTTCTTTTACTTTATCCTTCTTCATTCTCTCTCCGTAACACAACGGTTGTCAGTGTGCCTTACTGATGCGCGATCCCTAGGCACAAAAGGAATTTCTTTTAGAGATTTTCGTTACATTCTTCATTTCAGTTCATTTTTAGAATGAAAAATATGTTGACATGAGATAATTTCGAGCTTTGTCTCAATCGAGTAAATAATTAAAATGTATTTCACAAAACTTCACAAAATTATTTTATGGAAGATGTCGTAAGTTTTCTGGCACTGAAAATATTAACTTAAGGTTAGGCTACACTTTTTTAATAAAAGGCTTTTTATAACCTTGAGTGAGTATGAGTAGGTACTTTCTTAGCGACCTGCAGACACTGTAGAACATAGACCTCGGCCTTAAGGAGTGTAATTACCACTAGTGATAAGCATATTTGCGTTCGCTGTACCAGAAATTTTGACCTGCCTGCTATGACATGCTTTAACCACCTTAGATTTTTTTTATAGAAGAGGGAGGCAAACGAGCAGGTGGCACACGTGATGGTAAGTGATTACCGCCGCCCATGAACATCTGCAATACCGGAGGAATAGCGGATGCGTTGCCGACCATCACCTTAGATGCTTCTATACGTTACTTGTCTGCTAAACTTTGGTCTGGTGTTCGAGATGATTATCTCGACATCTGACGGCAGTCAAATGCATTTTCAAGGCTTCTCTCTTCCTCACCTTTTAGAACAACCACGGGAAAAAGGGAGTGATATATTTCTTAAGCTGTGGCTACACTAACTAATACTTTACACGTGATACTACGATACTACGACTAATATGGCTTATTTTACTGAATACATTACCTACTTACGCAGTTGTATACATGACTTAAAAGTCTAAACTGATATTTTAAAAATGTTCGTTAAAACAGAAACAGATCAGACCGTAAGTTATGTACAACCTTGTAACGAAAACTAAGAGAAGAGCTTTGTAAATCAAAATGAAGTCGATTGATGTCGTGATAGCCAACAAGAAAATACCCGCGCAAAATTAAAGAAGATCAGTGACGGCCTGCGTCTGAGTTCTAAGTTATGTTTAGTATTGCGATCGTAAATAGCTTATACCGAATCTTTATCGATGGAGAGGACTTTATTGGCCTTATATGTTTTTCTTAAGGAGATAAGAGAACGAGTCGTCTACGTTAAAGGTCACGATAACCCAGTGATTGGTTGGTCGGAATTTCGAGTCAAGAGACCCGAGTTCGAACTTCAGGTGGCAAGGTTTTTCAAAAAACTAATGTTCGAATTATATCGTTACCTTGGACATAAAGGCACCACCTGTCACGTTGTCCCGAAAATATCTTCGGTGGAAGGTGGGTCGAAAGGACTTAATTGTCTAGACTAGACTTCTGCCTACCCCAGTATTGAGAATTGCGTGAAGTCCTCTACGTTGTAGTAAGCAGGATACTTTAATTAAGGCTCTCATATAGCAACCTCGTGTCTCTCATCCCATACCTCAGCTATCCCGCATGTATAAAGTAGTAAATAACAAAATTTTTTCATCAAATATATTTTTAAACGCAGCCTGGTGCACTGTTTTTGAACATAATCTCATAAATAAATTTAGTAGTTTTACATTAAGCTTTTTGATGTGGCTTATGATGTATTTTTAAATATAAGTTAAAGCTTATATTTAAAAATACATCATAATTTTTAAAGCTTTAATACAATACAATAGATTTATTAATCTTACACCTCAAATTCACAGTACCGATTCGTTCATTTTACACGTAATTCATGTGGAGTTGGGAAGGACATAGAAATTTTTCTTAATGAAACCAACTCAGGTTTCGTCGGGTGTAACTCTTTGGTTTATGGATATATTATATACTACCATTAGCCGTTGTTTCCTAAAATATTCCGTCCATTACACCATTGCTTGGTATATTTAATTTCGTATACGTTATGATATAGCAAAATTATTTCTCTATCAATATGTATATATTTCATAGTCTTTACGGTAATTTGTGGTAAGAACAAATTTATGAAGTCACGATAGCCGAGTGGTTGGGCGGTCGGAATTTAGAGTCAAGAGACCGGAGTTCGATCCCCAAGTGGCTGGCTCGTACCAATGGGTTTTTCAAAAACTTTGTACAAATTATATCGTTGGCATGGACATAAAGACGGCGACGGGCTCACCACCTGTCACGTTGTCCCGAAAATATCTTTGGTGGAAGGTGGGTCAAAGGGACATAATTGTCTAGACTAGACCTCTGTCTACCCCTGTACTGGGAATTGCGTGAACAAATTTATACGGAAATAAATAACTGAATTCTTAAATAGAATACGTTTGGTATGTGGAAGTAAACCAGATGAATGAGTAGGGTGAAAATGAAATGATCTGATGGTATGTACTGTACCCCATGACACCTTAAAAACAATTAGAAATAAGGTTACAGATGCAATACCACCGTGAACTTAGACGGAACACCTCGCACACTGCTTACACTGACTCAATGTACCCTTCAAACCTGAACACATTAATTACTCTGCTAGTCAAGTGCTGTCACTATCTATTTATTTATTCTGAAAACGATTGTCACAGTTTTACTCTGTAATATAATCTAGCAAGCAACCAGTGTTACTTCACTCTCTTATTACCAATTGGGGAATAAAACTGAAACAGTTTTCAATTTGATGTTTAATATCTGATATCCACCATGGACAGTGGTGAAAACGTATCTGTATCCTTCTCTTTTTGAAATGGTTTGCAGCTGTTATGTGCTTAAGTAGAAACTTACCACCACGGGTAAGCTTGTTTTTACTCTACTCCCTCAAAAAATACTGCTACCTCTTAGACAAACCCAACAACAGATAACTTAAACTGTTATAGAATATTCCGGATTGTTGTTCCACCATCACTGACGATCATCGATTCGCCTTCAAAAATTATCCCAGCGTAGTTAGGTTCCCAGTTAGTTTAAGATAAAAGTTAAAGTAGAGAGACACATAAGTAAAGTGTAGCAGGAGGTAAATGTTATTTATATTAGACTTTCAATACAACAACGGTTATAAGTGATTTATGTAGATACTGATAAAACTAACAGCTATTGTTTTTATTGGATTTTAAATATACATATAAATTAAACATCGAATTAGTATGTTAATTACGGTGCTGCACTTTTGCGCTAAAACCAGACTACTCGTGTTGCTTTTGATTAAGTTTTCCATTATTGTGTAATGTGGGCTTTAAAGTGACTTTGTTAACTACTCCGTGCCATAAATACTCCTTAATATTTCATAACATATTCTTTGGGTAAGAGGTTCATATTCTGAGTGTGATATAAATATAATATTGTACTACTGGATATTTTTTGTTTCACACTAACACTGTTTCATACAACGCGTACATAAAAAATTATAATATTTTCAAATATTAAACCCGATCAAATTAAAATTTATTTTCTCGCGGAAAAATTAAAAATCTATTATATTAAGTGATCTCCATTTCTCATGGCAATGATATTTAACTTTTGCCAGCCAACTTTAAAAAAGATAACTTGCAATTACACTAACTATAATGACATCCACAATTGCGTAGAAGGTATAAAAAAAAAGATAAAAAAAATATCTTCACGCAATTCCCAATACAGGGGTAGACAGAGGTCAAGTCTAGACAATTAAGTCCCTTTGACCCACCTTCCACCGAAAATATTTTCGGGACAACGTGACAGGTGGTGAGCCCGTCGCCGCCTTTATGTCCAAGCCAACGATGAAATTCGTACATAATTTTTTGAAAAACTCATTGGTACTGCCACCTGGGGATCGAACTCGGGTCTCTCGACTCGAAATCTCGACCACCCAACAACTCGGCTATCGTGACTTTAAAAAAAAAGATAAACCATTAATTTATTCGATTTGATTAAATGTCATCTACTACATATAATACATAAGTTCCAAGTTTCAATTGTATAAAATAATTTCTTAATATATAATAATATAAAATAATTTCTTAAAATTTTAATAATATTATATTATTTACTTTTTGTAAGTATTGTAATGCTTTATTTATTTTAAAGTATACCGAACTTAATGACAGAAAAATTTTAATACGGTTGATCACAAAAGAACAGAAATTCTTCTTTATGAGTAACATTACTTTTTTTAAATCCTTAGAGTTTCATGCATAATTTTCTCTTAGAATTCGGTTTCCGATATTTATGTATTATTTATTTGTATTCAATAAGTATTAATAACTTGAACATGTTATTTGTTTTGTGATAATAATATACATTTATTATAAACGTGATTCAAAGTATAAAATGGCACTTCGCATGTACATATATATATAATTATTATAAGATAAGTAAGGTTATATTGTATTATTCTAGATGCCTAGCAAAAGTAATAATTTATGTACCTATGTGCTTGTAACATAGTGAGAGAATTGTGTAATATCATTTTCTGGAAATAAATTTAAGAATAAAACTATTTTGTTATATAAAAATGTAAATGTAACATATATAAGACTTATATGTTCTGATCAAATTTGATTTTGATAATCATAACAAAATCGTAAATTAGAAAGGAATGAAATTATATGTATTAGAAAAAGCTTAAGTTTTCTTTGTTAAAATGCAACAAAATAGGAAATTAGAGTTGTTAATATAATGTAGAGACTAGGGAATAGATATATGTATAAAACTCTCGATTCAGAAAATCATGGCGGACTGTTTGAAAAGGTCAATTATTTTTATTACTAAAATATTATTTTGTTATGTACCTACACGGTGTAAAATACAACATAATGCGAGGTTGTTACTTATTTATAACTATAACATGTTATTAATTACAACAATTTATATTATTTTCTAGTATACCCGGAAGGGCTGAATTAAGTTTTACCACTAAGTTATTCTTTTCTAAGATAATTGGTATTAATTGATTAAACTTACATACTTACTGTCTCAAAATCCATTGCAGGACGTAGGCTTCTCCATAGAGCCATTTCAATTTTCCTGTTCCGGCTATTTACCTTAGTAGCCTCTTACGAAAGCCAAGGGAAGTAAGGCGATAAATTTTAACTTGGACATCACATGAAATAAGCCAAATATATTAATAGCTAGTAGTAGTAACTCATGCATTACATTACAGGCATGTATAATCTGACAAACTTGTTCGGCACTGTTCCTAAATTCACTACTGTTTTGTGTGTTCACTCTGTTTTCACCCGTCATGTCCCAATGTATTTAACCCCTTTGCATCGCTGAATTCATATAACTCTGTTACTATACATAAAAAACTAATATTAACCATGTCAAATATTCCGCTGTGTACTTTTTTGGTCTACCCAAATGAATTTTTTTTTATAAATGATAACTTATTTATTAATTTATTTATTTTTTCCAAAAAAAGATCAAATCCCTAAAGTCTGTATTCTACAATAGCTTTCACGTCATTATTACTTTGCCAGTTTTTAAATATGAAAATCCTTTTTGCCACTGGAAGACTACCAAGATTCTTTTAATGTCGATTTTTGTGTTGTGAAGTTTTATTATAATATATTTTGAAGTACAAAATAGATTTTCACTTATGTTAAATTAATTACGTTGCAAGCAGTATTTTAGAATAAGTTATAGTTACAAAAGAACAGATTTCTTTTGATTGCTTGACATTCTCGTAGCTTTCAGTACAGTTATAAACATTTTGAACTAATAGTCCCTGATGCTTTAATTTACAGACAGAAATTTCTGATTGACGTTAGAAAAGCCTGTTTTATAGTTGTTTCAACACTAGTTTCTTTTTATAATACATATTAAATACAATCTAAAAAATATTATTGTCATAAAGCTTCGTGGCATGGGTATCAAGAATGCTGGCTGTATTTTGCTGACATAAAATTAAAAACAAATTTTGAAATAAATCATCATCAATCAGGCATAATTTCGTTTTTTAATTATTTAAAGACTCCTTTCCTAACTGAACGTGTGTTCTTGTTACCAACAGCTTTACATCATTTCACAAAATATTTATTAGAAAATTTATATGATATTCCTAACATTGCAAGGAATAAATTACTATACAAATTTTTCACCTAAAATCATCATTCACCATATAGATATTTTATTTACATTTATTTATTTATGCCCACTGCATACACACAAGACGACAACATAATATTTGTACTATTCATAAAACAATTACAAACAAATTATAGAAATTTGGATACTAAAATCTGTCATCTTCACTTGCTAACACAAAGATAATTTATTTTATAACAATGTTCTTTGGAGGGATTTATTTACGTAAATAAATCCATTCAACAAAATGTAATTTTTATAATTGTCAAGTGAAATACGGCAATCGCGTAAAATATGTATTTTAGATTCAATAATGGCATTGAATCCTTTAATGTTCGTTGCCATTGCGTATTGATTAAGCGTCTTATATTGACCAGTTGCCTAAATAAACGTCTCACGTCATTTCACGTTTTGTCACTTAATTCGCTCAAAGAATTTGTTTTTAAATTATAAGTATAATATCCTAAGTATTACACTTTTAAGTTAACATTTCAGTTTTAAATCTTCGCAAGAGATAATTATTTTCCTTTATGTTAAATATTATTATTAAATGACTGTGTAAGTTTAAACATTCTTTAGATATCCAAAACCAAGCAGAAGTTGAAAAATGTGAGCAATTTATGCATAATTATTTGTCACTAAGTTTGGTCTACTTTGTCCTAACCTGGTGTTGTGACAGTAACTAAAATAATTTAGTAATTTGTATAACCTTTTTTACTAAACATAATTGTTTATTATTTCAAGCAATGTAAATAAATTCAAATATTGTTGTTTGTTGCGAGAATATTATTCAATTTTATCAATATATTGTCTTAGTAACGAAGAATGGTTTGAGAGAAAAACATTTCAATATAATTTTAAATTTGGACAGTCGTTGAGAGTAACTTCTAACGTGAGTAGTCTTAGTATTGCGCGAGTTTCTTTTTTCACCAAAAATTTTACCGTATGCCAAAAAGCTAGAATTAGTCACTACGGTCTGCGTCACTTCACTAAATTCTCAAACAAGAGTTCCTTGAAATAATGATTTATATGATATATAAAAATATGATATTATTGGGCAACGGTTGCAGAATGCTATAACTTTTTTACTTTTATGTTCAGTTTTGGCTCAGTTTTTTAATTCATAGCCCCAAATATCATCTATAAAAGTTAACACAGACAAGAAAAATTCAGATTTCGCGGTAAAATGTTTTTGTGTGTATTGTTGTAATAAATAGTTATTGTAGATTAGATTGGGCAAACCGTGTTATTTACTTTAAGTTTAACAATTATATTAATTTTAAGTGATTTGCAAAGTTGTTGTTGGAATTAAAAACGACTCTATTGTGTAGTGTGGACACATGTGTTGAACATTTTATGTGTTGTTTTTAATTTCTACGTAATTTGTTCTTGAGTCGTGTCATTTATCATTCAGCGCTTCTATATTGAGATATTAATAAATCTGATTGTAGCCCATTTAGTAGTTTCACTTATCCCATTTAACTAATTACCTCCTTGTTATGGCCCCTCTCACTTAAGACAATAGGTAGCTATAGGGACTAATCCGAAAAATCCCTCGGAATTCTCCCAGTAGTATATCTGGTAAAAAATACAGAGAGAAGCGACATCCTGGCTCGCAGAGCCAGGGGATCAAGCCGATAAGACATAGTCGTCGACGATTCGAGCCGCTTTTCGTTGAATACGGTCAAATGGAAGGAGCTGATACTGGGGTGCCCCTGCCCAGAGCCCAGAGGTGAGAACAGTACTCCACGTGCGGCCGAACCTACGCCTAGTTGTAACCCGGTAGGCCGGTATGAAGTAATGTCGTGCTCTATTGAGTACGCCAAGCTTTTTAGAGGCCACTTTGGCCTTCCCTTCCAAGGGAACGCGAAACTGAACGTTGCTTGATATGTTGACGCCAAGAACAACAACAAAGAACAGGACGATGATACTGGTTGAGGCAACTAGGGGAGTGCTCTCAAAATGAGATGACACGACGAAAGGTTTCTTATTATCGGTAAACGCGCAAAATTGTCTTCTTAGGGTTGAACTGGACTAAATTTAAGTTTGCGCGCCTTTTTCATAAAAATCTAGCTAGAGATAGCTAACTATCGGTTGTACAGAATTAGCATCTTTTGAGATTTGGTGAGCTTATTCCCGCTTTTATCCTGATCGGAAGGCAAAGATTAACTTTATACATTTCCTTGTCAAACATCTTTACTTCATTAAATAAAAAGCAGTTACTATAAAAACATACATCGATTTCTCAAACAGGCAGACTGTCTGGTCACGAATCCTTTAATGAAATCATCCGAAATGCTCTTGTTTCCATAAATATTCTCTCAGTTTTAGAGCCTTGTGGAATATTTATTGAGGACGGCAAGAGACCTGGCTCTACTTGCGGTGATACATTAGCGGCCTCTCACATTAAAGGTACTTCGCGCAAAAAGGGCGCAAATATGGGTCTTTAAAAGGTAACTATTGTCGCGGCAACACCGACTAATAATCAGCGGTATAAAACGAGGCGCTAGGGGGCACACAGGGGCAATCTTCTTTTAGGTCTTACCATTGACCATTGTACCAGCAAAGATATTAGCAAGTCATAATATCATTTTTACCAGCGACCGTATGTCTTTTTATTTTGTTACGTCCATTTGTATACATTATTTCTTTGTTCCTTTTGCCGTAGAGACGATCGGTCCGTGGGGTCCTAGCCCAATACCATTCAATATGGAAATGAAGCAGTATTCTGTGGTGACAAGCCACGAGTAGTATGCCACTGTCCGATTATTGTACTTTTTAGTTAAGAAGTGTTATAAATATAAAGATAATTTATCTTCATTCAGCCTACCTTGGAGATTGTAGAACCACTCGACTATCGTGACAAAATTGTTTAAAAAATAATATTGTTTCTATACATAAATGAAATAAAAATAAATAACTATCTTCACGCTATTCTCAATACAGGAGTAGACTGAGGACTTGTCGAGACAATTGAGTCCCTGTGACCTAACTTCTACCGAAGATATTTTTGGGGACAACGTGAAAGGTGGTGAGCCTGTCGCTGTCTTTTATGTCCAAGCCAACGATATAATTCGTACTTAAGTTTTTGAAAAAACCCATTGATACGAGCCTGCCAACTGGGGATCGAACTCTAGTCCTTTGACTTGAAATTCCGACCACCCAACCATTCGGCTATCGTGACTTTCTATACATAAAGTTTTGAAAAAACTAACTGGTTTATGTTGGTTTAGTTTACCATAATTTATTGATTAGATAAAGAGGCGTTTTCCGATGTTTTGGGCACGTTGAACGAAAGACGAAGATCAAATAATGAAGAAATTTTACAGCGCGAAAGTTTACAATGAAAGGGGTCGAGGTAGGCCGAAATTAATTACTGAAGACCATGAGAGCAAATTGCTCGCAACGGGAAGGGTCAAGAGCACTCTGATACCTAGAAAATCGTGTATGAAGAAAGTAATTTGATAGAAGAATAAGAGATATGTAAATTGACAGCTGGCATTCAGACTACCCAGTCAGGAATTTTGCGTCAAGATATAATAAAAATAATCGTTTGAAACTTACTCTTAAAAAATCACGCTGTTATTGCGTATAGACAAAACTTTGGAACATAAATGTCCAGTATAAAACAAATGTATTTCCATTTATTTTCAAATATTTTTACCTTTTACCAACAAATAACGCTCGGTTTTCAAGGTTTAGGTTTTTTCTTTCCTATCTTATCAGGACGTCTCTCTGTTTTTTATTATTTTTTATTAAACAATTACAAACCAAATCATCCGATAAATAAACGTTTGGCCGACTGAGCTGTCAATGATCTTCGCTATTTGTAATTCCAAATTTTTCAAGGACTTTCTCACATTTTCCGTTTACGTCACCAATACCAAGATGTGACGTAATTTTATGCAGATGTAGCTGACGGCTGGAAACAAACAGAAAAGAAACAATAGAAAGTAATGTATATAATCTTTATTGTTATATTTACTATGTTATCAATGTTTTTTTCAAACCTAAGACAGAGATAAAGTTTTCGACGCTTTTTTGTATATCAGTTTTATATAAATTGCCATGTAACCACTACCTTGTCTTATTTGTTACTTAGCAATTATTCTATCCACTATTTCTAACAATGTTTTTAATTGTTAACAATATTATTTTATCTATTTTACATTTTTGCATCCAATTATATCTCGTCTACATAATATTTATTTATAAGCAGAATATTTTTGCATGCACGCCGAACCAACAAGTTAGTAATAGAATACCTGTGTTGTTACCGGAAGCAACACACAGCGAAAGGAAGTAGTTTAGTTTCAAGGGCATTTCGTGTAGCCTTGACTTTTTGGCAACTGTTTGAACCATAGACAAGAGTTCATTAAAATATGCACTGCGGCAAGAATTGAACTTTCTCTATCGTATAAAATTAGATTTTTATTTATGTAGGTTACTGTACAGTCATAGAGTATATTGTACTGTGTTATATTAATATCGTGTAACTTGCTGCTTTTCTTTTAAGAATAGTAAAGTTTTGATTTGATATAGAAAATACTTTTTTTGACATAATGAATGAATGAATGAATGCTTTTATTGTACACCGCAATAAAAAAAATACAAGAAAACAATTAAACATTGAAGTAGATTGTACAATTTGGCGATATTTTGCTTTTCTCGACATATTGCTACATCACAGAAAGCGTGAACTAATGTGTTTGAAGAAACTAAGAAAAGCGCTTGCTTCTATCTCAAATGCCATCAAGGGACTTGTAGAAGCAGCCATTTAGCTCCACCTTCCCAGATAAGTACGTCTTGCCTTAAAATGATATAGTACTTTAATTTACGAGCTTTTCGGTTTCATTTCATTTTTCCGGATGAAATAACCACTGCGTCCACAACGTATTTGGAGAAACATATTGCACAAATAGTCACGGTAGATAGATCAAAGTAACAAGACCTCTGACTACTACAGTATTGGGGAAAGCGTAAAGTAAAAAAAGGATGCTGTTAAAAAAAGGGAAAAATTATATGAATAAAACTCCAAATTGTAGAAATAAAACGTTTATAATTATTTTTTAAAGTTAGTACGTCGTTGATAGTCCTGTCAATGGTTACTAAGTAAAATGGCACTAAAAATTTATAATATTTAATGCTCACATTCTTCAAGTGTTAATACTGTTAAAATCTAAATAATGTAAAATAAAAGCTTATATTAACCCTTGATCAATTAATGCTAATTCTTTCAAAAGTATTCGATAAAACAGTAATTCTATTGCTAATACCTAAAACAATATAACAAGTCTACAGCAGTGGTCAGGTATTGCCTTGTAATTCGATAAAAAAAGAAAAAAAACTAAATACGTATAAAAATTACATGGCTAAGTTTGGCGCCATATCTTCAAAAGATTATTACTTCATGTCATTGATTAAAAGATCATAAATTATAGACTGTGCATGTTTCTATTTATCCATTTACCAAAATATTAATCTATGAATTATAAGGGCTATTCCGTTTGTTTCATAATTCTAAACTGGGCTGTTGATTCAGAAATCCGTTTATTGTAAAGATAAGAAAAACTCTTCTCAGTTATAACAATTCAGAATCACACAATAATAAATGTGAATATGAATCGAGTAAGTGGCGCAAATATGTGTCTTTGAAGGAATACGGTACACTCGTTCTATTTACCGTAGAGACGATGGGGTCCTCGCGTTTCCAGTTTCTAAAGGAATTGTACCCGCGGCCGGTCGTTGCCGTTGGTGACAAGAGGGCTGGTTCTTTTCTCGCTCAAAGGTTAACCATTTAAGATAGAAATACAGCCAGCGTTCTTGATAGCATGCCACGAGGACAGGACCTCGTGATCATTATTATTTTAAGGTTTCCACGTATTGTAACTATAAGTATTTATTTTTACGTAGATGGCACTGATAGTTTGTACAACTGGCCAGTAACAAACATTGCTAATGAAAATTTATTTTAAATTTCGATTATAGAACTCTGATGACCTTATGTGATGTACATTAATTTTTCATTGGTTTATGTGAGTAGTTTTTGGCGGCAATTTTATGTTTCTTACACCTCAAAATGAATATAGCTCGAGAGGATGAGTCCACGATTTATTACGACTTTTGTTTTGCTCTTAATCATTAACTAAGCTATAGATAGATATCGATTGGCATTTAATAATGAAACCTCCAAACTCAAAACATCTCGCTTTACAATTGGTTTAATGAGTTTTAAGCGTGGGCGTTTTAAGAACCGAGACGTAATCAATAAAGGTAATATTATTCTGCTTATATAAAATGGCAATAAGCTGCAGTTATTTATCTGTACTTCATATTAGAAAGCTGTAGGGTTGTGTTTGATAACAATCAGATATAAATATTTTCTGTGTTTATATCATGCCACAACTTTACATTAGACGCAGGCACAAATAATATAAAATTAACACCGGTAATACCGCAAACTAATAAATTAAATAAAGTAATAATGAAATTAAAAATTTTAAAACATTTTACGTGAAAACTTACAATACAAAACTCTATTTACAAAACATTATTTACTTTACACCGATCAATTAAGATCTCGCATTCTCATTTGCAACTCGAATCTCCTGTTGGTCCTTACACCCTTGATAACGGTTCTGTACTCCTTTCTCTTCACATCTCTCTTTTCTGTGAAGGACTTCTCTCTCATGATTGTTTGCTTCGCTGCTTCCCTTCGTACAGAAGTTGCTCCAGCGAGAGATGGCAGTGTTGCCTGTCTTATCAACGTGCCATTAGGTTTATTTTCCTTTGTTTTGGTCTCGGTGAGTTTGTTTGTAGCGTGGAATGGATTCACGTGGTAGTTCATTTTGAAACCGAACCTTGTGTATCCTGGGTTTATCGAATCCAGTGTGGGTAGTTTCGGTCTGTGTGGCGTGTCGGGTTTTCTTTGTTCCTTTGCGGGAGCCCGTTTTGGCGATTCGGGGACTTTTTCTGTGAGTATAAAAAATAACGGTCAAAATTTACATAAATATATAAATACGGACAACATTTGATACTCTCAACATCAAATACATCCCAAAGTATTTAGCTAAAGAACTTGTGTTGGAGAATCGGAAACAACGGTAAAAGATAGAAGAAGAGAGACCACAGACACCCAGACAGGAGGCAATGTAGAAAAAGTGATGTTCTACATTGACCAGCTCGTGAACCGAACACGGGACCTCAGAAATAGCGACACTATAATAACCAGTGTGTATCTCACTCGACCACGGAAGGTGGTAATTTATTCAACTATATTTTTTATTTGGGGATTTCAAAAATACATTTTAGAGGTCACGATAGCCGAGTTGTTGGGTGGTCGGAATTTCGAGTCGAAAGACCCGAGTTCGATCCCCAGGTGGCAGTACCAATGAGTTTTTCAAAAACTTATGTACGAATTTCATCGTTGGCTTGGACATAAAGATGGCGACGGGCTCACCACCTGTCACGTTGTCCCGAAAATATCTTCGGTGGAAGGTGGGTCAAAGGGACTTAATTGTTTAGACTTGACCTCTGTCTACCCCTGTATTGGGAATGGCGTGAAGATATTTTATACTTTTTTTTTAAATACATTTAAGATTATTTTGACGCCAAAATATTATAAATATTGATGTGGTAACATTTATTTGACACATTTAGGAATATGTACATAATTCTTCTGTGACTTTTGTGTGATTAAACTATTCCTAAGCGGTTAGACCGATTTTCATGACATTTTATGTGTGTTTATCTCCGTACGAGAATGATTGATTCACATTTACATGCAAGAAAGGACACTGCAATTTTTATTAGGGCCGGACTACACGTAGCTAGTATTTTTGTTATCAAAGCAATATTAAATAGTGTTGAGACTATCTTTATTGGTGTCGATTGAAAAGAACGTTGATTAGATAAAGTACTACGGGCAGCAGTATTATTGTGTAATGCAAGTAATCGAGATATGATAAAATTCACACAAACTGTGCTCGTGGCTTAGTTTCATACCGAGTTCAGTAGATAAATACATACATAGGGACAACATCACATACATAGCTCTGACCTCAAAGTAAGTAGTGAAAGCACCTGTGTAATAGCATCAGAACCATCGTAGATACCACAAACACCTAGAGCCGAGACAATGTACAGAAGTAGCTTCCTACATAAAACCGTCCGGGAATCGAACGTGGTATCTTAGAGCTGGCGAAACGGTGAAAACCGGTGTGTATGGCAATGTTCACGGTGGTGGTAAATTGAAATATTTTCTAGGGTCTGGGTGGTTTTGGTACATTCGTTGTTTCTGTGTCCATAACACAAGTGCTTAAGCTACTTACTATGTGATCAGAGCAATGTATGTGATGTCTTCCCTGTCTATGTACATATTTATTTATTTATTATTACCCCGTCTAAACCACACCATGCTTCTCTGCGACAGTCTGATATTGATTATTAAGGAATTAGACATAGGAAATAGATTTATGACTGATTCTTACTGTCTGATATATATATTAGACATTCCTAAGACAAGAAAACTGAACACAGACTCGCCAAGAAAACAAAAGATTAATTTTATCGTTTACCACATTTATAAGACACTCTTACATAGAAAATCAATCACAGGTTAAAGTCAATCCTTTGACTACATTCCGATGCATGTGTCCACAATCAAACGGAAACCAAATTTTTATATACAAAAGCGGTTTTTTCTAGAACATGTCATATCAAATGTATGCATACATGTGGTGTGCGTAACCAGCGAAAGAATACGCCGCCCACTGCATTATGTGAGTGACGTATGAGGCGTTTGAAAGAGCATTTTCCCTCAGTAAGAGCTTTTGAGTTAAGAAGTGTTGATTAAAAATGTATGATTAAATAATTTTTTTTAATATAAGCCGTTGATGTGGCTGCCATTGTTTCTCTCTATAATTGGTAAGGATGTTAAATATTAATGCTTTCGAAAGGTAGAAGAAAGGTAGAAACGTCAGAGTTGTGTCTTTCAGTGAACAATATAAATTTTGTTATGAATATTGAATTTTTAAGCCACGATAGCCGAGTTGTTGGGTGGTCGGAATTTCGAGTTGAGAGACCCGAGTTCGATCCCCAGGTGGCAGTACCAATGAGTTTTTCAAAAACTTATGTACGAATTTCATCGTTGGCTTGAACATAAAGACGGCGACGGGCTCACCACCTGTCACGTTGTCCCGAAAATATCTTCGGTGGAAGGTGGGTCAAAGGGACTTAATTGTTTAGACTTGACCTCTGTCTACCCCTGTATTGGGAATGGCGTGAAGATATTTTATACTTTTTTTTTAAATACATTTAAGATTATTTTGACGCCAAAATATTATAAATATTGATGTGGTAACATTTATTTGACACATTTAGGAATATGTACATAATTCTTCTGTGACTTTTTGTGTGATTAAACTATTCCTAAGCGGTTAGACCGATTTTCATGACATTTTATGTGTGTTTATCTCCGTACGAGAATGATTGATTCACATTTACATGCAAGAAAGGACACTGCAATTTTTATTAGGGCCGGACTACACGTAGCTAGTATTTTTGTTATCAAAGCAATATTAAATAGTGTTGAGACTATCTTTATTGGTGTCGATTGAAAAAGAACGTTGATTAGATAAAGTATTACGGGCAGCAGTATTATTGTGTAATGCAAGTAATCGAGATATGATAAAATTCACACAAACTGTGCTCGTGGCTTAGTTTCATACCGAGTTCAGTAGATAAATACATACATAGGGACAACATCACATACATAGCTCTGACCTCAAAGTAAGTAGTGAAAGCACCTGTGTAACAGCATCAGAACCATCGTAGATACCACAAACACCTAGAGCCGAGACAATGCAATGTGTACAGAAGTAGCTTCCTACATAAAACCGTCCGGGAATCGGACGTGGTATCTTAGAGCTGGCGAAACGGTGAAAACCGGTGTGTATGCCAATGTTCACGGTGGTGGTAAATTGGTCTGGGTGGTTTTGGTACATTCGTTGTTTCTGTGTCCATAACACAAGTGCTTAAGCTACTTACTATGTGATCAGAGCAATGTATGTGACGTTTTCCCTGTCTATGTACATATTTATTTATTTATTATTACCCCGTCTAAACCACACCATGCTTCTCTGCGACAGTCTGACATTGATTATTAAGGAATTAGACATAGGAAATAGATTTATGACTGATTCTTACTGTCTGATATATATTAGACATTCTTAAGACAAGAAAACTGAACACAGACTCGCCAAGAAAACAAAAGATTAATTTTATCGTTTACCACATTTATAAGACACTCTTACATAGAAAAGCAATCACAGGTTAAAATTTAAAGTCAATCCTTTGACTACATTCCGATGCATGTGTCCACAATCAAACGGAAACCAAATTTTTATATACAAAAGCGGTTTTTTCTAGAACATGTCATATCAAATGTATGCATACATGTGGTGTGCGTAACCAGCGAAAGAATACGCCGCCCACTGCATTATGTGAGTGACGTATGAGGCGTTTGAAAGAGCATTTTCCCTCAGTAAGAGCTTGTGAGTTAAGAAGTGTTGATTAAAAATGTATGATTAAATAATTTTATTTAATATGAGCCGTTGATGTAGCTGCCATTGTTTCTCTCTATAATTGGTAAGGATGTTAAATATTAATGCTTTCGAAAGGTAGAAGGAAGGTAGAAACGTCAGAGTTGTGTCTTTCAGTGAACAATATAAATTTTGTTATGAATATTGAATTTTTAAGCCACGATAGCCGACTTGTTGGGTGGTCGGAATTTCGAGTTGAGAGACCCGAGTTCGATCCCCAGGTGGCAGTACCAATGAGTTTTTCAAAAACTTATGTACGAATTTCATCGTTGGCTTGAACATAAAGACGGCGACGGGCTCACCACCTGTCACGTTGTCCCGAAAATATCTTCGGTGGAAGGTGGGTCAAAGGGACATAATTGTCTAGACTTGACCTCTGTCTACCCCTGTATTGGGAATTGCGTGAAGATATATTTTTTTTAATATTGAATTTATAAGAAAAATAAAACACGGACAAACTTTCCCTTCCTCCCGTAAGGAGGCACCATTGGCATCAAGTAGGAGCTATTGGAATAAAGGCAGAGGTTTTATAAATTTTAAGCCATAGTACCAACTTGCCTAAATAAATAGTCTGGTTTTAAAATAATAAAAATAAAAAAATAATAAATAGTCTGGTTTTAAAAATAAATAAAAAGCTGTTAAAATTTAACAAAAATTTTGATATAATTTAGATTTTTGTTAAATATTAACAGCTACTATTTATTTAAAGGCACGATAGCCACGATAGCCGAGTTGTTGGGTGGTCAGAATTTAGAGTCAAGAGTTCTATCCCCAGGTGGCAGGCTCGTACCAAGGGGTTTTTCAAAAACTCATATCTTTGGCTTGGACATAAAGACGGCGACGGGCTCACCCCCTGTCGCGTTGTTCCGAAAATATCTTCGGTGGAAGGTGGGTCGAGGGGACTTAATTGTCTAGACTAGATCTTTGTCTACCCCTGTATTGGGAATTGCGTGAAGTTAAAGAATATACTTTTATTTGCTTAGTTAAGGATTAATAGCTGCATTTATGAAGAATTAAATCATAATATACATATAATTGCAATATGTCACAATTTTATAATTTTTTTTTAAAGGTGTTACAATTTTTCATACAATAATAATTGATTCTATTCAATGCAAATGATTTGTTATTATAAAGAATGCTTCGAATCAAAATGAACTCACTGCTGCCAATTGTATCTAATTATTTATCTGTGCTATCTACAGATACAATATTACGACGAGTCGGAATAGTGGGCAGGGTTCTCGCTATGGTGGCCAGATACCCGGGTTTGATCACCAGTCTAGCACCACTGTAATTGCCAATAGCAACATTATGGTTTTGAATTTGACAAATGTACATATATACAAAAAAGATTTTAAGGACACTGGCACTTTAGGGATAATATAAAAAAATATATTTTTGGGCTTTGTATTTTAACACTGCAACTATGTAGAGTACAAACTGCCACATCAATATCCAAGCATCATTATGCTACTACATTTAGTCAATGTAAAAAAATCTTAAAACTCCTCCTAATAAATAAACGTACATTTTATTCAGAACTACAAAAATGAAACTGATATTTATATTTACAATACAAACTACAATAATCCTACACCCCTACTCCTCATTGTATAGTACCTAGAATGCTGGTTTCATTTCCATCTCGAATGAATAGACCTGAGATAACCAGTCTATAAGCTCTCACCATCATACACCTAATACTGCGGTCACCACCACGTTATACAGAGCTTGCCTAGGTCAGCTAAGTGGTGGGCTTGGAGCAGCATAGTTAACCCAGTCCAGATTCTTACAATTTTGGCTTTATAAATAAATACATACATAGATAGCAGTCACGATAGCCGAGTGGTTGGGTGGTCGGAATTTCGAGACAATAGACCCGAGTTCGATCCCCAGTTGGTAGGCTCGTACCAATGGGTTTTTCAAAAACTTATGTACGAATATCGTTGGCTTGGACATAAAGGCGGCGACGGGCTCACCACCTGTCACGTTGTCCCGAAAATATCTTCGGTGAAAGGGGTCGAAGGGACTTAAATGTCTAGACTCGACCTCTGTCTACCCCTGTATTGGGAATTGCGTGAAGATATTTTTTTTAATACATAGATAGGGACGACGTCACATACATTGCTCCGATCCCAAAGTAAGCAGCTTAAGCACTTGTATTATTGAATCAAAATCAACGACAGCACCAAAACACAAACCCGAGAAAATCTGGCAAAACTATTTTCTACATCGACCCGACCGGGAATCGAACCCGGGACCTCGGGAGCCGACGCTCGTGCCTGACGTCCACGTAGGTCGCCTTTGCTTACAACTATAAGTAAATCGTAAAAAAAATTTATAGAGAACAATTCATACCCTTCGGACTGATCCTCTCGATGAGGTTGAGGCTCCCAGTAGGAGTGAGTAGCTGGCGCGCCCGCTTTGCCTTCCTCTCCTGACACTCGTCCAACGACTCCATCTTCTCGAACTGCTTCTGATGCAGGGCTGCGAAGTTGGGAAGCTTCGTGCGTTTCACTCTGCTCTCGGGCCTCGACTTGGAAGGTGTCACAACGGTCTTCTTGGACGGTGTAGTGGGCTCCGACAGTTTCGCTGTGAGGAGATACCGAAATTATTTTTAACGAAATTAAATGTCACGAAAATGTTTAGGTGGAAGGTGGATCGAATACTTAAATGTATAGACCGAGGTCTATCCCTGTATTGGAAATTGCGTGATATTAATTTCTTTATTTATAACATTTATATTAAATTATGTAAAGTTCCTTGGGGTCATTGTAGAAGCGTGCTCGTCGCGACCCCTGCCTAACCCTTTTCAGGGCTGCAATTCTACACAGCTGCGCACCCATGCCAACGAGGGTTAGGGCGTCCCCCCAAGGCGACGCACACCAGTTCGTCCCCGTTGGTGTGAAATGCAGCGCGCAAAGCGGCGATGGGGACCGCCACCCGTCACGCACAGCCCGACACGGCGGAAGGTGGAGGACGGAGTGCAGAGTTGGCACGAGGAATGTTAGAGGAGGCATGAGAGATAAGACGAATGAGTTGATTGAAATAATGAAAGAAAGAGAATTAGATGTCGTGTGTTTGTCGGAGACCAAGCGGAAGGGCAGTGGTACTGAAGAGCTCCCTGGCGGGGCGTTAGCTCTATGGTCCGGAGTCCCGGAGAGCGAGAGCGCCTGCCAGGGAGTGGGGGTGCTGCTGTCGTCTCGGTTGGTCGATGTTATGACTGAATATAAGGTTGTGAACTCGAGACTTCTCTGGGTTCGCTTTAAATTGGGACTGACGAAGTTATTCCTTTTAGCTGTTTATGCGCCGGTGGCTTCGTCGTCCAGAGCTGAGCTGGAGGAGTTTTGGGAGAATGTAAGAGAAGTTCTAGACTTGGTTAGAGGAAACGAAAGAATTGTTGTATGTGGTGATTTGAATGGATGGGTTGGTACCGCTCGGCCAGGATACGAGTCGGTGCTTGGAATGTTGGCGATAAAAGGGTTAACGATGCTGGCAAGCTTATACTGGCTGTATGCAAGGAAAGGGTCTTCTTGTGACAAACACTATGTTTAGTCACAAGAAAATCCATATGTATACTAGAACAAGAGAGAATGAGAGAAGTATGATCGATTTATTCCTGGTGGATGACCGACTGCGAAAACAGGTGATGGATACGCGGGTGTTCCGAGGTGCTGACCTGGGAACGGATCACTACCTAGTGATTACTAGATTTAGGGGTCTGTTCGCGGGTTGGCGCCACCGGACGGCGATACCAGAACCACAGTCGGTCGGTAGCATCCGAAGCTGGAAGCTTCAGGAAGCGGACACTAGGAATAAATATCAAGCAAGGGTAGCCGAAAAGCTGGACAGCATTGGTGTTAGGAAAGAATGTGTGGAAGAAATATGGCAGAGCCTTAGAGATGGAATGGTTAGTGCAGCGGAAGACGTGTGTGGAAATGTGAAAAGAGGTAGTAGTAAAAAGGGTGATGCATGGTGGAATGACGAAGTGAAATAAGCTGTAAATAAGAAGAAGAAAGCATGGTTAGACTACTTGGCCTCTAGTAATGATAAGGATATGAGAGAGAAGAGGAAAGAAAGATATAAGCTCCAGAAAGTTCACACGAAAGCATTAATTGAGGAAGTGCGTGAAAGGAGTAGAATAGAAGACGACGAAAGGTTGTCGCACAACTTCAAGATGAACTCCAAACTCTTCTGGAAAGAGGTTGGAAGGACCCGGAGTGGTGCGACAGCCTTAAGAATGAATAAAGTGCTTTCGGGAACCAATGACGTCCTCTCAGAAAAAATCGGACGTCATGCAGCGACGGAGCGAATTTTATAGAGAGAGATGTATGCGTGTGATGATCTTAGTGAGGGATCCGGGGGTGACGCCGTGACTGGTACGCCAGACTCGGACCTCGATGACACTGAGGTCATCAGTATGAAAGAGATTGAATGTGCGATTAGAAGTTTGAAATGTGGTAAGGCTGCGGGACTAGACAGAGTTACTGCTGAAATGGTCAAGTATGGTGGGCCACGCGTCTGGGACAGCTTTCATCTGCTGTGCAATTTGTGCTGGCGAACGGGGGCTGTTCCGGATGATTGGCGATCCGCGGTCATTTTGCCTTTATATAAAGGTAAAGGTTCACATTATGACTGCGGGTGCTATCGGGCGATCAGCTTGACCAGTTTAGCAAGTAAAGTTTACTCGAAGGTTTTGACACGTAGGATGCAAGAGAAAACGGAAAGATTTCTATGGGAGGCACAATGCGGATTTAGACCTGGAAGAGGATGCACGGATCAAATGTTTTCTCTCCGCATGATCACGGAGAAGCTTCTGGCTGCTAACCAGAAGATTTTCTGTGCTTTTGTGGATCTTGAGAAAGCATTTGATAAGGTTGTAAGGAAGAAAATGTGGGAACTGTTGCCGGGGTATGGTGTGGATGGTCGATTGCTAAGGGCTGTGCAGTCACTTTACTGTGACTGTAAAGCCTGTGTGCGGGTAGGGCATGACCTGTCACCCATGTTTAGCGTCCAAACGGGCGTAAAACAGGGTTGTGTCATGTCTTCCTGGCTATTCATACTGTATCTCGACAGCTGTTTACAGAAGCTGAAAGATAGCTGTTTGGGTGTGAAATTGGGTGACATAAAAGTAAATTGTCTGCTTTATGCTGATGATGCAGTGCTTATAGCACCATCAGAGGCAGAACTGCAGGCATTAGTCACGTGTATGAAGAAGAATGTGAAATTAATGGTCTCCGTTTGAATGCTAATAAAACTAAGGTTCTGGTATTTGAAAGGGACGAAGAAAGAACGAAGTGCGAAATTTGGGTAAATCAGGAATGTCTAGAACAGGTGAATGAAATTGTATACTTGGGGAGTGCGTTTAGCCGATGGAAGATGTGATTTAGATGTGGACAGGCGTGTCGCTGCCGGGAACAAAGTCAATGGTGCCCTGACTGCGTTAATCAAAAGGCAAGGCGTTGTGAAAAGTGCACGCCTTGCAATACATAACGCAGTGTTGGTACCGACTTTGTTATATGGCAGCGAAACCTGGGTATGCCAGAAGAAGCATAAAAGCAGGTTGAATACAGTGGAGATGCGATCTCTTCGTAAAATGTGCGGCCTTACCATGGCCGACCGAAAGCGAAACGAAGAGATTCGCAATATGGCAGGTTTGAAAGATGACCTTGTCTCAAAAATGGATAAGGGCGTGCTTCGATGGTTTGGGCACGTTGAGCGAATGAGTGAAGACCGAATGGTGAAGAAAATATATAGCGCGAAAGTTAATATTAAAAGGTGTCGAGGTAGACCGAGATTAACTTTCGAAGACCATGTGAGCAAATTGCTCGAAGAGAGGAGGGTCAAGAGTACTCGGATACCTAGACGTGCATGTATGAAGAAGATGATGAATCTGAAAGAAGCGAAAGAAGTATGTAGGGATCGTGACACTTGGCGATCTGTTCTCTCTGGCTACCCCGTCAGGGATTGTGCGTGAAGATAAATAAAATATAATAAAAAATAAAGTTCCTTGGGTTCCAGGTCGAGTCAAGCGACCCGAGTTCGATCTCCAGGGCTCGTACCAATAGGTTTTTTCAAAAACTTATGTACGATTTATATCGTTGGCTTGGACATAAAGCCGGCGACGGGCTCTCCACCTGTCACGTTATTCCGAAAATATCTTCGGTGGAAGGTGGGTCGAGAAGAATAATTGTCTAGACTAGACCTCTGTCTACCCCTGTATTGGAAATTGCAGGAAGATATTTATTTATTTTATTTATGTTTATAGAGAAAATACATTATATATATTTAAACTACTGTCTAATCTTATTGCTTTTGTTAATGACTTGATAGTACTCCAAATCCAAAAATCTTACTATGCATTTACGTGTATAAAACAGTAATATACCCAAGGAACTGTACATAATTGAATATAAATGTGTGTGCGTGGTAACACGCTAATGTGAACATTCAACTAAATAAAGCTTCATGTAACCAACATATAAAACTTTCAAAAATGCAACATAAAAATAAACCAAGTTATCCAAAACCCTAATCGGAATATTAGATCAATATAATTTTAAACAATCCTAAATAGAGAAAACTTGTTGAATGAGTGATACTGCCGCAAAAATGCTCCGAGTTTGGAGTTACATATAGTAGTCCCGATAACTCAGAAGTTACGTCACATTTCGAAATGAAACTAATAAATGAATGTCGCACGTGTTTGGACATTTTATTTTTATTTCATAGGAAAACTTACAGCTAGTCTAAAAGAGTTGATACAAATACAATAAAAGAAATGAACGCCAATTGCAAGATTTCACTGATAGATAGTCACGATAGTAGAGAGGTTGGGTGATCGGAATTCGAGTCACGAGACCCGAGTTCGATCCCCGAGGCTCGTACCAATGGGTTATTTTCAAAACTATATACGATTTATACAGTTGGCACGGACAAAAAGACGACCACCTCTCACGTTGTCCCAATAACGTCTTCGGTGGAAGGTGGATCGAAAAGACTTAATTGTCGAGACCTCTGTCTACCCCTGTATTGGGAATGGCGTGAAGATATCACTGATAGGTGTAAATAGAGTATTAAAAAACATATTTAGAAAAATATAAGCCTTAACATATTCATTATGAAAATAAACATCAGGACACAGTAACAAAAGAATAAAAAGCGAGTTACATTACAGTGTGAAAAAGATATTTGAGAAGAATCTCTTAACACTGGTGTGAAATAGATCGGTGGTATATTTAACATGTACCTGTTCAATAACCGCCGTTTTCTTTCGCCTGTTTCTTCTCCGTTAAAGGAACCTCATTATGAAATGGTGGTAGATGAGATAGAGAAAAATGAGTATCAATAAACTAATGCACCTTCTTACGTTGATGAATAAATGATTTGATTTGATTTGATTTGATAGATGTTACCGACGATCTGTTCGACGGTCGCGTATAACAGCGGAATGCTTAACCCCGTATTACTAGCCACTCCCTGAGGTCATCGGTATTTATAAGGGGCTGCTGGGTTCCATTGACCCATTCGTGAATCGAACCCAGGAGAGATAGTGCGACACCTTGGAAACCGGTGTGCACGCCACTCGTCCACGAAGGTAGTCTTAGTGATGATAATCCATTGAAAAGAGAGTGGCGAGTCAACGTACCTGTAGCGCTGAAGGTCCTGGGTCTCGAGAGCCTGTCGACTGACTGCTGCATCTCCTCCCCGAGCCTCGTGCTCCTTATCTGAACATCTTCAGCGTCGCTCTGGGTGTACGAGCGCTTACGGGCAACACGTCGTGTTGTATCCGACACTAAAAATGTTACATATTCATATTAATCCATGACAGAGTGCTCAAAATAATAATAAAAATAACAAATAAAAATATCATCACGCCATTCCTAATACAGGGGAAGACAGAGGTCTAGACAATGAAGTCCATTCGACCCATCTTCCACCGAAGACATTTTTGGGAAACCGTGTCTAAAACCTTTTACTTCCACTTTACATATACTTACACCATGTATATACTTTCACTAGTAATAAACAAGAGTCACGGTAGTAGAATGGTTGGGTGGTCAGAATTTCGAATCAAAAGACCCGAGTTCAATCCCCAGGTGGCAAGCTCGTACCAATGAGTTTTTCAAAATCTTATGTACGAATTACATTGTTAGCTTGGACATTGAGGCTCTGGGGCTCACTACCTGTCACATTGTCTCAAAAATATCATCGCGACTTCTGTCTACCCCTGTATTGGAAATGACGTGAAGATATTTATTTCATTATTTACTAGAAATAAAGGTATACTCACAACTCTCGTCAAAAATAAAACTCTTGTTGGATCCTTTCAAATTTGATTTTATCACTTTTCTCTTAACTTGTGAAGCGATCGCCGGGTTGTTTACAGGGCTGCAGAACATTACTTTGGTTGTTCTTGGGATAGGCTCAGTTAGGGAAGATCTACGTAATGATTTTTCAATGGAATGTGTTAGATTGAGAACTGTCTTGTCTTTTTGTGAGCTTTTATTGCCTGGGAAGGGGGTGCAACCAGGCGAAGCTACAGATTTACGACGGTTTGGAGTTCCATCGTTTGATATTTTAGGCTTTGGAGTCTCAATTGCTTTAGGACTTTCCATTGTGAATGTATCCTCACGTTTTAGAGGCGTAACAGGTACCTCTTTAATATTCTCTATATCAGTTGGAATGACTTCGGACTTTGGTGAATTTTGGTTCATAGATTCATCTGTACTGCTGTTAATTAGTTCTGGAGTAAGATTAACAATATTTTCTACTTTAGAGTCATCACTATTTATGCTTATATGTGAATTATTAGATTTATCAAATGTTAGGTTAGCTGTATCCGATTTTCCAGTCAAATTACACTGGTCTTTGTCAAAAGTTGTATTTATTTGGTCAATGCTTCCTGTATTGTATGTTGAGTCAAGAGATTTAGTTTGATTATGTTTTAATTTATCAGCTGCTGTATCAATACTACCATTTATATTAGTTTTCAAAGTATGTAAACTTTTTGATTTTAATCGTAGAGATTTTCTTTCACTACTGCTTATGAGTGTATTTATAACAGGATATTTATCTTTGGAAAGGGAATCTTTGGGGTCATTCTTTTCAAATGTGCTATCAAATTTCTTTTCACTTGATCCATCATGACATGTTACATCATTTGGTAACATACTTCCAGTTTTGTCAACCATTGTTTCTTCTGCATGTGACATCCGTTTTCTTATAATATGTTCTTTCACTGAAAATGCTACAGATTTTCTACACTCATCCTCAGAATTTGAATAGTTAAATTTTAAATTTAAATTATAATTGCTTAAAAAATATTCAACATAAATAAATATGTATTGTGAATAAATAATGCACACATACCTCTAGTATTGAAGGTCTTAGCCCTTGTATTCCTACCACCCAACAGCAGTATTTCTTCTCCAGGCTTTGAGCGTTTAATTTGAATGTCCTCTGCATCATTCTGTGTGTACGAGCGTTTACGAGCAGCTGGTCGCGTCGGCTCCAACGCTACAAACATTTTTATAATTATATGCAATAAAGGCCTGATACACTCAAGTTCAATTCCCTGGATGTAGTTTCATACAATGAGTTTTATCAAACCTTATGTACAATTTATATCGTTGGCTGGACATAAAGATGGCGTCAGGCTCACCACCAGTCAGATTGTTAGAAAATAAGTTCCAGTGAAATGTGAAAGGACTAAATTGTTTAAATATCAGTTTATGTATACTGAATTAAGCAAAACAAATACAGAATAATGCTGAACAAACCAATCAATTGAGAGCAAACAGTTCCAGCTGACAAAGCAGTTTCGACTATGGGTGATAAGTTCTAACAGTTTGTCACATAAGTAGATAAAAATTTCTACCCTGTCATCTCTTACATAACTCTGGTCTCTTGACTTAAATTCCAGTCACCCCACCACTTGGTTATCTTGACTTTGGTTTTAAGGGCTGCAGTAGCCACTAATCAACTCGTGGAATGTTAACTTGACCTCAACCAGATCCCATAAAAAATAGCAATTATTTATGAAGAAATACGACATGATAACTATTTCCAAACCTCCGTATGAAAAAGGCTTAAATTCAGTGCACTATTTACAGGTTTCAAGGAGATAACATTACAATTAACCTAATAAACATATATACAGTATATAATATAATACTTACAACTTTCTTCAACAACAAAGCTTGTATTAGATCTTTTCAAATTTGATTTTATTACCTTCCTCTTAATTTGTGAAACAATTACAGAGTCGTTTGCAGGACTACTGAACATAACTTTCATTGTTTTAGGAATTACTTCTGTCAAGGAAGATCTACGTAATGATTTTTCAATGGAATGTGTTACATTTAGAGCTGTCTTGTCTTTTTGAGTACTTTTATTAACTGGGAAAGGGGTGCAACCAGGCGAAGCCAGAGTTGTTGATTGTTTTGAAGTTTTATCTTTTAATGTCTTAGCCTTAGGAGTCTGAATTGTTTTTGGACTTTCCATTGTAAAAGTACCTTCACGTTTTAATGGTGTATTTGGTATTTCCTTGATGTTCTCCTCATTGGTAGTTTGTATAAGAGATTTTTGTGAATTTTCCGTCTTTGATTCATCTTTATTGTTAGTTATGAATTCTGGAGTAAAGTTGACAATATCCTCTCCTTGAGAGTCTTCATTATTAATTTTTATATTTGATTTATTATGACATTTATCAAATGTGAGATTCAAACCCTGCAGGTTTGATTTTCTGTTTGTATTACTGTCTTTGTCAAAAGTTGCATTCATTTCAACTGTGCTTTCTTTGTCAAATGTTGAGTCAAGGGATTTTGTTACTTTATGTCTTAGTGTCATTTCACTCAAACCATTGAGGTTGCTTTTTGAACTGTTGGGTCCATTTTGTGGCTGTGTATGTAGAGATTTTCGTTCACTACTGCTTATGAGCTTTTCTAAAACAGCACATTTATTGATGGAATCATCAGGGTTTTCATTTACAAATGAGTCATTATTAGGTACTATAATATTTTTGGATTTATTAAAAGAGATATCCTTTATATGTGACTTCCTCTTTCTTTTACTTTTCTTTTTTTCCTTGGCACCATCAGGTGTACCACATTCATCTTCTGAATCTTTGACAAAAGTTGAATTTTTACTTTTAGACAGCTTTGGAGTTATTGACTTGTTGTTGGACTCATGTAATGATAAAGAAACATTATTTATAATTTTGGACTCCTCCATTGCTGAAATACTATGGTTAGTAGCTCCATTATGCACCACAGTCGCCGGGCTGCCAGCAGCACTATGAAATGAATCCGCTGATGCATTACTCGTATTCAAAATGGTATTTTTTGGAACTTCCTCGCATACATCTTCTTCCTTGATAGAATTGGAGCGCTTTCTATTTCTTTTCTTCTTACCTTGCTTCTTAGATTTTGAAACAGTCTCTTTTATTCCTTCATCATTTATTTCACTTGTTTCAATAACATTTTCTTTTTTCTTTTTGTGCTTCTTAACCTTATGCGTCACACTATCTAGCTCATGATCAATGAAGCCACTTTTGGTATTATCAATATCATCTACAATTTTTTTTGTTTTTCCCTTATGCTTTTTTATCCCAATGTTCTTATCGGAGTTTTCTGTATTTGTTATAATATTGTGATCTTTAAGCGTATGACGACGCAATTTCCGTGTAGATTTAACCAAATTATCATCTGCTTCGTTTATGATCTCTTCATCTCCTGGATAATGTACGTAACGGCCTTTATTCTTTAAAACAGAAGGGAGTTCTTCACAATTTTCCTTTTGACGCTTACTTCTAGTTTTCCTGACGCTTTTTGTAATTAACTCTGTATTAGGATCTTCAATATTGAAAACTGAAGAATGAATTCCTGAAAATATCAATAATAAAGTTGAATAAAAATTAAAAATTGAATAAAAAACATTTTATTTCCTTTATTTTGTTGATAGACTCACGTCTTCCAGATCTTGTAGACATTTTCGCAGCTTTATGTTAGAGCTTTTATCATCACACAACTTCTCAAAAATTATTTTATTAATCAAACTTCTCAAAACTTATTTTATTATTCCGTTAAAATACTTAGAAGGTTTATATAAACATTACATCACAAACATTTAATAGTGTAAAATAAACCGTTATTGTTTTCAATTTTCAACTGCTGTCAAAATTCAAAAAATATAGATAATTCGTGTATAGCAAAAAACGAGACCACAGACACAAATATTATAGAATATAGTCTGTCTAGAAAATGTCTGTGGTCCATACCATAGAATAAAAATTATGTCATGAATGATACGACCTATAAATGAATGCACCAAAAGTGCTGCTAATGCGCAAGTCATTTCCAATTCAACTTTAACTTAATATTTTTTACAAATGCTCTATTCATATAAAAATATGTATCAATTCTTCACTGATAAATGGAAAGGTTTATGAGGAAGATACATGTGTTTATCTATTTATGAGCAACTATAGCTTACAGAAATTTTATTTACTATTACAGTGTAACAGATTTTAAAGACAGAAAGGGAAAAAAGATCAAGTAAATATTTACTCAGTCTATAATATTCTGTTCCTGTGGATCTTCCACAATACTTAAATTCGTAAACTTTGCTTTTTCCTTTCTCTTTCCTTTTCTCTCCACAGTGAATGAAACATATTAACTTATATTACATAACATATTTTAATATAAAAATTTAAGAAGTATTTAAGAATTATTATAAGTCACGATAGCCGAGTTGTTGGGTGGTCGTAATTTCGAGTCGAGAGACACGAATTCGATTCCCAGGTGGCAGTACCAATGAGTTTTTCAAAAACTTATGTACGAATTTCATCGTTGGCTTGGACATAAAGACGACGACGTGTTCACCACCTATCACGTTGTCCCGAAAATATCTTCGGTGGAAAGTGGGTCAAAGGGTCTTAATTGTCTAGACCGAAGATATTTTCGGGACAACGTGACAGGTAGTGAACCTGTCACGATGTCCCGAAAATATCTTCGGTGGAAGGTGGGTCAAAGGGACTTAATTGTCTAGACTTGACCTTTGTCTACCCCTGTATTGGGAATTGCGTGAAGATATATATATTTTTCAAAATTAAAGAAAGGTAACATAGATCAGCAGACGTTCATTTTTAATTTAAAATTTGAGCAATTTAACATGAACTGCTATTCTCATAAATATAATATCCATGTAAATCGACTTGGGCAAGTGATTATATAATGAAATCATTCTTAACAAAGAGGAATTTCGACCCAATATAAATCTTTAAACGTGGAATTTTTCTTGAATCTTCATTGCGAACCGACTAAAAAGTCATGGTGAAATATATGTAGAAAGACGAGATCTAATTATTTTCTTCTGTTGCAAGAGGATATCATTTTAAAACATTTGACTCTGTCTTAATATGATATTTCAGGATAGGTCTTACTAAATTATGATAACGGTAATATAGTCTTGAGGGTTTTGAATAGTCTCGTTGAAATTGTAATAAATCCAAAGTATTAATAAATAAAAATAATATAATATTACTTTTTTTCACAATTCTTCTTTTTTTCTTTTACAATTTCCCGTTTTACTTTAAGGGTCATAGCGTAATACTTACACTTATTAATCATGACTCCTCTAGAATGGATTCAAGTCTATTTACTTTTTTTTTACTATTTTTGAGACAATTCACTTTTCATTTTGCACTTTTGTAAATCGAATGAACTCCAAAACTCAATAAATCAGTTTCTTAACTAGCTTTGTATATTTTTTCTTTACCCATGTTCAAAGAATATAATACTCTCTATAGAGATGCCCATGTTCAATGCTCATCTCTATAAATGTCATTATCTCAAAATCACCGTCATAGATAATACGTACATAACGATCACCGCTGATCGCAGTCGACAAGTATAGGTTTACATACCGCAATATGCGTTTTTTAATTATTGATTTACTATAAGTTATAGTGATTCTGAATATTTAATCGGTTTATTCGTATTCTAATAATATTTACAACATTTTTATTTAAAGTCTCTTTTTAAATAAAAATGTTCTTTTCTTAGGGCGTCGTCAAATCAAAAGGAAGTAAACGATACAAAGATTTATGACTCTTCGCTACCGACATAAACAATGAGTAATTCGTGGCTAGTAATTATAGTGACTTTCTTATATTATTCCAATTGTGCAAAAAGCGACAGTGGTGATTACGTGGGGTGTTATAAATTAAATACTAATGATGTTTTAAACACTCACAGTGGTCAGTCAGTTGATGTTTGTTTATCTGTTTGCGAAGAACTGTATTACAAGTATGCTCTCTTGGGGAACGAATCTATATGTTTTTGTGGAAATGTGCCCGGAAATTTAAAACTGCCAATAGAGTCATGCAATACGCCATGCCCCAAAAATGAATCACAAAAGTGCGGAGGTGATAATGCTGCGAGCGTATATGATACAGAGGTGATAGCGCCGGGACCTCCGCTTTCCTTTGAATTAATAAATGTTACAGAAACCACGGTTCGTGTCCGTTGGACTGCTCCACAAGCGTATTCAATCATTACTGGATACATCATACACGCATTCGCTATAGAAACTTTTGCAGATTTTACATTGATACCACTTGAATGGAGAGTGTCAAACAGTACATTTAACTTTGAACTTTTGAACCTGCAACCCGGGTCTTTATATAATATAAGTATAGCGGCAACCAACTATGAGGAAGAAGGTCCAAATGTAACTATAAGAGCTGAAACAGTGATAGGAACACCAGACCCCAGCCCACCCGACATAATTATTAAAGACAGACATGGAGACAAGATGGTAGTACAAATACCTGAAGCTAGGAATGTTAATGGGCCTGTTTCTATGTATAGAATAGTAGTATCTATAGAGCTGTATCAGCAAGGATTCATAGTTGAAAATCTTGGTAATTATACATATGCAAATGAACAAGGTTATCCATATTATATAACAGCGGAGTTAGATACAGAAGACATTAAAAATGATTTCATTATTGGGGATCGAAGTACATACAATGGATTTTATAATGCCCCACTGCCTCTAACAAATGATATTGAGGTGTCACTTGGGGTGGTGAGTGAGAAAAATCATGTGAAAAAAATTAGATATGCAGAATCAACTAAAAAGATAATTTTAAACATTAATGAACCTGAAGAAATTTCACCGATGGTAGTGGCTCTTGGAGCAGCAATCGCTATTAGTGTTGTTTTATTACTTATTGGAATTGGACTGGTAATCATCCTTCGTAAGAAGATTCAAATAGTGAGGATGCAAAGAGGTTCCCAGTCAATGCCTTTAAGCCTCAGCGAACCTTGTTTAGAAATTGAGAACTCTGGCTTCCTCCAAGATGAAGATGAAAGAGTAGATTACTATAGCAACTTGAAACGTAAGTTGTGGAATATTCCCCGTAACTTTATCGACATTAATATATCATCTGTGGTTGGTGTGGGAAGCTATGGAAAGTTTACAAAATGCACTGTGCAGCAACATGGAGCTCAAGCACCTGGATTAGTCCAAGTTATAAATGATAGAGAACTTGAAAAGGGAGATAGAAAACTAATGTTGCAGGAATTGGATCTATTGTTAAAGTCTAGTGAGCATCAGAATGTGATTTCTCTTATCGGAATATGTGAGACAAACACAACTCTTTTTGTTGTATTACAAGATTACAGACAGACATTTAAAGAAATGCTTTTACAATGTCGGCAAAGGGATCTGCAAAATAACAAATTTTGCTTAATAACTGAAAACAAAGTTATACAAATTTGTGTTGATGTAGCTTCTGGCATGGAATATTTGCATAGCAACAAGATTTACCACAAAAGATTATGCTGCCGAAATATAGTCATAAGTAATGGTGGAGTGGCAAAAGTTTCAGGCTATGGTTTGTCACATATCCGACCTTTGCATGAAACGCCAGATTACACAAGGTGGATGTCTCATGAAATGTTACGGCAAACAAGATTCAATCCAAAAGCTGATGTTTGGTCCTTTGGCTGTCTGATGTGGGAAGCTCTATCAATAGGAGCTACACCATACGCCAATACAGAGAATAAAGATGTTGCAGCGCGAGTGTTAAGGGGCATGCGTCCTTCACAACCTTCATATGTTAGTGATGAACTCTTCCAGCTGTGCTTGCAATGTTGGCAGGTGGATCCTGATGAAAGGCCAGCATTTACTTCTCTTCTAAATGAGCTCGCTCCATTCACGGACAAACCAGGCTCACAGAGTCTTACTTTCACTCATTATAATGGCTTTAACTATGAACCTTATGTGCCACAATATGAAATTGTTTCATAAAACTTGCAATTTCAATAGTGGAAAAAAAAAGACATTTTCATTAACAGCATATTTTGCTGGACAACTATGTATGATATGACAAGTATGTATGAAGTTGTCTTAGGTATGAATCAGTAGTAAATCTCAAAGTACAGGCAATAACTTCAATACCTTTTTATAGGAAGAAAAGAAAATAATTGTTATATGGTTGAGATTACAATAATATTTTATTTTTTAGTACTAATGAAATAACCATGTTTTATGTAAGTCTCTTAACTGCACAGAGAATGTTTTTATATAATTTATAAATGTAGTATTAAATAATTTTATATTTAACTAACACCCAAAGATTTTGCTAATGAATGTTTCTATCAATAAATGCCAAATTGTGTTTATGATAGGTACCAAGGTTTTTTTATTGCGATTTAAAAACATGCACCAGTTCTGTTACCATAGAGATCTGTAGTTTATAAAGAAATACCATAAATTAGCATACAAAGAAAGATGACTATTTCCATTAGAAGGGTCCCAACACCAGTTGTTGCTTCGTGTTGTGCTGGTCTTGAAATTAAGTACTTAAATTGAGAGATAGATAGGTAGCTTCATAGCAATAATAGTATTATGCTTCTATTAAATATCATGTTACAATGCAAATTGACGGTATTATATTCCCTAGTATTAAATAGCTTAGAATTTATACACTGAAATTACTTAAATATTCCAGGTTTGATTATTTTAATTTTTATTATATATGTTAGGCAGTTGTTCGTGTGTGTTTTTTTATTGATATCTTATATCCAGATCTTACTAAGTTAAAAGACAATTGTGAATAATGTTTTGTTTATCACAAAGATAAATATTTATTTTTGTAATTCATTTATTTGACTAAATTTATATAATACTGATGAAGTGGCTTATTGTGGTCTCTAAAATATTATTCTACTTATTTTTATATTCCATATTATAATAACTTACTTGTTGTTATTTTATTACTTGACGCAGACTTTTTCTACTGTGGAGTTAAATAATGGCTGGTGAGCCTTCAAGCAAGTTAAAATCAAACATATATACCTGTCAAACTATTTTATGGTAGTTCTGTAATCTATCCAAGGAGTTTGAATACATGTATCAACAACTATTTCGGGCTAATCTAATGTGGGAAAATCATACTGGTAGCTTTTTCATATGCAGATTTATCTTCAATAATACTCGTCCCTTTTTAAATTGCGGTGGTATTTTAAGATTAAGCTGTTATATGGCAGGATTGAAAAGCAAATTATTTGATAATAATTTGCTTCCATACTATGTTGTTAGTCTGGTTTTTTAAAACATTTGCCTTGTCTTTATAAGTTAAAATTACACTTAATTGCAAATTTAATTATTAATATTTTTAATGTATATGATTTTTTAATATTTATTTAATATTTCATATATGCTAGATCTAGGTTAGTTTTAATATGAGGCACACTATATTCATAATTGTGCAAACAAAGACTGTATGGGTAGCATTTAACAAGTGAGAATACTAGATTGCTGTCTCATTGAATGAATTCCTAACATTTTATTAAAACATGTTATATAAGTTTGTTCACTAGTCGTGGCTTAAACAAGTAATTGAAATATTAAATTAATGTATTAATACATTGTAATATGAATGTGAATTATGAATCTCATACTAATCAGGAAATTATTTATAGAATGTGTATGATAACATGACAATAATTTAAGATGAGTCATAAAATATTGTTATAGGCTTAATAAAACACATGTTCGGGCATAACATAGGCAAGTACAAATTAAGCCAATGCAAAAGATTTTTCTTGTCACATATGGGGCAAATTATATCAAAACTCAATGTGATGAATATTTGCAAATTACAGTTTTCAATGCTCAATTCAATGCAATATTAAAAAACGTTCATTGTCCTTTGTTGAAAAATTTATTATATTATACTTATGTAATATTTATTTTTAGTTTTTATACTATTAAAAGTATTCTTTATTCTAAACAGGCGTATGTTATATATTGTTTATTAAATTATTTTGTCAAACTTTATCAAGATGCATTTAGTGGTGAAAACACTTCAAACAGACAGAGACCCATTCATGTTTATATTATCTGTAACAGTAAATGTAGAGCTTTTCAAGAATTACTATACACTTATTTAAAACATTTGAAAGTAGATGACTACTACCTACTATTATGCAACATAATGGCAGCTCTTTTATTGTTTTGTGTGTATTTTTAATATTTAATATTTTGTTTTTATTATAATTTATAAGTATATACGACTCTGGTATTTTACTTTTGACATGTCATTCCAAGTATTTCTAATTATTTTGTACCTAGTATAATATTGTTTTGCGTCCAACAACTTTTATTTGTAATCATGTTAGCATTCCGTCCAGTGCTATGTATTTTGATACGTATCTCAGTCTCTTTTGTAAGCTTAGTGATAAATAAAAATATTTTAACTTATACCAATTTTTAATGAGCAATTATATTTCAACCCCCAATATAATTATAATTCAATTATATTGGGGGTCATTGTAGAAGCGTGCTCGTCGCGACCCCTGCCTAACCCTTTTCAGGGCTGCAATTCTACACAGCTGCGCACCCATGCCAACGAGGGTTAGGGCGTCCCCCCAAGGCGACGCACACCAGTTCGTCCCCGTTGGTGTGAAATGCAGCGCGCAAAGCGGCGATGGGGACCGCCACCCGTCACGCACAGCCCGACACGGCGGAAGGTGGAGGACGGAGTGCAGAGTTGGCACGTGGAATGTTAGAGGAGGTATGAGAGATAAGACGAATGCGTTGATCGAAATAATTAAAGAAAGAGAATGTCGTGTGTTTGTCGGAGACCAAACGGAAGGGCAGCGGTACTGAAGACCTCCCTGGCGGGGCGTTAGCTCTATGGTCCGGAGTCCCGGAGAGCGAGAGCGCCTGCCAGGAAGTGGGGGTGCAGCACCCCCACCAGTGGGGGTGTCGTCTCGGTTGGTCGATGTTATGACTGAATATAAGGTTGTGAACTCAAGACTTCTCTGGGTTCGCTTTAAATTGGGACTGGCGAAGTTATTCCTTTTGGCTGTTTATGCGCCGGTAGTTCCGTCGTCCAGAGCGGAGCTGGAGGAGTTTTGGGAGAATGTAAGAGAAGTTCTAGATTTGGTTAGGGGAAACGAAAGAATTGGTGTATGTGGTGATTTGAATGGATGGGTTGGTACCGCTCGGCCAGGGTACGAGTCGATGCTTGGAATGTTTGGTGATAAAAGGGTTAACGATGCTGGCAAGCTTATACTGGCTGTATGCAATGAAAAGGGTCTTCTTGTGACAAACACTATGTTTAGGCAAAAGAAAATCCATATGTATACTAGAACAAGAGAGAATGAGAGAAGTATGATCGATTTATTCCTGGTGGATGACCGACTGCGAAATCAGGGGATGGATACGCAAGTGTTCCGGGGTGCTGACCGGGGAACGAATCACTATCTAGTGATTACTAGATTTAGGGGTCTGTTCGCGGGTTGGCGCCACCGGACGGCGTTACCAGAACCACAGTCGGTCGGTAGCATCCGAAGCTGGAAGCTTCAGGAAGCGGACACTAGGCATAAATATCAAGCAAGGGTAGCCAAAAAGCTGGACATCATCGATGTCAGGAAACAATGTGTGGAAGAAATATGGCAGATTCTTAGAGATGGAATGGTTAGTGCAGCGGAAGACGTGTGTGGAAATGTGAAAAGAGGTAGTAGTAAAAAGGGCGATGCATGGTGGAATGACGAAGTGAAAGAAGTAGTAAATAAGAAGAAGAAAGCATGGTTAGACTACTTGGAGTAGTCTTTAGTACTTTAGAGAAGATGAAAGAAAGATATAAGCTGCAGAAAGTTCACACGAAAGCATTGATTAAGGAAGTGCGTGAAAGGTATGGCAGTGGCGCAATATGGCAGGTTTGAAAGATGACCTTGCACAAAAATGAATAAGGGTGTGCTTCGATGGTTTGGGCACGTTGAGCGAATGAGTGAAAACCGAATGGTGAAGAAAATATATAGCGCGAAAGTTAATATTAAAAGGTGTCGAGGTAGACCGAGACTAACTTTCGAAGACCATGTGAGCTAATTGGTCGAAGAGGGAGTGTCAAGAGTACTCGGATACCTAGACGTGCATGTATGAAGAAGATGATGAATGCGATCTGTTCTCTCTGGATACCCCGTCAGGGATTGTGCGTGAAGATAATAATATTTCAACCTTATTATTAACAAATTAAAATCGTCCCCCCCCTATACTGGGGTTCCCGTGTGTCCTACCGCCCCACTTACAAACTGTTAAAAACATATCAAAGTAAGGTATGTTTGTATGTTTTTTGATGTGTCAAAAAGGTCGTGTCTTGTTAAGGAGTTGTAGGACATGATCCTCACCCATACTGAAGAGTTGGTCATAAGCAGCACGCTTGACAACTGCATTGGCGGCCGTAGTACCAGACACCTCGTGTACATCACTAGAGGTACAATGGGCCATTCGGTATGCGAGAAAGAAAGACTGGTGCTGCACTATATATTTATTACTAGACAAGCAAGAAGTAACAATTAAAATCTTTCAAGTGCTTTACATATAATTTACCTAAAAGAAAAACCATAGCGCTAAGCAAATAACAAGTAGCGGCATCTAGGGCCAATCATTTCCATATATGGATAAATATTACGTTAAACACCTCGCAACTCAGACGCTGCTATTCTTGCTTCAATTATTCTTCTAATGTAAGCTTCTAATATTTGTCGAGATTATTACACTACCTATAGCTAGCCGTTTAAATTTTAATCCCTTTTTCCCTCAGTCGCCGCTTACGACACCTACGGAAAGAAAGCTAGTGGTATTTCTTACCTAAGTTAAAAAATCGCACATAATTCAAATCAAAAACAGGGGCTTGAAAACCATTTACCATTTTTGCACGCTGATATATTTCTGACCAGGACAATGGTAATGATGAAAACTAACGATTTCGGCACAGACTAAGGACGCACGGCAAATACACAGAAACTTAAGATGTCACCTTCTCCGCCTGGGAGTCTTTTGTTTTCAGTACCACATGTACCGGTATGAGATTGACAGTTCGCTTTTCACTTCAATTCAAGGGGCTAAATTAACGACATTCGTGGACGAGTGGTACGCCACTGGTTCGATTCCCGGACGGTCAATGTCCACTTTTTCTACATTTTCTCGGGTCTGAGTGTTTGTGGTTCCTTCGGTTTTAGATTCTTTTGCTAATACTTCCTTTTTGACGGCCTCCGTGGACGAGTATCGCTGTCTCCGAGATTCCGGATTCGATTCCCGGACGTGGCAATTCCCAATACAGGGGTGGACAGAGGTCTAGTCTAGACAATTAAGTCCCTTTGACCCACCTTCCACCGAAGATATTTTCGGGACAACGTGACAGGTGGTAAGCCCGTCGCCGTCTTTATGTCCAAGCCAACGATATAATTCGTACATAAGTTTTTGAAAAACCCCATTGGTACGAGCCTGCCACTTGGGGATCGAACTCGGTTCTCTTCATCCGAAATTCCGACCACCCAACCAACCACTCGGCTATCGTGGCTCTTCCGGACGTGGTAATGTAGTAAAACCACTTTTTCTACATTTTCTCGGGTCTGAGTGTGTGGTGCCTTCGTTGTTTCCGATTCCATACCACAAGGGCTTTAGCTTCTTACTTTGAGATCGGAGCAATGGATGTGATGTTATGTTGTCCCTATATATGTATGTATTTATTTATTTATGCTGATACCTCATGCGTTTTAATACCTTTAAGTTTTCTCAATTAACTCTGAGTGTAAAGAGACATTGCAACATCTTTAGCGATTGTACCTTGAATCTCACACTAATTTTGTTACTATACAATGGCTAATTTCGTGTATAATACCTACATTTATACATTATTATCTGGGATTGACAAGATATTCTGTAGTTTTCTATGTCCCAAGTATATCTAAATATGCAATTTCTGAGAAATTTGTTTGTGTACGAAAACATATCATTATTCGTTAAAAATACATTATAGCACCATCTATTTTTCAACAAGCGAAACTTGGTCGCCGTTATTATATTACATATTATTTGGTACATGGTGTGTAGTTTACTTAGGTGTCTTAGGTTTAAAATAAAACAACACAGTCGTTTTGCTTTTATTTATTGTTAATATAATTATAGACAATGTTCAAGGTACCTTTTAATTGGTTTTCGAGCTTTTTATTACTAAGACATTGTAACCTTTCACTTCACCTCTTATCTTTTACAACATTGCAAAACAACATCGGATTTAATTTAATTACAATTAACACTAAACAATCATTAACGTTGGCTAAAATATATCGAATTTTAAATTCAAAGAAATAAAAACATTGCAATTAAAAACTAATATATTTATCATCGTACATAACATCGTACAGCAGACCCGTCATCGTAAACAAATTTAACAAAGAAAAAAAAATAATACATATACACATATATTTATATCGATAATAAAATATACGAATAAATCCATCAATGTAACCGCATAGCAACAAATCGTTCATCAACGTATAAATAACGGAGCCGGCCTGCTTGGTACACACTTATATTACGCAACAAGTTACAATTCAATAGAATTAGTATAACATCAATCTCAACATGTGTAAAGGTTGATGAGACAACTGACCGAACGGCGACCAATGCCGCGGCACGGGGGCCCGGCGGTGTCGGCCAGTGGCGGCAAGAAAGTGCGCAACTCGGTCGCACAAATGCCGACACCACAAGGGGGCGGGGGCTCCCCTCACTACACGCCCGCCAGTACTCCGGCGTGCGTCGCGCGGGAATCGCACACGCCCCACACCATCAAACCACCCACGAGACCGAGCGATAATTTTTTTTTTCATTAAATTTAATGATAACAAACAATTATTATTATATTACACAACACTACACCCCTAACGCCCTGGACGCGTTTGTGACGATGTCAATATGCGCGAGTTGATTCCTCAGTCTTTAATAAATTGATGATAATGAGCAAGGAGGATAAACGTAAATGAATCGAATGTAATGCAATTATATACAGGTAGCGAGGCGGGGCGAGGCGGGGGCGGAGGCGGGGGTGGGGGCGAGGCGGTCGCCGTGTGCGATTCGCGCCCGTCCGAACCAAGCGGTGTGGTGATTGTCCTAATGTTGAGTTAGACTTGAACGCACAGCCATTTCCCAATACACAGTATCGGACCTTACTCTAACCCTAGCGCGCCCGAAGGCAGCAACCATCTCTTGTATACCCACTAAAACTACCTACAGTAATTATAATAAACCACTCTATCAACAAATTCAACAACATTTAGCTATTAAAATTAAAGAGGATGATGAGACGCGCGGACACTCGAGTCAGCCCCGTCGCGGCTCGACGTGCCGACTTCGAAATCCCAATTACATTGTATTATGAAGATTAATAACTAGCTACCTTAGCCTACAACATCAAAAATCCTTAATCGATAACAGCGGTAAAATAATTGTGAATGTGTGGGACTGACGCGCGTGACGTCAGCGGGTGCCGCGCTGCGGGGGGGGGGGGACCGGACTACCAGCGCACCAGTACGAGACTCGCGAACTAACAAACGACTACTGCCGCGCACTCCCATACGAGGCGCTCACGAATCAATATCCATTCGACACATTATCCGGCTCCAAAGGACCAAAAATTTTCCGAACTAATCTAAGCAGGGCGTTGATCAGTACTGTACATGCCATTTCCTAAGTTCGCCCTAATAACTTGCCATGTTGAATAAAACATGCCAACATGACCTTACATTCGTCTTTCCCAACATTTATTTTAGAGTACGCCCTACGTGTTACGCAACAAACGACACCCATATGCGTAGCAATGCACTCCTACGACCTCTAAGACCGTAGTCCCGATGCACCTATCCACCTGACACTAACCATTACGGTGCGCCCGGTTCTGTAGCAAAGCGGTAGTAGGTCACAAGGTATTACGGTTCTAATGAACAATTTGCGGGATACGCCCAAACGCAAGTATTTAAGGCATGTACAGTGTTGATGCTATATAACAGCAGTTTCCCCTCTCGGCCGCGGGGCCGCGGCGCTGTAGGCCGAACTAAAGTGCGACGCGGTGTATTTGTCATTATCACAGAAACAGTACATCGACGTCCGTCTGTCGTTCTGTACCTATATTCGTTCACGAGAAACATTCCGGGACGACAAAACACTATTTATTATCATTCCACACGTTAAAAACCATTATTATTTTTTTTTTTCTAAATTCAGATAGCGTTATCCCACTAAGAAAATTCACTAATTTGTATCGACGATAATTATATACTCTCAAATAGTGTAACAACTTCGGTATAACAACGTTAACATTTTTTTTTTCTCACCAGTTATTATTTTTAATTGTCTATACATACCCATTGCAACGTTTTAATGATTAATTATAACTAACTAGAATTTCATTGAACAACTATTACGAATTTGAAATGTTCTTCACAGTATTATCTTTAAACAACCGATGCTGGTGGATGCGAGAATGGCCACATCATGGCAACACTGATTTAATAGACTAGTTAAAAGGTACAACCTAAGTAGTCGCCTAGGGCTAATTATTCAAAGAGCATCTGCGGAAAGACATGTGTATTACTTACGCATCCTAGCTGGAATGTCTTCAAGTAGACAGTAATAATGTAAAGAACAGTTCATTCAACAAGAGGTCAGAAGACAATGAACGAAAAAAAAAACAGAGGAATGGGAGTTACATCTACCCACAGAGATCGACCGTATGTAATATTATGCAGTGGTAACTTGTACTCAATAAAGATATATTCACGAATACATTCATCGATACTTTTAAACTTATATCCTGGAAATTAAATTAGTTAACTTAATTATATATATGTGACTACACTATAAGCGACACGCGCAATTTCTAAAATAATGTTATGGGATAACCACTAAAGTTTTGGCGGTAAAAATTTAAAAAGAAAATCAACTTTTCAACATTTTTATGGGTACAGATTAAAAGATTTCGGGAAACACGCCAGGGATACACAGCCGGATAGCTAGACGCAAGGTACAGTTTTCTTTTATCGATAATTGACGTAATCACATACACGTACCGACTAATCGAGAATTTTGAATAAAATTGAGCTTTTAAAATCGACATTTTAACAGGCATTACGCGATGGGCCTCTGCCACACGCACTGTTGGTTACGTTCACGCTTGCGACCACCGAATGAGGACAACTATCGATTCCCATCCCATTCACGATCCGACAACCAAAATCCTATAGGATTTTAACCACACTAGCGTATTAACAGCCATTATGATTTAAGATGCGACGCCATTTTTTTTTTCAAGATCTGAAATTAATTTAGGTATCATCTAAAGCGTTTTTTATTATGCGTGCAGAATCAGTAACTTTAACTATCGATAATACGTAAGTTTGATCACAACCCTTATAGTTATTGTGAATCAACGTCACAAGTCGCGAACATTTCAACCCCGTTTAATTGACTTGATACGATATCTGTAACTACCCCCGAAAAATATATATAGATGAGATATATAGAGATGAGATAGTCGAAAAAACACCAGAGAGGTGGAATAGTTTTAACCCTATTTTACATATTTTTTTTTTCAAAGATTGAATATAACTATATCTAGCTACATTAATGCTTCTACGCTGCGTGAAGTTATCTAAGTAACACACGTATAAGACCAATAACAATACCACAATTTAGTGAACGAGATATCGTTGGACAGTTAGAATAACTACAGTCTGTCCGAGACAAGAAAGTGTCGCTTCAACTCCGAACGTCTCGTTACGAATACAGCCAATCACGTGACATGCAAACGTGACTTGTGTCACGTGATTGGTTGATTTCAAGATGGGCGCGTTCGAAAATGGCGCATTTTCTCATTTCGAACAGCGCATAACGATCTAAGCACACCGTTCATGGGAGTGCTTCTGTGACGATCGAGCGAACTCGTCACACTAAAATTAAGTAGAGAGGTCGCTCTCAATTCCTCTTCCTACGTACTAACATATTTATCTTTTAAACCGGTTCATCAATATATTTATTATGAGTTCATTTGTACTTCATTCCTTTTTTATTATATAAGTATTTACCGCTTCATAGGAATTCACTCTGTGTACTTTTAATATAAATGGGTTTTGGCGCCCAACATGGGGCTGTATCGGGCAATGGAGGACCGAAAATAGAGGACAGTTAAAGGCGGTAGTGGTTTAACTCTGTAGCAATAAGATGGCACTTCTGAGGTAAACTAACACAACTTAAACTATTTCCCATAGACTACAAACCCGATAAATGGCCTTCGAACTACATTTATAAGGAAAAACTGACACGAAGTACCTTGAAAAAGTCGAAAAAAAAAAATCACAGCTTATATTATGTTTATCCATTCTACGGAGACGAAAACAAACGTCTTGCGTTAAACGATGGCTCATTAAAAATAAAATATCAATTTAATTAGTTCATAACTGTAAATAAGAATATTTCATATTGTCATCTTGAATAATATATAGAAATCTGCATTTAAAACGTTTAAAATATATAATTCTCTACTATATGGACATGCATATCATTTTAACATTAAAATTGTACTTATATTTTAAAGACAAATTTAGACCGACAAAAAAAAATGAACAACAAATTTCTAACAGAATTAACGTAACGTAAATTATAAATGTATAAAAAAATAAAGATCTGTTACCGCGAGAAAACAGGAATGAAATAAAAATTCTGCTAATAGATTCAAAATTAAATGTCACAGTGTAAAAATTAAAGAATATGTCAACAATAAATCAAATTATAATGTCACATTGCACTTGTTTGTAGCATTTTTTTTTCCTATTCAACATCAAGAAATTAAAATATTACCCAGCTTTGGTTAGCTTATTCATTTGGCTCCTAAATTCCCTTCTCGCTGTTTCTCTCCCTTGAATTGAGGCGTACGATCAACAAGAATTTCTATAACCAACAACACATCAAATTCCATTTTCAAACCGTCGTCACAACGACGCCATGAAACATTAAACAACAATAACTTATTAATGGTAACATTTACAATGAAATCAAACTATCGTAACTGAAATCCTAATCGGAACAATATACAAAAATAAAATTGTTATAATGGAATAGGAATTTTCCGTGATAGGAGATATCACAATCGTACTTTTTTTTATTTATTTATTACAATCTTAACAACGTTCCGCTAGGCGGGCATGAAATAATTACTTGTCATCACGATAAAAACATAAAATATAGTAATAAAATGTTCAACACGAATATTTATACATGCGTAAAATGAATATAGATTAATCTATTTTATTTGTAAATAGTTGACTATGAATCGGTGCGGTAGTCGCGACGCGTTGGTCATTGCACGGCCCCGACACGAAACGCGAGAACTCCAAAAACCCAACGCGTTAGAGTTCAAAATCGCACGTCGCGCATACCGCACCGAGAGCTGCGTAACTACCCGCGAGAAAACGAAACTAGAGAGAAACGTGGTAAAACATTACGACTACGCTCTGGTAACTCGCGCCAATGCCCCTGCTGGATACAGATCGGCCTCCCGGCCGTCGCGACTGCGCGACCGGACCGACCGGCGTTATGACTAGAAACAACTAGAATCTACGGTGCAACAACGTACTCGACGACGAACGCGCACGTCCGCGCTTCAGTAACCCGCCCACGTATCGTCGATGGTGACGTAAACGTAAACGCCGAACGTAAACGGTTTACGTTCGGGCGGGGGAGGGGGGGGGCGTTACCTCGCCGCGTGCGCGCGTGTGGTGCGGGCCACTCTCGCCGAGTGAGTTTACTGCATGAGCCCAGAGATGGCGTTGTGGCGGGTGCGCTTCATCTCCTCCTCCTGTATCTTCTGCTCGATGAGGTACTGCGCGTTGCCGATGGCGGTCTGCGTGCCGGTGATGGTGACGATCCGGTTGCGAGTGCCCGGCGCGAACGTGCCCTTCTTGGAGATCTGGATGTTGGCGCCGGACATCTGCTGGATCTCCACTAGGCTCCTGCCGCCGGGGCCTGCGGTTTGATTCGATCCGTTGGAGATGTTTTTTTTTTCTTCGAGTAAAAGAGAATAAGGTAAAACAGACCTAATAGTCATCCCTTGGGTATGGTGGGTCATCAATAATGTAACATGCAACATTGCCTAAAATGTAGCATAGTAGTCTCGAAAAATTAAAGTTAAAAGATGACAGAAGATAATTAAAAATCCGGGTATTTCCTGTAAAGTCCACACACCACCTTTTGAGACATCACTTTCCCTAGATAGAAAGGAACAACGGCGTAAGCGCTTACTAGTGTTTACGTCAAATCCATTTCCAAAACATGAGGCCTTTGCTCTTCAGCAGTCTACAGGCCAGTGTGAAAGTAAGGAGACCGAGCCGGGACTCACCGAGTATGGCGCCGACGATGACCTCGGCGATCTCCATGTTCTTGGAGTCCTTGGCGCCCGCGTCCGCCGGCGTGGGGCTCTTGGAGAGCGGCAGCAGCGAGGCGGAGGAAGCCGCCCACCCCGCCCACGCCCCCCACCCCGCCGACGCCCGCCGACAGCGAGATGGGCGCCACGGCTGGGGGGCGAAGCGCCTCGAATGCAACCTCCGCGAAACGCTCTAACGAGCCGCCGCGTGCGCCGCCTGCGGACGTCACGCTAGTCACGCTGCGTCACGCCGCGCCGCGTCACGCGTCACGCGTCACGCGCCCGCGTCACGTCGCGCCCGCCCGCGGTGGGGTCTAGCGGTGCGCGAGTTGCTGACACTTACATTAGAACGTTTCGCGCTGTTGCGGACAGAGTGACGTGTTAGCCGCTGCGTGTTTCACGGGTGATGCTTTTGCACGTCCACACGGTTTACGACGTTCCTTTTGTTAGCGTATACGTATAGGCGTTCGTGGTGATTCACAGTCATTATTACTTTTTCTACGTTCGATACATTAACGATTTATATATAATCTAACTTATTATAGATGAAACGCTAGCGAAATCGCGGATTTTATATGTTTAGAGTTATGATTAGTTGACTATTTATAGAACACTAAAAATTTTAGATAGAAGAAAAGGACATTTATCTTAGTACCTTGGATGTGGGTATCACACAAACTTAGACAGGTGTATTTGTCTTTTGAATTTCCCAAAATCATTAATACAATAAAAATCTACCTAATTCTTTTCCTTTTCCTACTATGTAACAAAATGAAGAAAAAATCAATTCTTCGAATAAATCATAACTACATAACGTAAATATATAAAAACCAGAGAACATTAACACCAAGAAATCATTCAAACATTAATATAAATGAAATTAAAAAATATATCTACATATTACAACAACAGAAACGTACAAGAGCATAACCCAAGTGTCCAATTGTTAAGCGACATTCAAATAAGAGTCGTCCGATCGAATTTTGATTAAAAAAAAACAAAGCCGATTGAGTTTCAGTCTGCAGTCGCGGCGGCGTCGTGTTGCGGTTTTGCGGAAGAAACAGACGAAGAATGGAAAGAGCAACTTGCTATACAAACAAAATTTAACTTGTAGAAAATAATATTGATAAAACTCAAACCTTAAGCAATGTCCACATTTCTCTGGTATCCGTGTAACATTCAAATTTGCGTATATTTTTATAAATTTTGTAGAGAACAGTAATCAGATAATTTGCAAAAACTGTAATCTAAATAAATCACAAATTTGTGTCAAAATTGTGTCAAAAAGTTTGAGCTCCATCAATAGTATAGATTAATAAAAAAAATCAAATTGCTCTTTCTAGAATTTGTGTCGAAATTAAATAATGCTGGCATGTATATAAGGTTAACTTATGCTTTATTTATTTTCTCAATACAATTATTTATTTAATATGGACAGGCATATGTTTGAATGGTTTAGACCTATTCAAACTCGTCAGGGTAAACGTCATCACTTACTCAATGATGATGTCTGTATGAACTGTCACTGTCTCACGTACAAATCTCGTGTACAAATAAAGGTTAACATAAGCAACAAAAATCTACCGAGATTTTTGTTGCTAATGTTAACCATGATAAGGAATTATTTTTATTGACAAATTATATCTCATTACCTATTATATATAATTCTCGTGTTGCGCACGATGAATTCTGTAAGTATCTAACCGATTATCACGTCTTTTTTTTTTTTTCAAAATGGTTTTGCTGTCGTGTCTACTTACTTTTTATCGCGTATTTTTTATTAATTCCAAGGCAAGACCATATCAGCCGGGCCAGCTTGTATTATATATATATGCCCATATCTAACCTTACATACATGCTAAAAAAATTCCACCTCGACACAAACTTGTTAAGAGATGTATTGCCGATAGGATGATACAGAAGAAGCGATGTTTTAGAATTTCGAAAAAAAACTATTATGATGTGAAATATCAAAAGAAATCAATCTTAAAAAGCCAATTGTGTTAAATAAAATCAGCAATACGATGTACAGATTGAATACAACATGCGATCACAGAGACTCTATAGACGAATAACAATTAAACACTTTTCCATCGTTTTTACATTATTCAGTGGCACATTTCAAACAACATCAATGCTCGAGATCAAAGAACCATTAAAACATAAGCAAATTCATTAGGATTCGAATATAAAACGAGCGAAATTAAAATTCAAGGTATCTTTTGACTTTGAATTTTGACATCTATGTGCATATGTTGGAATATTTAAATTGACATCAAAACTGATTAAATTCAGTTGAGAGATAAATAATGAATGGAAGTGACTGTAAATATAACTAGACTTAAAATTAAAAATACAATTTTTGTATACGCTTTAATCTATATAGCAGCTAGGTAACATGACGTTTTCAAGTACTCAATGACGTTTGACAGATGAAATGTATGTTTCTTATGTCAAAGTATATACAAAAAGTATATAAAACAGAATTTGTTTTCTTTCACTTCTGTACTTGTATGTTTATAACATTCTCAATAATTGTTGTTCGTCTAGATACATTTAAATAATTCTTAATCGCATGACCTGACCGCGTTTTATTTCGGCCTTATAAAAAAAAACTAGTCAAAGAATAACTTTGAAACTCGAATTCGAAAGAAAAGTGAACTAAATGAAACTGATTGCAGTTAAGCAATTATTCGCATTAAGCTCTAGCTATTTTTTATGCAGCATTACATTAGTAAATGTAATGCGGCTCGGCAGGTTATAGAAATATGAAATCAAACGCGTTCACGCCTTTTGAGTAATGATAAAAACAAATAAAGCAGAAATATCGTGAGGAAATAATCAGTTAATCACGTTAGCCAATGTTCCAAATAAAATGGTAAAGCGGGAAGAAGAAATTTAGAATGATGTGTGCGAACAGAGAGTGCTAATGGGACTCCCGCAGTTGACCTCCTTTTATTTGTTTTTAGAGCGAACAAATAACATTTATAAATCAATCAACAATCAAATCAATACACGTGTATTCAAGTAATAATTTTTAAACAAATATCTGTTTATTAATTTGTACTTAAGGCTAACTATTCGTAGATAACGTTTCAATTACATGAAATTGAAAATTTATTCAAAAATGTGTATCCGAATTGAAATAGGTAGGTCTTTTTATCACTCAATTACGTCATTAATTTTTATTACTAGAGGCACCAACGCGGACCTAACTAATATATACCGTAACGTTAAACCCTGATCAATGTTGACACCCCTAAATAAAGATTTCCATTGCTTCAAATATATTAAGATTTTCTATAGACTATAAAGTAATTATTATCAGGCGCCAATAGTTCTTGCGAAGAAAAACACAAGCTCATATCGTATTTCGTTACAGTGACAAATTCTCACCTCTCACCATTAGGCGATGAATATTTTTTTAATTTTCATTTAACCATGGCGGCAAACAAAAAAGAAATCTCATGTCATATTCAAAAAAAGAATTAAAACACGACGACTCTACAGCCGCCTTTATGCTTATTTAATAATTTATATGCGGAATTATGCCAATTACTCATTTATGAAAAAAGTGCAATCAACAGTATTAAGCGACTAAGACACGTCCTCCATTGTGTTAGGGTTAAAATTTCCATCACTCCGTTTGTCTCTATAACAAACGCAATGCAATTAGATGAGCCGGAATTGCCAGTGCAAAGTGTCTACATAATGCAGCTGTCGACCTTGGCTCACTATACGTATAAAAAAATGTATTTATTTGTATGCATTAATGTTGATGGTATAAGCTGTTTAGAGACCTTGAGGCAGAGTTAGTTGGCTGCAAGGTCAAATTGGTAATGTTTTTGTATCGGCTATCGTTTCAAATGAACATAGTATATTCATTTATAGTTTTATGTGTGGTATTTGATGCTAATATTGTTTGATGTAATGAAAATGATTATGTTTCCATATGCAATACAGTACTAATTTTTATATAATTGACGGAAGACATTAGTTCAAAATAATTCTTGATAGATTAAATTGATAACAACAAAGTAAGACTAGTAATGGTAGAATTAGAAGAAGGGCGGTGAAAACAGTTACGATTATGAAGCGAGACAATCAAAAGATTCAAATTATAGAAAGAATGTATCACTTGCCTCAGATAAAACTATAAATTCATAGCAACTATCTTTACATCATAATAAATATCAAAAAAATCACGGCAAGACAAGACTAGCCGTTGATAGATTTCTAATTCAGCGATCGCGTATTTATTTGAGTAGATTGCGACAGATCATTTACACGAGGAATTTCTTCGAAAAAATTTGTCACAGTTACGATATACGATGAGTTAGCTCAGCGCTTAACGAAACAACAATCTGGTCCTACGAGCCGGACAAAAACACAAACTTTACCAATTTAAGCCCCAAAAGTAAACAGACAAAAGAAAAAGTCTCAGCGCCTCCAATCCGAACGGTCGAGACCGGCTTGGGCTAGCACTGCCGCCAGAGATCGGCGCCGGCGTGCGCGTGCGCGTGCTCCTGCAGCTTGGAGCGCGCGTCGCCGTCGAGCATCATGTGTGCGGTGTAGCAGAGCGCGCGGAACTCACCGAGGCCGACCTGGCCGAGCGGCCCGTAGACCGCGGGCGAGTCCTGCGCGGGCAGCGGGAAGTAGGCGGCGGGGAGGGGCGCGGGCGGCAGCGCGGCCGGCAGCGCCAGCCCCAGCACGCCGTGCTTCACCAGCAGCGACAGCGCCGCGCCGATCTCCGAGACGCCCGCCTCCGAGTAGCCCGCCTGCCGCAGCGCCACCTGCGGCCCAACACCCACCCACAACCACGGGGTACGGATCAAGCGAGCGACGTGGACGGTATGCAACATGTTGTTTAAGTGGGTGGTCCTTCGTTCTCGCGAATGTCGTAAGATGTGACTAAAGGAAAAGCATTGGACTCAAAATACCCAGCTTTTTATCTAAACACGCACGAACCGCCAATAGTTATCCGGAAAAACGTAGTGCGGTGTCGACGTCAAAATATACCACCCCCTTTCTTCCCGTGAGTGTCGTACCAGACCATCACCGACGATGGACATGGCATTTGAGGTGCTATATATACTGCGATTGCCAATTCACTAGCTAAGCGTGGCGATTATGGCAAACCCTTTGTTATGGGAAAGACCTACACTGGATTTTTATTGATGAGAAAATCATTAAGTGTTTAAGATCTAATGTGTCTGTTACAGCGATCAAAAATTCAGAGTGAGCTTAGAGATAATAATAATCCTTATTGGACTAAACTATTTGTTCCGGAATAAGCCACTTATGCAACGACAAAGCTATCATCTGGTTCTACCCACGCAAAAACTTGATACATTCTGGGCTTGACAAATTTCTAATATTTTTTAAAATGAATAAATACCCACATACATGGAAACAACATCACATACGTTGCTCTAATCCCAAAGTAGGTACCGCAAACTCCCAGACTCGAGCAACTTTAGAAAAATGGTTCTCCTCATTGACCCGACCGGTAATCGAACCTAGCGACACCATGAAAACTAGTGTGTACGCCATTCGTCCCCAGAGGACATCAACACTTAACAAAACTCCTACAGCTCTACACTACTCCACTACAAATTCCTACCCACGACCACTCCGTATCCCCTCATAATCTCTCCAATCCCCCCGCAATCTCCTCCGCCCGAGCAAAGTTACCAGGGCGGCAGAAGTGCGACGGCGGTCCGGCCTCACCTTGATGTGGTCGAGCGTGTGCTGGGTGAGGGGCGAGGGGGGCGGCGTGCCGGGCGGCGCGAGCGACAGGGACAGCGACAGCGCGCCCAGCCCCGCCGCGCCGTTCACCAGCACCGAGCCCACCGAGCCCACGCCGCCCACCGCGCCCACGCCGCCCAGCGCGTGGCCCTGCGTCGCAACGACACCCCAGTTGTTCAACCACCGCATTGGAGACGGACGAGTTGGCACAGATGAGGTGACAGTGAAAGATGTGTGACGACTTATTTAATTTTAATTACATTAAGGGGTGACAAGGAGATGCTAGCACAAGCGGATTGCGTCTTGGTAATTTATAGGCCATGTACATTTGAAAACAATTTCAATTAAAGTAACATAAAGAGGATTTAGTGCATCGTGGCCTGTAATGTACTGCCTTCCTATAACAACACAGTAGAGGTGTGGCCCTAGTTGAAACATAATTAAAGCTGGACAAACTGTTATGAAAACAAACTATTTTCTTTACTCTTTCATATATTCCTCTCTTTCTCTAAATGTGAAATTAATAATTTGTGTATAAATATATCAATAAAAATATTGCTCAGAGATTGCAGGAATAAAAATTGAAAATAAAGAAACAAATTTTATATTATACTTTATGTATGAGAATCTTTATAGTACATAATAATCTGACAATGAATGAATTGGCTGACATGAATCAATGAGATGTCGTAATGGAGAGTTGCGAACGGGACAAGTGGACCTGAACACGCTCACAGGTATCCCCTTACGTCGTGGCTCTGACGAGGTGGTTATGTTAAATAGCCATTGTTATTTTCAACCTTATGACAAACGAGCACAGAGTTCTTATTAATAGTAAGATTCGCTAATTGTCAGGTCTTGAATGTCTGATAACAGCCTAACAGTAATTTCATATTAGCCAAAACAGTATCTCCATAAACTTTATCAGAATATTGTTATCATAGTTATGTACTACAGTTACATACATATATACAACAGCATAAAGATTATTTAATTGGCCAAGCGCTGATATTGCTTTTTCAATGCTATACCAAAACATATCTCTTTCAATGAACCAAAAATTAAAATATGTACTGTAGTAGATATATAATAAAATAAACAAATATATTATGTTATTGCGTCATGTGTAAACCAACGCAGGCTTTACATGTTAATCCAAATTTTAACTCAAGGGTATTAAACCAAAAATAATCAAAATAATTTTAATAAATAAAATTTTATAAATTTTTATTCTAAGTCAAAATTTCACCCCCTCCACCACTTTACAGGGAGTTTTCTAAAATCCATTTTAAGCAAATAGTTTCTACACATAATCCATCTGCGTTCTTACGCCAAGTATCGTCTTTATCTCACAGATGAACAAAAACAAGAAATTGTAATTATTAGTAATCACTTGTGTGTTATTATTTGTCATAAGCCTCCTTAGTTTCTTGTTACCAACAAAAAATACATATCTATTGTTGGTTTTGCCGCTTGCAAGCAAATCCAACATAGGCCCATGTTCAACAGTAAATTCATAAGCAGTCCCAACAACCGTTTTGTACACTTTGTTTGCCTGGGTTAAGGTCGCGATATTCATCGGTCCGATCTATCGGTTTAATTATTTTTATCGCTCTAATACGGATCTTGTTGCGATGTATTAAAGTTTAAATTGCAACTGCTATGACAATTTCAAATCGAATTCGATTGACACGTCGTGTAACAATGTCTTCGACCTTGTAAAATAAAGATATTGTCGGTCGTGCTTACGATCTTTTGTTTTTAATTTTGATAGACCTTCTCTCAAACATAATAAAGTTTAATATCCAAGCGACTTTACAATCAGTTTTAATGTACAGTCAAGTGCAGCGTAAACGAATTTAAGCTTTATACGGCTGGCATAGGGTGGGGAAGGGCATCGACCACCATCAGAGCCGTACAAGCTCCCCGCCCACGAGCGCCATCTATTATGAGCGTGTTCAAGCTGTCACCTCGGTCACCTCAGTGGTGGGCACGGCGTAGGGCGAGCCGGTTGGGTTGTAGTTGGCGACGGGACCGGCCACGTCTGCGTAGGACACGTTCGGGCAGGAGCCCGACTGCGGATCGTCCACCACTTTCTGCAGGATCATGAGGCACGCCTTCTTGTTGTTCTCCTTTTCACCTGGAATCGGAGATACGAATATTGTGAAAACAAATGGGAAAACTGAAAAGGCGGTGACGGTTTCGCCACTTGTCACGTTGTCCAAAAAATTATCTTCGGTGAAAGAGGGTGGAAAGTTCTCGAAGTCTTTAATTGTATAACCTTTGTCTATCCGAGTATTCGGAATGGCATGAAGATATTTTTTAATTGTGTTTAATGCTTTCTTGTATGTACTTGAACACTAAACATTTAAAATAAAACATATATTTACGGATTTTATCGCGTTTTATTTAATCCCCTAACTTTCCTTTAACTTTTACCTCCTTTCCGCTTCTGCCTACCCTGTTCTGAAACTCTCTGCATGCTGCTGTTCGTGGATGTCGTAAAATAAACAAAATCATCACGCTTTATTCCCGAAAGTATAGGCAGAGACCACATTTTTCTAGTTGTTACGATCCTTTATTGTTCCTTTGCCACCTAAGAATCAGTCAAGGGTGACTTTATCTTTATTCAGAACGCCATGAATTTGATTGAGGAACGTTATTCTTGGTTGTATTCACCACCACCTTGTACCTCTACGAAATTTAGACGTTCCTAAGATTATAATAAATACATACATAGACTGGTCCAACATAAATTGCTCTGATTCCAAACTAAATAGCTAAAGCATGCGTGTTATAGAATCAGAAACAACGAAGATACATAATGATTTCTTGTATTTACGCCAAAACTACACATTTAAAATAAAATGATTTTCGGATTTTATCGCGTTTTTAATTACTTTTTACAAACTATTTTTATTCCCCGACGTTTCGGATGCTTTACAGCATCCGTGGTCACGGGGGGACTGGATCCGAGTAAAAACTAATTAAAAACGCGATAAAATCCGAAAATCGTTTTATTTCAACGAAGATACCTCAAACATCCAGACCCGAGAAAAAATTGAAAAAAGTGTTTTCTTCATTAACCCGTCCGCGAATCGAAACCGGGACCTTAGAGCTGGCGACATCTTGAAAACCTGCTTAAACGCCACTCGTCCACGGATACCACTAATGAGTTACTCACCCACAACCGTAATGCATCTCTCCTGAAGCGATAGCTCCTTGGCCTTTTGCGAGATTTGCACGTAACTGCCGCTCTGTTCCTTGATCTGCTTGATGTAGTTCCCGCCCTTGCCGATGATCATGCCAGCAGTGGAGTTCGGTACCAGGATCTTAACCTGCAAACAACAGCCGAGTCCAGAATATCAATAGAGAACGGCGGAATTGTAACGTAATTCTTGAGAGCAGTCTTTGACCTTTTTTGAGGTTGGAATATTTTACACAAATACATACATGTATACGCCATACACCGGGTTTATTGGTAGCTTAACCTATAAAGCACAAGGAAAATGAATACAATCGGTTCTTGCATTTCTGAGAAATGAAACATGAAAGTATTGCGACGAGTTGACCTTATTATCAAGTCTCTGTGCCTGTCGCCGAAATCGGTCGGGATACTATAATATCAATAACCTCATTTTTTGAATTCGTTTAAAAATCATCCAAAGAACTATTTTAAATATAGATAAATACATACATAGGGTTCATATAACATACATTACTCTGATCTGATCAAATTAAGTAGCTAAAGCACGCGTGTTATGCATTCAGAAATTACAAAGTTAACACAAAAACCCAGAAGAACCTAAAAGATAACAAAAGTGGTTTTTCATATTGATCTGTCCGGGAATCGAACCCAGGACCTCAGAGTTGGCGATACCATGCAACCATTTATTAAGGCCGCTCTTCCACGGAGGTCGACATAACATTATTGGTGTCAACCAACTAGCCTAAATCATCAATACAATCTATGCTCTCACGGCTCTGAAATTTTCAGTTGCCTCTAGATTTTATAGGTCATGTCTTTGATTCGACACTGTCGGAAATATTCAGATTCGACCCTGTCGGAAATTTTCAGAAATATTATTATAACATTATTAAATGACGCGTAAAATGTAGATGCTCTTACCGCCCTATAATGGGCTAAAATAATGAGATTGGAGGAAGAACAATACAGCCACAAAGCGTTTATTCGCCCGTTTTTTCTCGTGTGTGGTAACAGCAACAGAATATGCCACGACTAAGGAATGGCACTTTAATATCGTAATGGTGACCGGCAGGTGATAGAGAAACTATAACGAAATTAATCCGATCAAAATTAAACCGACGACAAAGGTGCAGGGTCTGGTATCACATCCGTCGATCCGCCTGACAAGCGCAGTGACTATGGATATCCATGCATATTAGAGACACCTATTTCCTGAAGTGGAATTTTACGGGACGTTTAGTAAATAAATAAGAGGGCCGTCATTATGAAACATTGGAAGATTTAAAAATGACGATCATGCGATGAATATTTCCTATGTCGGCGAATGATTTATTTGAAATAATTGTAGTTTATTCAAAAAGATCTAATAAGATCTAAATTCGAAATTTGAAATATTAGCAGTCAAATGCTGAAAGTCCTGAAAGGGATTTTCTGAAGTTAACCCTTTTCAAGAATAACAATAGTATGTGTAGATACAGACATGACAAATTCCAAACTATGTAATACTCGACGTCCCAATTCGACTGAAGATCTTCTGTTACATTCGGGTGTGAATTTTCAAGTAGTTTACGTGACATAGAATAGACGCCGAGTAAACTGTCACATCATTTAGAAATCTCTTTGTTGGAATTGTGACTTCACGTTTGGGAGCGGAACGTACACTTTTAGAACGAATGGAGACATCTAAAAACAACATCTTAAAACTTAGTACATACATATATTTATTTCTATGTTCACTGTGTGATAGTTTACAGATTTTATTACTACATTTACTTAAATTTAAACTTGATGCTTTGTTACCATTTGAAAAAGGCTCTGTAAAATTGATAAATTTATATTTACAGATAATATACCTGTCAATAAACGAGAATATCTCTCAATAAATGTGTGTTAAACTTAACTTGTAAACATTTGCAGTAAATCACACGTGTTAGTTAGTTTCACAGCTCTGCGCTAGGTGGACTTCGTCACTGGAGATTTGGCTTTACGTAATTCTCAATATCTATACAGGGTCATCTCACGTTTATTGCACGAACATCTGCACAGCATACTGTCAATAACGTAAGCGACTTCATCGTACAACTGATGTACGTTAATATGTACGATAATGGGGATAAGATGTATATTAATTTAAAATTAATTACGTAATTTCAAAAATAATTCTATTAAACTAGACACATACAATAATTACAGCCCAACAGCATTTCGTAATTAAGACCCTGCCTTCACTGTTAAGGGTTAGAGTTTCGGGTATCGATAGAATCGCGAATCATTCATTTCATACGGCACCTAAACCGAATAAAACCGGGGTAACAGCCAGCCGTAAGGATCAGCACGCTGAAGTGACCAAGTGGCTACATAGCAAGAAGAATGATTACCGATGGGAAAGATAAGTTATCGAGTAGTACCCCCGTACAGACAAATGCAGTATAGGACGACCTCTGCTGATGTAGTGACGACCAGCACAATATTGCAGGGAGTCGAGATGTAGATAATATAGGACTGTCCTAAGTGGCAAATATTAGGAGAAGCCTTTGTTCAGCAAACGACTTTTAATAGGGTGTAAGAAATCCTTTAAAAATCCTATAAGTCCTACAGACTAATTATTTGGTGACTGGAATCCAAGTAAAGAGACACTAGTTTGATCTCCAGGTGGGAGGCTCGTACCAGTTTCACGTTGCCCAAAAAAAGTCTTCGGTGGAAGGAGAGTCGAAACGAATTAATTGTCTCTGTCTACCCCCGTACTGGGAATGGCGTGAAGATTTTCTGTCTTACAATGGGCCAGCGCCATAATTCAGTCGTTAAGCATCACTTTAGCTCATTCGCCAACCTCTGGCGCACTTAAAAACAGTTAAATCGCTAATCGACAGCCGTAGCCCATAAACACACGAACTACAAATAACAGTATAACTTGAAAAGGTACTCCGGGAACTATTAAGCGACTGGAACGAAAGTGGAAGCTAATCCTATCAGTGTAACAAAGCATCAGCGCAGGATGCCGCAATGCAGTGGCCGGTCGTTCGTCAGAGGGGCGTGGTGATGCCGTAACGCATGCTACTCTATTGCCGTTGTGTCCTTTGAATTACTTCGCTTGAAATGTTTTACACAGACTAAACTAAGATATTTTTTTTTTTCAAATTTTAAATTAGGGCATGGTCAAATTGACTTGTATGTAAAGGGCTAAAGGTGTAAGGGGCATAAGAAAGAAGCGGGTTGCGGGTTCGAACCCAGCTGAGGATAAACATTTGTGTGATGAATATGTTTGTGCTCGAGTTATGGACGTTTATGCGTATAAATGAACATTTATTTAGTCTATGTATGTAATTATATCGTTCCGTAAGCTTGGCTACGAAGAAGGCGATAGGCTTACCATTTGTTACGTACGTGTACGTTATCCCTAATAAGCTTCGGTGAAAAGTGGTTTTAAAGATCTTCACTGTGTAGACCTCTGTCTACACAGTGTAGTACTACTCTACTAAACAATTTTTTTATATTTAACATTAGGGTATGGACAAATGGACTTGGGGATAGAATAGGCTCCCCTTAGAATGACAATGGACACTATTGCGAATTAAAAAAAAATCCGAGAAAAAGTTAAATAAATAAAACTAATGCTATAGGGTATATCCCTACGCTTTACGTAACATCTCACACCGACGCTTATTTCGGACAACGTGAAAAGCGGTGCGTTGCAAGCCGTTTCGAAAAGTGGTAATGGTCTATACCTCTGCCTACCCCAGTATGATAAACAAAACTAGCTCATGAATATGTTTAAGGTCAAAACCTGAACTGCAAAGAGTAGTGCTAGCGCAAGATATCACGCATTAACGTTCCGCCTCGCCGTTGTTAGAAGTAATTACATTATCAATTTTGGATTGTCCGACGTACGGAAATTATTTTCCTCGAGAACAAGACAAATTGGATAGCATGATGGACGAGGTCGTCTAAGGGTCGCTCGAGGTATTTCCTAGTGAGTATCATGAGTGACATTACCCCACTGAGAAATGAAACTCATAGAGAACGCATAAAGGATAAGCAGGAATATCATTATTTAAAAGACTAGATGTTACCTCAGTCGAAAGTATAATCCAGGAAGCTATTGACGAGTGGTTGGTTGGTCGGAATTTCCAGACCAGTTCGAATCCAACGTGGACTAAACATCCAAATGATGAATACGAATGTGTCATGATCCAGTTAAAAAGAAACAAGGAATCCTCCAACGCGATTGTATGAGAAGTGGGACTGTTCCAATGTTGTAATAATAACTAGTTTGAGAAAGAAAAAGAATTAAATCAGAACCGACAGTACACGAAGGAATTCAAGACCATGATTCCTTAATTGTAAACGTCACCCTATACGGAAACTATTACTTATCCTCTGTATACGATACCTTTGTTCCTATGGGTGTCGTAAGGGGCGACTAAGTAAAATACCAAGATGCGGGCAATCGACAGATAACGGTGTAATTATCACAAAAAACAACCACACCAAAATTATAAGTCACGATACATACATATACAGTCGGTAAGTCACGATAGCCGAGTGGTTGGGTGGTCGGAATTTCGAGTCAAAAGACTCGAGTTGGATCCCCAGGTGGCAAGCTCGTACCAATGGATTTTTCTAAAAACTTATGTACGAATCACATCGTTGGCTTGGACATAAAGACGGCGACGGGCTCACCACCTGTCACGTAGTCCCGAAAATATCTTCGGTGGAAGGTGGGTCGAAGGGACTTAATTGTCTAGACTAGACCTCTGTCTACCCCTGTATTGGCAATTGCGTGAAGATATTTATTTATTTATTTTACCAAAATTATGTACACCCCTTTATAAACGGTAGCTGCATCTAAGGCACGAAATGTCAGGTATTACCATCGCCAATCCGCACGACAAGCTTGGCGATTCAACTCCTTAACATGGGCAGGCTTACATTCTGCAGTGGACTTTTCTGGACAGTCAGAAGTAAGGTAAACAATAAATTTATCACAATGAATCTATTTAATAGGTCACACGGGTTTAAACGCCAGATACAAAGCTATCATGTTCCGTACATATAACAGGCGGACGCCTATTGTTACTATCGAATGTCTGTCCGTGTGTCAGATAAACTGGCCACGTGCGGAGTAACGCGCATTGTCCATTGATAATGGGGCACGCTGTTAGTACTATATGTGTCAGCAAGACGACGAGATGCAGCATAGTTTTTTATATTGAAATAGAATGTTTATGCATTAATGAAATAACTTTTCTTGTCTATAGAAATTTTTATTCTAAAGTAAGAGTCACGATAGCCGAGAGGTTTGATGATAGGAGTTCGAGTCAAGAGATGGATCCCTAGATGGTTCGTACCGGGTTTTTCGTAATGGGTTCGTAATGGGTTTAAAAAACTAATGTACGATTTATTATGTGGTGAAGAAATTGTGAAATATACTTAAATTTCACAATGACTAGGGTTGATACTGTATGTATTAAGTCTCTTCAGGCCTTTTAGATTAAGTTTAAGCTGTCAACATTATATTGGAGAAATAATAGCAGTAAATCAATGCAGGGAGTTACTTGTGTGAGGTTGAGAAAGGTTGAGGAGCACAATGTGTGTTGAGAAGAAATTTTGTTAGAAGGTTCTTCCAATTCCTTCGGTAACTAAGCAACAAAACAATGCAGATAATTGTAACCGCTGTTTACCTGTTTATCCCTATCCTGGGGCATCTTGGCGTCGACGCCCTCTGGGAAGGGTTTGACCAGGTCGGGCTTCTCCTTGATCTTCTCCATGATGAAGTCCAGCACCATCATGATGCCGTCCACCGAACCGGTGATGAGGCACGCTCGCTCCGTTGTGCCTGCGACAAGACGAATTACTGTTAGAACTGTACTGATTCGTTAGATATATAAGTTCTAGATTCTGGATCAGTTGTAGTTTTGGCCAATAAACAGAGCGTATGCTTTATTATTAATTGCAGCAACATTGCGCTGATGACCGAATATCGAATGAACCTGCCTTCGAAACTGAGGGTCACGGATTTGAATCCCGTTTGGAGAAAAAATTGTGTGATAAATATGAATGTTTAAATATATATTAATGCCAGTATATGGTACCATTGTCTTGCACAATGAGACGGCGATCGGCTCACCACCTGTCACGTTGTCCCAAATAGACATCGGTGAAAGGTGGGACCTAGGTACTTAATTGCGTAGACTTACGATATCCTTGAAGACATTTATTATATTTTTACCACTACAGAACCAAGACCTATACCGTAAGGGACGATTTGCCATAATCGACACGGTTAGGTAGCAGATTGGCGATCGCAGTCCCACGCAAATCGCATCTTTGATGGGCCAAAATTCAGCAGACCAGTGCGATTAACATATCACCCATCTGCTGGGTTTTATGCCCTGACATTGCTCGAGATGAAAATAGAATAAGGGCTTTTATTCTATTACTTTACAATAATTTTTATGTATATTATATACTTTTAATAAAATAAAGTAATATTTAAATACATTTATCGATTGTCATTTGTTTAATCTACCACCGTTTCGTAACGAGGTTCCTCTAACGGAGAAGAAACAGGCGAAAGAAACTCAACAGGTATTCACTTTTTTGTCATTTTCAAACTAATCCGTATTTAACGCCATTTTCAAGACTTCCTTTAGTTCTCTTTTACAACACCCACGGGAAATATAAGGAATAATATAGTTGAAAATAAAAGGGTAATATCCTTCTCCTTAAGTTCCTTCTCATCTATTTACGAGTAAGTTCACTTAAACTTGTCCCACTGAACAAGACCATATTACTAGATTATTCATGCTTGCAACACGAAGAGTAAAAGAGGATTTAACAAAAAAAGAGTATTTTAAGCAGACACCGAAGAACTTTCATATGATTGGAAAATTCGTTACGCTGTTTAATATTAAAATGCGAAGAGATACGAACTGCTCCGGGGGAAGAATAAAGAATTGCGTGAAGATATTTATTTTATTTTTATTTTTTTAGCTTAAGGGTAATGATACCTAGAAATTTCTCAATGGTTTCAAATTGGTACTTCCTTATTTCTTTATGTTAGTAATATTCATTTTTTAAAAGAGTATTTTTGTATCTATATTATACACTGGTACTTCTGAAACTACTCTAATGATTTCGACAACATTTTGTGTTTAGATAGTACTATAAATTCTAAGTTTATCTAGATGGTAAGTGGAAGTAATAAGACATGATAGAATAATATTTTAAAAACAAAGGTGGCATTAAATGTAAATATATTTAGATAAGTAGTTCCGAGCCGCACAAGCCAGCATTCGCTTTATGCTGAGAAGCAGTTGTGAGGCTTCCTTCGAGGGAATAAAGCCGCGTCGGACGAGTCAACATGATGTACATATTTCTTGCAGTAAGTTACTATAAATAAATAATAGTTTACATATAATAAAATGTAAAAAACACACTTTAGTTACTGGCCGAATTGATAAACAAAACTAATTTTCTATTAGTTAAAAAAGTGATTTAGAAAAAAAACAATAATTTTATTGTAAATAAAATGCGAAGGTATAGTAGAGAATAATACTCAATAACACTTCCTTCAAACCGGGACCCCACAGTTTTGCTATTTGGCACTTTAGATACTTATTTAAATAAATAACTTTGCCTTAACATAATTCTATACAAACTAAAAACATACACGAATAAACCGGCGAACTATTTATGAGCAATACGTAAAGCTTTTATAGGAGGTTACGTTGGTAAACTTTTCTAAATAACAAGCTCTTAACGAAGGCGCCGGTTAAACTACGGATTAAGTAATGACGAATGTATACGGAGAGCCAGCCGGGCGTGGCAAGAGTGCGCTCTTTGACGATTTAATCGCGCGGCACGTGTCGGTGGAAATGGACCCCCCGAGATTAATGACGTCACTGACTTAAGTCCGTGACGTCAGGTGTGGGTTAAGGGTTTGCGCAAGCATGCAGTTACTTTTTCAGTAAAACGTCACTTACGCGACACGGACGACGAACAAACAACTAGGCCAGATGAGTGGCGTACGAAGTCACTTCGCGGTATTCCACGTTTACCAAATTTCCAGGTTTACCATACACATGTTAGCACTTAGCGGGATTCGAATCCCGAACACGAAGGCAGGAACTCCACCTGTTAATTTACCGGGCCGCGATGTCACGTCATTGCTTTTAATTCGATTTAAAAAAAATATCTTCACGCCATTTCCAATACAGGGGTAGACAGTGGTCTCGACAATTAAGTCTTATCGACCCACCTTCCACCGAAGATATTTTTGGGATCACGTGACAGGTGGTGAGCCCGTCGCCGTCTTTATATCCAAGCCAACGATATAAATCGTACATAGGTTTCTGTAAAAACCTATTGGTACGGGCCTGCCACCAGGGGATCGAACTCGGGTCTCTCGACTCGAATTCCAATCACCCAACCACTCGGCTATCGTGACTTAAGATATATTATCTATGATATTATATAATTCGATTTCGATTTGTATAATAACTGGAATCACACACTACTATTAAATAACCATTAGGAAGATCGGTTTGATTACGAGCAATCGAAATGTACCGATAAATCGGTTAACCGCAAACGTAATTACTACATCCACCACAAAACATAACAGCTAACTTTCAAAGTTAATTTCAACATAAATTGTTCCTTCATGCGTGTACCCGTTTATATCCTAATAAACCTATGTACATCTAATAAATTATATTATATATATGAAAGAATGTATATTTAAATGTTTGGATGTATGTTACTCAAGTACGCCAAAACGACTGAACGGATTTGAATAATAATATTAATTATTATTATTATTATTTATGTGTTTATTTTTAAGTATTCATTATGTAGGTATATCTTATAGTATTGTATTTATTAAATTTTTCTTTTATGTTTATTTTATCTATTAATATTTTTATTTATAGACCAAACACATAAGTTTATAAATAAATATATGGGGAAATCACATACATTGTTTTGATCTCAAAGTAAGTACCTAAAGCGTTTGTCAAAACATCCAGATCCGAGACAGTGTTGAAAAAGTGGTTGTGTACATTGACCCGTCCAAGAATCGAACACGGAACCTTAAAGTTGAAAACACCTTAACAACCCGTGTCTACCACCCGACAACGGAGGTGTCTATTGTCGTGTTTTTACGCGTCATCTAGTTTAATCACAACGGTCCGTTAGTGTATAGTTATAATAATCAAATACATAAATATCTACACGCCAATCCCATTACAGGGGTAGACAGAGGTCTAGACAATTAAGTTGTTTCGACCCACTTTTTACTTACTTTGTCGCCGTCTTAATGTCCAAGCCGACGATATAATTGGTAAGTTTTTGAAAAAACCCCATTGATACGAGCCTGCCACCTGGGGGATCGAACTCTGGTCTCTCGACTCGAAATTTCGACCACCCTACCACCCGGCTATCGTGACTCCTGATACAAGTGTATAGCTGAAGTAAGTAATTCAACTCTATACTAACGTTTTACAAATAAATATCAATGTACTAGTGTACCGTGGCCATTGCGTAACGCGACACACGTATAACCTGTCATCACCAATACAGAACAATGTCTGTGCACGTTCATTATGCAACTATTCAGTCATATGATTAACAAACAACCTTGGGGATGCGCACGCTGCAAGCGAATATACGTACTGCTGCAGTGACTGTAATGATCTTTTTCGCTTGCGTCCGGGGTCATCGACGTTTGGTTGGTGGCCAATGCAACGGCAATTAGGAGCAGCGGGCCAAAAAACTAATTCTAGTTACAAGTCTGACAAAATGTCTCAATGTTAGGAAAAACTTATTCCGAATGTATAAACGATCAGAATGGGAGAGGACAAAAAACAATCGTCATCGTAGATTCAGTATGCTGAAGCCTCCAGAAATTGCCACTGAAGCGTTGTGCTATCTATTAGATTCTTTTTTTTCTCTCTCTCTCTCTCTCTACACACATTAGACGAAAGCAGTCATTTTACTTGTACTTTACACTACATACATACTTGTATTACTTCGCGGACGATTGTGTGTGTGTGTGTGTGTGTGTGTGTGTGTGTGTGTGTGTGTGTGTGTGAGAGAGAGAGAGGAGTTAGCGAGTGCGTGCGTCCGTGCGTGTGTACGTGCGTGCGAGCTTTAACAAAAGGTTTTAAAAAGACCCAATCACCCTATCATAAATAATTTGTAGCGAATAAAGTGCTGCTGCAAAAGGATAGCTGCCTGGTCGGTTGATCGTGACGTAGTTACGACGTCTCCTCCCCCACTGCGCTACCAGTAACCGTATTATATATGCGTGTAAACGTAAAGTACATCGATACCGCGATGTGGGATGTCGATGATGCGTTTCCTAAATTGTCCGCCACAAACGAGTTTAACAAATTTAGGCCAGGAAAACTCACAATAAAAAAATTAATAAGCTTAATGACCATATTAAAACTAATTACGTATATTACAACTAAGTGTACATCTGTTACCGTCCCAGTCTAGCTAGCCATATCGCTATTGGCAATGGCATGGGTAACACACATAGGCCGGCACAAGGCCGCCGGCCCGCGAGGAGATTACCGTCTATTATCCTATTATGCACGCCGCCGAGTTATTGTGGAACTTCGCGCGAACTGAAGTTGGCCTGGCCAACAACATCCACATCACTTGTAAAATAGAATTCATAAAAAAGTATCTTCATGTCATTCCCAATACCGGGGTAGACAGAAGTCAAGACAAATACGAGTGAGTCCTTTCGGCTGACCTTCCACAGAAGACATTTTATGGGACAACGTGACAAGCCCGACGTCGTCCCTATGTTGGACATAGCGAATGACATAAATCGTACTAAAGTTTTGTAAAAACCTATTGGTACGATCCTATCACCAGGGGATCGAACTCGGGTCTCTTGACTCGAATTAAAATCACAGCTAACCAGTCGGCTATCAAAATAATAATAATGCGGCTAGAGAGAGTAGTGCATTTGATTAAGTTTGATATTTCAAAGTATATGTACGACAGAGGTAGCGAGTTCGAAATCACCCCGTCTCAGTTATAATAAATAATAAATAAATATCTTCACGCAATTCCCAATACAGTGGTAGACAGAGGTCTAATCTAGACAATTAAGTCCCTTCGACCCACTTTCCACCGAATATATTTTCGGGACAACCTGACAGGTGGTGAGCCCGTCGCCGTCTTTATGTCCATTTTTAAATAGTCTAATTACTTACAAATAATTCCAAACGAAACATCATTACACATCACAGCAACAGTAGAATAAATCGATTTATCCCGTTCGTTTTCGGCTCAATGAATGGATCAAACTTGAGTAAGTTTGTGTGCTCTTGTGAGCAATTTTGAAGTGATTTTCCCGGTTTAGCAACAAGATTACTATTTGTTATTAGTTAGTCTTGAGCTAAAGTAAGTTAGGTTTGTAGTTACAGAATTTTTTATAGATGTAGATTCTCTGAAATCTTTCGCGCCATCGATACTTACCTATCTCAAGACAAATCCACTGCTGAACATTCGTAAGCCTCTTCCCAAAGGAGTGTAGCAGTAAAGCGGATTGGAGTAATTAACAGACAATATACAATTTTATGCCGTGTGGTAACGGTGTAAGAATGTTGCCACTCCCTTTCTTCCCGTGAGTGTCGTAAGAGGAGATTAAGGGAAAGATCCTAGAATATTCTAATGGCAACCAATAAATGGCGGGATAACTAAAAATGTCAGACCGAAATAATCACACCGAGAATGGGCAGCGTTTGAGGTGCGAGTGGTCTAGTACTGCGATCGCCAATCCGCATTATGGCAATTCCTCCCCTTGGGAGAGGCCTATGTCCTGCAGCGGACTTACACAGGCCGTTGTGTATGTGTTATATGTATATAATTTTTTTTACAGTGGTAGAGCCACGCAACAGCTTTTATTGTTGCATGAATGTCGGCCGGCTCGACCGGGGAAGTACCACGACCTCACAGAATACCGGCGTGAAGTAGAAGTTTAACAAACTTCTGCGTTTCGTCCCCCAATTCTGGGGGGCACTCTAAGGCCGGCAACGCATCTGCTATGCCTCTGGTATTGCGGGTGTTCATGGGCAGCGGTAATCACTTACCATCATGTGAGCCGCCTGCTTGTTTGCCTCCGTCTTCTATAAAAAAAAAAGGTCAACTACAGGTCTACTGTCTCTGACTACAGTCTCGTCTTCTAAGGGAAGGTGTAAATATAAAACAGTTTTAATTAAAAATATCTTAATGGAAATAATTAAAAATATAAATACACACACTACGCCCGTTCATTTCAGCTCAACAATGAACACTAAATTGTCACAAGCTATTGGAACGTTGGCATCATGTTTGCTCCAATTTTGGCGTAACGAAAATTAAAAATAAAACAATGGCCACGCAACATTTTAATATGTAACAAAAATAATACGCGCGCAAATCATTTAAAGCTCAATGCCGAGTTAATTTAAATGAAGTGGACACGAATAGACATTTGCCTATCGACAATTTGTAATTGCTTACGGAGGAGGCATTGGGCGGAGGTAGAAGGCACGCAATGAACACAAAACATTTATATATTTAGACAAGAAGGCACAGGAAGCCTTGTTTGTAATATATATAGGTTAGTTAGTCTAAATTAGTGACGACTCCATAGCCTAATTGTTAGAGCTTGCCTTGGAAGCTAAGGTTTGAGGGTTTCAATCCCGCCAGAACCAAACATTTTATGGACGGTTATATATTTATCTAGGTAATTGTCTATGTAAGTACTGCGTACTGATGGCTTTATACACTTAAACGGCGAGTCACATTGTCAATAGTCAAGCACACTGCTTGTGCCTAGTAGAATGGCGGGCCCGAACCTGTGCCGTTATTTTTCGCAATCCGTTGATGTCCGCTGATGCTTAAAATATATTGCAGCACATTAAAATTAAGTAAAAATAAAAAAAAAATATCTTCACGCAATTCCCAATACAGGGGTCTAGTCTAGACAATTAAGTTCCCACCTTCCACCGAAGATATTTTCGGGACATCGTGACAGTTGGTGAGTCCGTCACCGTCTTTATGTCCAAGCCAACGATATAATTCCTACATAAGTTTTTGAAAAACCCGTTGGTACGAGCCTGCCACTTGGAGATCGAACTCGGGTCTCTTGTCACGAAATTCCAACCACCCAACCACTCGGCTATCGTGACTTTTTAAGTAAATTATAATAGTGATAGAAAAAGCAATGCGCCCTAGTCTCGTTCAATGTAATTGCATATCCAAGGTATCTCGGACAAGGCAATACGCGGGCGTCGCTCACGACACTGCACAATACACATATTGTGTTTCCTTTCATTACATACATTTATAAAGAGAATAACTGAACAGTGGGCCGAATGGCTCAGTTCCATTGCATGTTCCTTTGCAAAACTAGTCATAGAGTATAACCTACTGGACATTGTTTTGTGATTGTACTTTAAGACATGTTAGAGCCTATAGTGACATAATCAAACAGTTGAAATCTTTCCGTTAAAAAAAACATGTAGGACGTATATTAATAAGTAAAAATTTTGTACCCCTTTTTAAGCATATTCACACAATAAACACAAAGGTACGTTCCTACTAATGTGTTTATTCAATTATTTATGTGCGATTTATATCTTTGGCTTGGACATAAAAACAGAGACACGCTCACCCGGCTGTCTAGTCGTCTCAAAATAAGCTCCGATGAAATGTGAGTCGAAAGGAATAATTTGTCCAGAGCCTGACCTAGCCCAGTATTGGGAAATGCGTGAAACGATAATTTAGATTACAGACATCGGGTTACAATTGAATTCAAACCGTCAATGATACTTTTTTTCTTAATCGAATTCCACTAACAATTCATCTTGAACAGAATTTTATAATTTTTATAATATTGTGTTAGAGATATTACATTTAATAATAAACTGAAAAAAAAATATAATTACAAGTAATTCGTGGTAAACAATTAAGATTTCTAGTCAGATTTTAGAATTTTTATTCATCAAGAAATATCTAGGTTGATCGGAGATAACACTAAACAAATTTATTCATCGAAAAAATTAAACGAAGACCCCAGCAAGATAGCATTTTAAATAAATTTCGTGGAACCCAAGGGCACTGGGTTGTGTAACAAAACTTTGAAACACATTAAATTACATTACAGCGGCATAAAAATAGTCGACTTAAACGACACCCAAAGGAAGCAAAATAATTTTGTTTCCTCTGCAGGGTGTTATTTAAGTTGGCTAAGTCTACTAAAATGTTGTTCGAGACAGCGCAATAATTATCTTATTTATACAACAAAACCTTGTAGGTATTTACGCTTGCCAAATCACTAACATTCGCTTAGTTTTTCTTCGTTATACGAGTACTATAACGCAGTATGACGACGTCATCAATATGTCAAGATGACGCATCGACTGCCGCAGCCTCTTAAAAGACCTGCATCACATCACTATCATGAGCACTCCATTACAAGCACCCCATTGTTAAATTTTAGTATGAGCCAATTTTAGTATGATTATTAGAAACATTTAACCGCAACCTCTTACGATTCATAAAGACCCTCTATTATATACATATATACATAATATATTAGTATTACGTAAAATATTACAAAGCAATGAATAAATTGGCACTAAAACTATAAGATGTTGCATATGGATGATATGCACTATGAGATTTGAAAGATCATAATCGATACAGATAAGGTCACGATTCTATGTTTAATTCACATCGAACAAATAAATATGAATAGTGTAAAAATAGTATAATAAGTAAAAAAGTGTAAAAAAATAAAATGAATAGTGTAGAAGATGTACAGTACGGACAAACAGTATAAAGAAAAATAATAGGCAGAAGGAAAGGCCCGTTTTTGAACTGTTGTTGTTATTTATTTATTTGTATAATGTGAGTATACAGGTTGACACAATAACATTACAAAAGATCTCATCACATTAACAATTTATGGCGTACAAATTTTATAATTAAATATTGATATATATTCGAAAATTAAATTGTTATTGGATTCAGGCAAACAATAAAAAAGTCAAGCAATTAAAATAAACATTGTACAATAATCATATAAAAAATTTGTTATGTTCTGAATTTAGATTGATTAATTTATTATACAAATTTAAAGAACACTTTTAGTAATTTTAGTATTCAGTAATTGTCAAATAGTAGTCTTATTGTCAACGTTCGTCATATAATTCTTTTATTGAGTAAAACATCTTATCAATTATCCATTTTTTTAGAACATTTTTAAATCTTTTCTTATTATGCGACTTAATTTCATTAGGCAATGCATTATATATCTTTACGCACACTGCGTAGCAATTGTTGAGAAACAATTTTGTTTTGGGTATTTTGTTAAGAATCGGTTTATATCTGCTAACGTTAGAAAAATATCAGGATTATATCTTACAAATTTGGCTACTTCAAAAATATATATACAGGGAAGTGTCATGACTTTAAGTTTTTTAAAAAGAGGTTTACATGATTCAAAAAATGGTATATTACACATTGCACGAACACGAGTGTGAATAGTTTCCCCAAATTAAAATTCCGTAGTTAAGTATTGAATAAATATATCCATAGTATGCTTTGAGCGCAGTATCCATAGAAGATACTTTAGCTAGCCTACGCAAGACGTAAACATATCGATTAATTTTTTTTTTAAATTTTATCTACATGTGTTTTCCAGGTACTATTTCTATCGATTTGAATTCCCAGAAAAGATGTTTCTTCAACTTCACTTAATTGTCACTATTGAAATTGTTGTTTTATTTTATAACGCCCGATTGATTCTTGAGAATAACATTCACACTAGTAAACTGTGGTAATATACACAAAAAAAACATAGCTTTATAGAGAAATATACATTATTACTATTTTTTTAAAGATAAATACGGAGACAATGTTTACATGTAAAACAGCGCCAAATGTTAACAAATTTTGTTAACAAATGTTCGAGAAATGGACAAATCTGATAAGAGAAGAGTGAGAGCAGAGTAAGACCGTGACAGTTGGCAGTCTGTTCTGTCTGGGTACCCCGTCAGACATAAGGCTTGAAGATACGTAAGTAACATGCATAATAGTTTGTAAAACACGGATGCAACTAAGACTGATTTTCGAAAAATCTGAATGACAACTAGTTATCAACTTTACTTAATTATTGTTTTTATTATAATTACCGTTTTTTATAGTATAATTGTCACAATAATTATTGTTTTCATATCAAGTTAACATTATCTAAATATATTACCGAGTAACGGTGAAGGTATAACAGTTTTAATTAGATTTTAATTACGTAAACATTTCAGTCGACGTTTGATGTACCGCTAATTAATTCGATGACATTATTAATGTAATATTTCTGCTGAAACTGATGGTATGTGAAATATATGATAATGGTGATGAATACTACTACTAACTGAATTCATAGGGACAACAACACATAAATTGCTCTATTACCAAATGTAAGTAGCTTAAGCATTTGTGTTATGGAATCAGAAATAACGAAGGTACCACAAACACTCAGAACTAAGAAAATGAGTAAAAAAGTTTTGTCTGATGATTTTTCTCTGATCTCATCGAGAATCGACCTTCGGACCTCCGACACCATGGTGGTGGCTACACACCACTCTTCTACTACTTTCTCAATTAAATCGAATAATAATAGGTCGATCTATAAAAACAATAATAATAATCATCGAATATAGTAAGTAATATGTCGAATAATTTAAATTAAAAAAGTAAGGAAACTTTCATATTATTAAAATTATAGAATTATTTTATATCCCGGAAGAAAATTTGAGCGATAATGGGTTTCCACGGACAAAGCTGCGTGCAACAGCTAGTTATGAAATAATCAAAGCAAAACAACGGAGAAAAAGTTTCGGCTGAAAAATTGCTAACTGGATTTAAATCCAAACTGCGCAAGCCGATAAAAGTTTTACACGTTAACTAGATTTTCCTACGGAAATAGCGTAATTGAATCGAGCAGTTTTATAAAAGTTTAATTCCTATTAATCAGAAAAGGGAAAGATGGCAAGATATAAGTTTTTTTTTAAAAAAAAGGAATACTAGCAATGTTCCTGTTAACCACTCCCATAAAAGGTTCACGACAACAGTCGAATGGTGGGCCCGAACCTGAGACGTTATGTTCCGCAGTCCGCACCCATACCATTAGGGCGATTGACGCTTTAAGCCTTCTTATTCATTGTTTTACTTATTATTTCAAAGGAAATCACGTGTGTATATGTACATATATACTGGCATCTCTAACACTATTAACGGTGTTTTAAATTCAAATTTCATGCAGATAGGTGCAGTCTCTGAACGAAATCGTTGAAAATCGAAAAAAAAAATTAAATACGACAGCCTGGTTGGTAGTGACCTTCGAAGCTAAGAAGCTGAGGTATATAAATTGTAGACACATGTCCCGACGAGACAGCTGCACATGTCCGATCGAAAACGCGTCCAGGAACTTGAACATTTTATGGCCCAGGCCCAAGTTATGCAGCATACATCGCCTAGAATATATTATACATACAGAGCGGCCAGAAAAAGTCCACTGCAGGACATTGGTCTCTTCCGTAAAGTGCTACAATCGCCACGCTCTGTATGCTCGAAATTACTGGCTTTCTTCTTAGTTACGATGAGAGTCATGAATGTCGAACGGTTGGGTGATAGGAATTCGAGTTAAAAGACCCAAGTTCGATCTCCAGTTGGTAGGCTCAAACGGATGGGTTTTTCAAAATCTCACGATTTCTATCGTAGGCTTGGATGTGACAGATGGCGTCAGGCTCACCACTCACGTTGTCCCACGGGGAAAGTTGGGTCGAATAGAATTAATTAGCTGGACCTATGTCTACCCCAGTAATGGGAATGTTGTGAAGATATTTTCTCTTTCGATACTCACGTGAAGACAAGGGGTTTTTATTCAAACGCCAATACCACACGGCAAATAGATAAAATAATAAGATATTGCCATTACAAGAAAATTTTAAATTTCATAAGTTTATCTACGTATTTAAATGAATGGAATATTTCCGAAATAGTGGCCAGTATTAAGAAAAAAAAACCTGCACTATTTAAACGCTTGCATGAAGAGAGCGACTTTACGCCAAATGTGAGTTACACGCGCGTCACAATCCCCAACAGCGCAAAGTTATTTATACCGTCGTAAAACTAAAAACTGTTTCGGAACTTCACAGAAAGTGAACACCCACACGCGCAACTGTAACTTTGTTGATGTATGAGAGAAGAAGAAAAAAACTCGTTTCTAGTCCGTGTGTCACGGTGTCAAGACGTATGTTTTGTTATTTTTAGGTCAAGGACACGTGCGGCGCGCCAAGTTACTGCGGAGGGCTATTTAGAAATTTCAGAGCATGTATTAGAGTTACGTGTTGCAACAAAAGAAATTATACTATGTTATGACATAGCAACACGTTGTTGGTCTTATGGACTGTTTGGTTGATGAGCTTGCCCATTAAGTAATATTGTCAGAAATTATTGTTCAAAGTCTGAAAGTACGCATACATACATACATAGAGTAGACTATTTCATAAAAAAATATAAAATATCTTCTCGCAATTCCCAATACAGGAGTAGACAGAGGTTTAGTCTAGACATTTAAGTCCCTTCGACCCACCTTCCACCGAAGATATTTTCGGGACAACATGACAGGTGGTGAGCCCGTCGCCGTCGCTATATCCAAGCCCGTTGGCTTGATAATTAACTTTAATATAATTTGTGCATAGGTTTTTTTTTTTTGAAAAATTCATTGGTACGGCCACTTGAGGATCGAAATCGGGTCTCTTGACTCGAAATTCCCACCAGCCAACCACTCGGCTATCGTGATTATTTCATAACGGCCTGGAAAGTCCACTGCTGAACATAGACCTCTCCCGTGGGAGAGATATCATCGTGAGGTACCTGTCATCTTGCACCTTAGACGCGCTGCCCGTCTCCGGTCTACTTATTTTGATCTGATAATTTTTTTGAGATAGTTATCCCGACATATTACGGTAGCCATAGATTTTGTCAACGTTTTTCTCTTAGTCCCCTCTTATGATACCAACGAGTAGGAAGGGGGTGGCGTACTCACGCCGATACTTTGCTTTGTGAACTTTACGAAACATTAAACATTTATTGTATCTAGACAATAAATAATATCTTATCGCCATTCCTAATACAGGGGTAGATAGTGGTCTAAACAATCAAGTCCTTTCGACCCACCTTTAACCGAAGACATTTTTTGGGACACCGTGACAGGTGGTGAGTCAGTCGCCGTTTTTAGATATTTTATATTTAGACGGAGCAACTAATACTTATTTTACGACTGACACACCACCAACGCTTTCGCCAATAAATTGACAAAATTGGAAATAGAAATTGGAAAGTAAATCGTTAATATTCTAGAACTGTTAACACTCTAAACCAGTTTAGAACATCGAACCAAAATAGAGTCCTGAAGTGAAAGCAAAAATTCTAAACCCGTTCCCCGTTCTAATCTCTCTAATATATAATCCCCGTTCTAATATCTCTAATAAAAAAAAGTCACGATTACAAAGTCACGAAGGGTTGGGTGGTCGGAATTTCGAGTTAAGCGACCCGAGTTCGATCCCCAGGTGGCAGGCTCGTACCAATGGATTTTACAAAACTTATGTACCAATTATATCGTTAAAGACGGCGAAGGGCTCACCAACTGTCACGTTGTCCCGAAATTATCATCGGTGGAAGGTGGGTCAAAGGGACTTAATTGTCTAGACTAGACCTCTGCCTACCCCTGTATTGGGAATTGCTTGAAGATATTTTTTTAATTTCTCTAATACTCGTGTCAATCAGTGACCATTACAGGCTGTTATTTATTTATTTAACCTTCAACACACAAAGGAGTAAATATGGAGGACTTAAAGCCAAACGGCATTCTCTACCAGTCAACCATCAGGCTAAATAGAAATAAAATATATGCAGTGCAGTTAAATAAAGTGAGCGATTTAAAATAATGTGGCAAATACAAAAATATTACATAAACATACGTGCGATACATAAATATATACACATAAATGTACAATTATATTTAATATATTATGTTATTTCTCTTCACTATTCTCTTCACTCTCACTCTCACTATTTCTCTTCACTGTACTTTTGTAACAAGCTTGAAAAGTTCATCGATCATGAATCGACATAAAACCGTAAGGGTTATAAACACAAATGGGAATGAGTTAACAGATTACAACGTAAGTAATAGCTCCATTCACACCTTCTTGTTTTTACATTAACTCTTTTAACAAAGTACGTTGTTGTGTACATAATGTTGTACCGTTCGTTGGCTATGTTTTAACGATAACGTTTCGTTTAAGCGTCGATGAAACAACCGTTGAAAGTTTAACTCGTCATAAAAGAGCTCTAAAGTAAATTAAGATCTAAATCAACGCAGATAAACAGCAAAATGTCTGGAAATATAAAAAAAAGAAACGCTATATGACATCGAAATTACAATTATATTTATAAAAATATTCCCTAGCATCCGAGTGTCCATTGGAGGGCTACAAAGGGCGTAGCTTAGAAAACGGTCGAAGCTCGACAGATGGTGGGGATGGCCATCTCGAGAAAGACCAGACCAAAATTAAGCATACCAGTGGAGGGAAGTAGCCTGTTAGGTGAAAGGTGTTGATACTTATACAGATTATTTTTGACATCGTGCGATCAATTTTGTCCTTTCGACTCACATTTAACTGAAGCATATTTAGGCACAAGTGACAGTTGAGCCTACCATCTCTTTACTGTCCAAATCAAACAAAATGTTAGTATTTATATAAACATACATGAACCGAGTGCAAATACAACATTCATCTTCCTAATGAAAAACAATTATTTGTCCCCTAGCAGAATTCGCACCCGGAATCCTTAGTTTCGAAGGCAGGAAAAACACCAACTAAGCGCCATTGTTGAATGCGGAATTGTCTAAAATAATTTATCCTGTAGTAATGAATTTCCTCAAAATAACGCCTGAGACATTTACTATTAAATTTTTCGGGCGTTATTTATGCGGTAGGTACATTTTTCTCTATAAAAAAGTACATACCTAACGACTGGCAAGTAAGGACATGGGCCTCTCTCGTAAGGGTGGTATGCTAAAATCGCCACGCGTGTAAATCTAACTGGCGATCGCAGTACCGTACTCCTTGTATCTAAGAGTCAGATGTCCGTCACCGGTCTGCTCTTTTTTAGTCTAGCATTTTTCTATATAGTATTGCCGCCCTTTATAGGTAGCCATTGGAACTCTTTTCCCTTAGTCGCCTTGTACGACACCCAAAAGAAGAGAGGAAGGGAGTAGTATTATTCTTACGCCGATACCAAACGACAAGTAAAGATATTTTCAGATGTATTAATATTTCAAGCATTAGCTACACAAATTCCTAACAAACATATGTACGCAATGATTGTTCAACAACTTTTATTTTCGTTGGGATGACATCATCCGCTGTTTATGGTCAAACGGTCGGACAACGCATGGAGCCTTGAGGCTGCGAGATCGGAACAGCTCATTTTCTAACGGACTGACTTGGTTGTTTTTTTTTTTATTGTTACAAATATATGCTATAATTAACGCTCCTATAAACAGTTTTAGGTTAGTTTCCATTTATCAGTTTTAGCCATCGTGACATACTGATTGCATTGTAAATATAGTTATAATAAGTAAATATTTACAACCGATAGCAAAATGTTACCTCCTATGACGCTTTACGTTACAACTCAGCAAGGATAATCTAAATAAAATTCAATTGAGCTGATATTAAGAAAATGTAACAAGTGATGCAATCAAAAATCAAATGATTGCAGTTAACTCGCAACATTGCCTGCCGCCTTTTTCTGGAAGTTCACTCCAGAAAAAGACGGCGGGCAATGTTGCAATATTTAAGGAACGACAAAATTCTAGCACTCGTTGATTTCTCTTTTCGGAAGTCCCTTTCTGTCATTGTGACTTTAATACATATTGTTTCTTTTTACTATCGCTTTTTCATTTAAATCATAGCATAACGGCCTGTAAAAGTCCACTGCAGGACATAGGCCACTTCCGTACATGATGGGTTTCTAAAAACACCACGCTTAGTAAACGAATTGGCGATCACAGACGCGTCACCGGTTAGCTGAATTTTGGTCTGGTATCTTTCACGATGGTTATTCCGTCATCTGTTGGTAGCTAATTGCACTTTTAACGCAAAAAAATCTAACAACGATAGCTGTGTGCTTGGGCTATCGGGATTCGAATCAAAGCGATCAAAGTTCGATTCCTTGGAGAAAATACTAAGGAGAATTTTCGAAATCAATGTATGAATTAAGTAAAACTTATCTATAATCGATGGCTTGGACTCACGACGGCGATAGGCTCATCACCTAACACGTTCTCCCAAATAAACTCCTTTGAAATGCGGATCGAAAGGATTAAATTATCTAGACTACTGCAGCATATGGTGACTCCGGTATACACGAAGACATACAAAAAAATTACATTGTTAAAATATTATAAATAAAACATTCACTATATATCAACAGTCACTACATTACCACTTCCTCATTATTTTATGATAAAATATTCCAAGTGTTCCATTATTAAAAAGGGTCAGCAAAGTTGAATTTGGAAAAGAGTTTGAGGCATTAAAATGGCAATAATCTCCTTGACAATACATTTTCAAGGACCAACCGGTCGTGAGACGCGCCGGCAACACTTGTCAATAGTGTTACCATGAATTAGACGGTATTACAGATTTTTTAAATGAATTACATCGTTGGCTTGGACATAAAGAGGGCGACGGGCTCACCACCTGTCACGTTGTCCCGAAAATATCTTCGGTGGAAGGTGGGTCAAAGGGACTTAATTGTCTAGACTAGACCTCTGTCTACCCCTGTATTGGGAATTGCGCGAAGATATTTATTTATTTATATTTTAAATGAAAAGTTATATGAGAAAAATAGTATGATCTAATACTTCATATACAGATTCAAAATTTGTTAAGATTTATGTCTACTAGTGTTACGTCCCCTTACGAAGTAGCAGCCTAGTGGTTAGGACGCTTGCTTTGGACGCCAATGACTCATGGCCGAACCCCGAGCCACGGGACCCGGCACAACAATGACCGAAAAAACAGTTTAAGTGCTGAATTTACAACTAGCTCGACGGTGAAGGCAAATAAATATCTTGCGAAAACCTATTTTGAGAAATAATTAAAATAATGTTATTAATTTCGACGACGCATAAGTCCGCCAACACGCACCGGGTTATTTATTGTTAATGTTAGCCTAGTTAGGAAGTCAGAAACTTCATGCAAATTTGTGATGAAATCTTATGATAATAAATATTATTATTATTTTATAGATTACATGGTCAAAAATGCGGGCAAATAGTGTTGTTACCTATTTTATTGTCATATTAGATATATCGTTTCTTTATATATTTACTAAAAATATCTTTACGCAATTCCCAATACAGACAGAGGTCTAGTCTAGACAGTAGTCCCTTCGACCCACCTTCCAACAAAGACATTTTCGGGACAACTCGACAGGTGGTGAGCCCGTCGCCGTCTTTATGTACAAGCCAATGATACAATTAGTACATAAGTTTTTGAAAAACCCATTGGTACGTGCCTGCCCACCTGGGGTTCGAACTCGGGTCTCTTGACTCGAAATTACGAACATCCGACCATTCGGTTATCGTGACTATCTACTATATATTTACTGGCATATAAATTCAAAACACATTTATCCATCCCGTGAGATTTGTCAATTCTTTCTATGTTTTACTTTTGGATCTGAACAAGACGTATGTTAATCGACTAACGTACGAACAAACTAATTCAAACACCACAAACAATAACAAACCGCATGGCGATCCTATTCGTGATGTAATCGGCACTTACACGAGGTATCCAGTCTTGCGCTTTTTGCGCCAACACCGTCCCGTTCATACATAATACATGGGCGCGAGGCGAGCGCACTGAAAACCGGACCCCGGCGTCACACGGCCGGTCCTCGACGTTGGTTACGAAGTACGAGCCGCTGTCAAGGTCGCCATTGGCCCTATTAACTACATACTCGAAGGTGCTCTCGATTGGTGCAGTTGGTAAATAAAGTGCCATGTAAGGTCCGCGTGTTTTGACGTGAAGAAAATTATAGTCGGCAAATATAACCACGTGGTATAGAGGGAAATGAAAATGGCAGGTCAGTCTCTCGATGATCGAAACTGTGAAAATATTGAAACCAAAATAAACATGTATGTCTAATTAACTGTTTTAAGATTGCCACATGACACTAAATTACACTTTATACATTGACGATCTTTCTTTTATTTGTCTTAAATATTCGAGGACTGAGTTATCAATTTATAGTTGTAATTTGTCTATCGGATTGGTATTGGGTTTAGGTATGTTGGGACTTTCTTTTCGGCTGGTCACTCTGGGCACGTGCCTCACGTGTGCTGTTTAATAACCTATAGTATAGACGGCATTGCTCTTTTTTATAACGGGCCAACTGTTGAAGACGAAATAATTAAAATACTTCACTGTAACTTTAATGAAGAACATATATTTAAATTTCTTTATATTTTGTAGGTCACTGTAGGTCGAATGTGGAAACTAAAAGTTGCACAGAGAGCTATGGAAAGGGCAATGCCCGGAGTTTCTCTGTATGATCAGCAAACGACGATCTCTAAAGTAAACGACGTAGCTGTAAGAATCAGCACTTTAATGTGGTAATAGGCCGACCACATAGCTCGTAGAGAACTAACAAGCGTTGGAGAAGAGAGTCAAACGCATCGTAGGACGATCCCTCTTAAAAGAAAGAGTGTAGTGCAATATTGCAGATAGTCGATGGATTTAGGCGACCTTCTTCGGGGCAATCTATGGGTCTGAATCTGAAGCCTTTGTGAAACAGTAGAGGAAAAAGAGATTTAGTTTTTAATGATTGAAAGGCGGTGGTTACAGCATTTCTGTCTAAAAACATTGAACAATTATCGTTACTTATAAATTGTCTTCAACCTAATCGTGTACAATTGTAGTCAAATTACACTTACACATTACAGCGTTATCAGTAATAAAATTAAAAATAACCACGTCGAAAACAACCTTGGCGCGGGATTACGTAATCGCCTACGCCAACTGAAGCGCCTGCTAGAGGCTTATTTACTAAGTTAATTGGGGAATATTTGAAGCATTTTAATTGCTCGAAACGGTTGCAGTGTGCTTACGTTTAAACAAAGCAGTGCTCGTATTTTGAACGAGCACTTTAGCAACATCAAGTTAATTTGAATCGTATACTAATAAACTATAGCTTATGAACACTGGTCTGATGGATGAATGGATCTAATAGAACTTTTTAATGATATACATATAAAATAAAATAAAACTAAAATATCTTCACGCCATTCCCAATACTGGGGTAGACTGAGGTCTAAACAATTAAGTTCTTTCGATTCACTTTACATCGAAGACATTTTTTGGGACAACATGACAGGTGGTGAGCCCGTCGCCGTCTTAATGTCTAAGCCATCGATGTAAAACCATTGGTACGAGCCTTCACCTGGGGATCGAACTAGAGTCTCTTGACTCGAATTCCGATTAACCAACCACACGGCTATCGTGACTATTATAATATACAAATTATACACTTGTTTCATGGCATGATGATGACACAAGAGGCGACTTATAGAGAAGTCATTGGAAAAGTAAAGTTTCAAGCGACGGACGGTGTTATACCACCGTCTTCACTATATCCATCAATCTCGTAAAATACCGACCTACCGGTGACAGGCAGCAGCGTCTAAGGTGCGAATTGTCTGGTACTACCATCGCCAAACCGCTTGCCAAGCGTGGAGATAGTGGCAAAACCACTTAATGGGAGAGGAATAATTATTGCTCAGACTCAGACCTGGCGACACCATAAAAACCGGTGCGCACGCCACTCGACCGCGGACATCGTCCTAATTACATAGAGTGAAAACAAAGGACTCGGAAACGTTTTAATCAACCCAATTAAGCACTATTCAACACATTGTCTAATTTTAGCATACGCAAATCCTCGCTTCACCCGATCCGCTTCAATAACCTATTTCCCCCCCTCATCCATCCACATTAAGGTGTAAAATATTACAACAGAGAGGTAATTAGAGACGTCCGTGAGGTGTCGTGAGGTGTCGCCCAGTGTCACGTCTATTTTTTACCGCACTGCGTCAAGTCGCGCAGTGCCAGCCAATAAACAATGCACTTTAAAACGGCTAAGTAAAACGCAATATTTCTCGAATGACGTAATGTGGCGGAGACAGGCGTGTCGGGCGTCGTCACTTGTTTATGTGGGATTTTCATAATAAAGCTTACATAAAATGGAAATAGGACTCAATATTGTTGGGATGATTTTTTATATTTTGATCCAAAAAAGGGGTAAATCCAAATTTGTAACTCTCCACCATAAAAACATACCAATGGGAATGTGGACGTGGAAGTACATATGGGTTCTTTGCAGTAAATAACGGGTGAATATCAAAAAACGAATATCATCTTGTAGTGACGGTGTAAGAGAAATGCCACTCTATTTCTTCCCGTAGATGTCGTAAGAGGCGACTAACCAGATAGCGGTATGATCATCTCGAAATATACCAGACAAAAATTCTGATGAACGGTGACGGGCAGCAGCGTCTAAAGTGCAAGGAGGTTTTGCCATAATCGCCACGCTTGGCAAGCAGATTGTCGATCGCAGAATCAGACCACGTACCAGAAACGCTGCTGCCCGTCACTTGTCTGTTGAATATTAGTCAGATAATAACTAGTAACTGACTAATCCATAATAAGTGTTATCCATTAAAATTTTCAAGGCCAGAGTCCTTAGTCATCTATTATGATATGCACGAAAAAAAAAGAGATTGTCAAGTTATTAGATCGATACCTGGTACTCAATTGATATAGTGTAAACATAAATATTATATTTAAACACACGCTAGACGTACAATTTTTATTGATTTTGAAGCAAATAAGTTCAGCTGAATTATTCTCTTTAATTTATATACGCTAGACGTATTTTCAAAATATTGAACTTCTAATTAAATAGCATCTCGATTCTATTTCCGTTCATCACTTACGAGATCAGAGTCGTAATGGTACGCCCATTCATATTGCAATTCGCAACGTTTACTTTTAAGATGAATCTCTACATGTCAGATGACATCAGCGGCTCTATTAGAGCCTCCTGGCGTTACGAAACACGACGAGAGCGAAAAAACGCACTCGTGCACGACAATCTAACTAACTGGTTGTGTAATCACAGGTCTCACGTTCGAGACCTTGGCACACCTAGCATAGTTAGAGGCAAAAATTTTTACATCGACGTAAATTTAGATTATTGCTACAGTATACGGTAAAATAAAACTTTAGATTTTCCAAAAAGTTAGTAATTTATTGAATGAATAAATGATAAAGTCACAATAGTAGTAGAGTGATCAGAATTCTAGTGAAGAGATCCAAATTCGATCCCCAGGCTCGAACCAAATAGGGTTTTTGTCCCAAAAAGCGATGGGGTCACCAACTGGCACGTAGTCCCAAAAAATGTCTTGGATGAAAAGCCTCTGTCCATCCCACTATTTGGAATGGAGTCAATATATTTTTTTTATTTTAAAAACTCCAGATCACTTTCACAAGGGTTTGTGAAAATGATCTGATTACCCCCTCACGCATCATCACTGACGGGGTAGCCACAGAGAACAACCAAGATCTCTAAATGGCGAGACTTCCCTGGTATAAGATTAATAACTACCTCCGTGGTAGAGTGACGTACACATCGGTTTTCGTTGTTTCGTCAGCTCTGAGGTACCGGGTAGATTCCAGGACGGCTAAAGATTGAAAACCACTTTTACTTGTCTCGGATCTTAGTGTTTTTAGTACATTCGTTGTCCCTATTCCATCAAATTGCTTTAGCTACATACTTTAGACACAAAGCAAATTATGTAGTGTCCGCATTTATTTATTATCCATTTTCATTTACACCCGCTAGTGTAGCCGAGTGTCCGGGCCTTTTAATTAAAGAGAAAAGAATAGATCAACCTAAATCCACTGACGCTCATAGACCTCTTTAATGAGAGAGCTTCGCATCCGCGTCGACCCACTGGGCGACGCAGCACAAAGAACAATATCTAGCAGAATGCGCTATTATTTATAGCGAAATAAAAGTAAAAACAAAACGGCTGAAACATCGCGGTCAAATGGCGGTCGCCTCGATGCATTGTAAACGTATATTAATACTGTTTTTAATGCGCCAGTTCAAGGCGAGGTCAATATTAGAACATATTATATCCGATATTTTATAGCTTCATTTGTCGCCAGCGTCGAAATTGATGGCTTAAAGTTTTTTTCAACACTGTACACTAAATACAGTACGTAGATATTTGTTTTTTGTGATGGCAGACATTAACCATAGTGTAACCTAGTGGTCAATTCAGTTCATGTTTTGTTTAATTAACCACGAGAACGGCACTGAAGGAGACAACGCGAAGAAAAATAAGAGTCCACCAAGAATAATAATTAACGAAAATTCGAGAATGTGGTGAATGTTTTTGATAACCCTCAAAAAGGATATCAAAGCGAAAACCCTTTATTTAATATACTTTTAATAGGAATTTAAACGCCTCGTCTAATGCCTACAGCACAAGGCTGATCAAAAAGGCAGTAGACGAGGCGGCGATCAAGGCGATCGGAAAGAAAGTCAGCCTTTGGCCACCCCAGCTAGTTCTCATACAGGACCCGCTTCTAGATTTATGCCATATTTATTATGGCTTAAATCTTTGATAAAACGAACTTTAATTTTGGCAAAAGAACATAGTATTTTACATTATTCTATCCTTGCAGGGCCCGGATTGCAATTACACGAATTAAGTCATAGCAAAATGACACAGTGTGATACACGCCACGAATAATAAACTTCTCATGTACAAATGTGGAACAGAAATCCGATGCCAGCGAATTAACAAGACGTCAAACGAAGGCCGCCCTGATAAGACAGTACAACGTGATATTACAATGTACTACACAATATACAGTGCGGCGCGGCGCTCCTGATACACCAAGAGCAACGATCTCCAAATGAAAACGTTACACTCCGATGACGTTATATTTATTTCTTGTTTCATATGGCCATAAGGACAATGTTTGCTCTACATCCTTTTCTATAAAATAAAATTGAGTCATTTACTTAAGAAATGTTTTACCATCTTATCCCTAAAGTACTCCGGAGGCTAATATGTACTCTACTGGCTGGGATTCGCACCCGTAAAACACAGCTAAGACGTACGACACAATAGCCACAGATCCACACGGTAGTAATTTGCTTTTTATAATGTGTAGCATGCACCGTGAGGTATCGGCGTAATTTGCCATCCATGTTGAAGTCACAAGAGGAGACTAAGAGTCTTGATAATCTCAAAAGCTAATAATGACATAACTCTTGCAATTCAAACCTACAATCCATAGCACAGTTGCGCTTTATGCTCATCACTGAGCAGAACAGTGATAGGTAGAAAAGAAAGAATAAAGAAGAACATATTGAATCGCAAAGACTACCGACTGAGGGGCCGAAAACACTTGCCGAGTGTCAAAATTATACCTAATCTACCATATGGGACAGCCCTATAGTCTGCAAAGGACAATTTAGGAGACCTAGAGTTTGCGTACGTTACCTATTTCCAAAAAAATAAAACATTTCATTGTAATAATTACTAATTTTAATATTTATATATATTGAAGGGAAATAACACACACCAGGAGGTTTCTAAAAATATACACCTATACTTACAGTGAAATTAGGCATAGTTACATATTTCTCGAAGACGACACTCAGGCTCTTTGAAAAATAGATTTTACGCAAATCCTCTTCAACATATGGGAGATCGTAATTAGGCGTCTGTCATTTACAGAAGTAAACGCGAGAGAAGCAAGCGGGAAGCTATTTCTATAAAAATATACTTAGAAAAATTACAAATAAGAGGATATCTACATACTTTCTTACACCTGTCTCTTAATAAAAATACATGTTAATTAATTTTTTCTTTGTCAGAAGGATCTCCGAATAATATTTCATTTCCCTATCACCAAAATTGGAATTCCTTTCACACACATGTTGCTAAAAAAAACAAGTATATTTTCCTCCTTCACTATTACAGGTTCCAGCCCTAGAGTGTGTATATATGAAAAATATTTGCATACTTTTATGATTTAGAAACGAATGAAAAACAAACTTGTGGTAAACGAGCGGAGCTGAGGAGAAAAACATGAAAAGGTGAGCGGCGGGAATAGAATCATACGCGACTTTAATACCGCATTGCAGTGAACTTTTCGGCCCAGGTTTCTTCTGCGCTTTCACGTGAAAATATACCTATATTCTATTTTACGTCGTGTGGTATCTGCTTAAGAATATTCCTCCTAATTTCATATCGAAAGAGTCGTAAGAGGCGACTAAGGAAAACGAAATTGTCTACCGACAGATGGCGGGATAACCATCTCGAAAAATACCAGACCAAAATTTAAGAGATCGGTGAGGATTGTCTAAGATGCGTGCGAGGTGTCTGGTATTGCGATCGCCATCCCGCTAACCAAGCGCGGCGGTTACGGCAAACCCTCACTTTACTAGGTGTTAGGTCCTGTGGTGGACTTTTACGGGTCGTTATGTATTTATGAATGCATATATACTATTTTAATTTATCGTTTTTTATGTAAGGAAACGTTGTGGTCTGAAAGAAGATGTAGTGACTAAAATTGAGAAAGGTATGCTGAGATGGTTTGGCCATGTCGAGAGAATGAATGAATAACGATTGACGGAAAAAGCATATAAGGCGATTGTGAATGGAAGTGTAGGAAGGGGAAGACCTAGGCGGGCGTTTCGAGACCAAATCAAGGACGTCCTGAAAAAACGTCAGGTCAAGAGTACCCTGAATCGAAGAGAATGTATGAAGGGAATAATGAAAGTGGACGAAGCGAAACAAGTATGTAAGGATCGTAGCAAGTGGAAAGAAGTGGTCTCTGCCTACCCCTACGGGAAAGAGGCGTGCTTATATGTATGTATGTTTTTTATTTTCGTATTGCAAAACTGTACCTGTCTAACTCGCGCATTTGGATTTTAAAACTATTCCGATAAGAACTGTGTATGTCTCATAACTTTTCCTAAAAAAATATAATACATGTTCCCTATATTTTATAATATAATAATAATATAATATCTTCACGCAATTCCCAATACAGGGGCAGACAGAGGTCAAGTCTAGACAATTAAGTCCCTTTGACCCACCTTCCACCGAAGATATCTTCGGGACAACGTGACAGGTGGTGAGCCCGTCGCCGCCTTTTTTTATGTCCAAGCCAACGATGAAATTCGTACATAAGTTTTTGAAAAACTCATTGGTACTGCCACCTGGGGATCGAACTCGGGTCTCTCGACCCGAAATTCCGACCACCCAACAACTCGGCTATCGTGACTTATTATATCAAAATTATATCTATCTCTATATTTTATCAAAATTATATTCATTATATTCAGTAGTTTCGTATATGGAAGGGGACAGGTTAGACGTTTGAATTATCAATTCGTGATTACATAAGAATTTGTTTAAAAAAAAAAGTAGGGAACCTAATAAAACCTCTGTCGAGTCCGACACCAACTTGTTTTCGCCAACGAACAGAGCAACGTGAGAGTTTCAACATGTACTTAAAGCTGAACTTTGACTAGTAGCCTTAAAGTTCAGCATCAGCATTAAGTTCAAGTTTGAAACTTAACGCAATAAAAAGTTACTGATTCAGTAAAATCTGTGTAAATGGATCAGTATTTTTTAAATTTTATGTTAAGTCACGATAGCCGGGTGGTTGGGTGATTGGAATTCGAGTTGAGAGACCAGAGTTCGATTCCCAGGTGGCAGGCTTGAAGCAATTGGTTTTTTTCAAAAATGTATTATTCATATCGTTGGGCTTGGACATAAAGACGGCGACGGGCTCACCTCCTGTCACGTTGTAGCAAAATATCTTCGTGAAAGGTGGGTTGAAGGGACCTAATTGTCTAGACTGCCTCACTGTTTACCCCTGTACATAGTTTTTTTCTCTTATTTTACGTCTATTTCTTTTCATGAGAGATTCTTTCGCTTAGAAACCTTACACAGAAATCGTCCTTAAATTTTTACTCATAGCGACGGAGAATTTTAAGTTTTGAAAAACATTTACTTTTTTTTCTATCTCCGAGCAATTTCCCGTACTGGTGTAGGCAGAGGTCTAGACAATAAAATCATTTTGAACCACTTATCACCGATGCATACTTGAGACAACGTGACGAGGCTGTCGCTGCCTTAGCATCCAAACTAACGGTACAATACATTCGCTTACATAAGCATTGATACAAACACACAAAAATTCAAGTAGAACAGTAGAAACATTCATATACATCACACAAATATAGCCTAGCGGGATTCGAACGCGCAACCACAACAAGGCAGCGACGCTGGCAACTCAGCTATCGGATCGATTTCCTTACTTATTTACAATCGTACGACAAATCGTCGAACAAATCGTTACGGCACGTCAGATAAGCTGATAAAGTACGATCATTCATTGTCGATCAGAAGACAATGGACAGGAAGCGATGGCGATTGTTTTTAATTAGCCGACAACTATCGCGACATCAGCGAAGGTCGCGTTCATTGTCACCGACACGTTTTTTTAAATCGCCGAAATGCAATTCGAAACAGACATTGCGGCGAACAAGCCGCTCTTCACTTGTGTAGATGTCAATGGTGCAATGTAAGCCATGTAATGAGATATAAGAATAACAATAACTTATTATCAGTACTGGTAGTAGGCAGAGGTATTACCAAATTTTTTTGGGACATCGTGACAGGTGGTGAGACTATGGCCCTCTTTAAGTCCAAGCCATCGATATATGAATACATTTAAATATATCGTTGGTTTGTTCGTTATCGTTAGATTGTTGGATAAGTAAACAAGTTCTGAAAAAACTCATCAGTGCAAGTCTACTACCGGAGGATCGAACTCGGGTCTCTAGACTCGTATTCTGCTCACAAAAACACACGGCTTTCGGGACTATTATGATAGTGACGTAGTTATTAAAAAAAAAACCTTTATAAAAAAACCTTATATTTTTTTGTAACTGCAGTAGTTACAAGCAATAAAGTTTTAGCATTGGGATTGTAAATATGATATTGCAAGCCGTTTGCCGCTTTAACGTCCAAACCAAAGAGGCTATATGTGTCGAAAAAACTTTGATGCGAGCCGTCCTCTTGCGGACCAAACCACTCGCCGCCCTTCGTTTCTATTTCGTGTATAATGCTCGAATAATTTACTTTCGGGAACATTAAAAGAACATTTATACGGATTCAAACTTCAAACGCAACCCCAAATTAACTTTGATTTCGTATTGTTAATAGACTCGGGCGTTACTTTGCGGAAAGTTATTATTATGGAGATGTTATCATAAAATGAATCTTTTTATCGTCGGTGGTAGTTTAAGTATGTTGCTTTGTGTTGAGAGTAGTGCCTGTATGTGTGCCCGTATGTATGTGGTGGTGGCGCATCCTATAAAGTTAGTGCACGCATCTTTGTTAATGACAGTAAGGTGATCGCTCGAATGAAGCTATTTCTAGAAAATATCACATCACATTTGTATAATACATTACATTGTAAAAAATATTGACCAAAAAAGAGGATAAAATAACAATATCAGGCTTTAAATTAATAATGGTAAAATACCATATTTTATATGTCCTGTTTTGTCTTTTGATTTAGAAGTATTTTGCAATAGTAAAAGTTTGTATTGAATTGGGCAGATTTCTGTTAAGAGAGGCTATTAAAAAAAGATGATCGAAACCATGAAAAAAAGAAGGTTTTTAAAAAAGGGTATACCTACGGAGTTTCTTTCGCCTGTTTCTTTTCCGACTTTCCGACTATCGTTAAACGAATGTACATTCTTATACCGATAAATAAACCATATAACATATGCCATTTATTTATTATTGCATTCGGAATTGTGTAATAACATCTCTATATTAATTTCGCAGAGGAATAAAATCACTATAAGAAAATTAACAGTAGCGAAACGTCAGCCTAGTTATTCGAGCTCTTCCGAAGTGGGACAAGTCCACAAAAACCCTAGCAGACGGGTGCCCTACCTTGTAAGTAGGTCTCTCTCGGCGAACAAAGCGCTTCTTGGGTCGACTGGCGCGCTTAAATCCTGACACAACTGGGTCAACGCATGCCTCTCCAGATATTTCAGCATGTTCGCTATAATTCATGCTTTTAATCCAAGCCCATGGAAAGCTCTGAACGGCCACAGTCATTACTATGCCCGAGAGAATAGCGAAATTATGAAGATCTCTTGTTATTTTCCCCGGGTTCTTTTTTTTTAATATTCTCTATGGATTTCGACAAAGGCGACAATTATGCCTGACGGCGATTTAGTGAAGCGTGAACGTAGACGGGCGCATTTACGTGAGCCGTTTTCATTATTGTTCTGCGTAATTTTCTAGCTTCGGGGGAAGCATTGAAATAACAATGTTAAGTTTAACTATTATATAGTTCAGGTTCTACTTGATCCTCATCGACATCACGTTTAGTATTCCGCATGCTAACCTTAATAACCCTAGGATACTGTCGCTTATCGAGAGGACGTCTTCATTTTGATTTATTTTAACGTAATTATTAATTATTTAAATGTGCCATAACGATGCTTAAACCTATAAGTAAGTAAGTAAGTAAAGTAATGCCCTGTGCTGAGCAATTCTTTCAAATATTAAGAGATATTAGAGCATTAGAACACCCTTCACCCTGCTCCACTGCGTGTTTACACACGTCCGCGAAATACATATTTTTTATTATTTTACCTCAGACGGGTAGGTTTCCTTACGATGTTTTCCTTCTGTTTAAATTCAACGCTTAAAATTATTTTAGCCAATTTTAGCGATACCCAAATATCGAATTAGATTTTCACACGTCTATAGGAAGCACCTTAATCTCTAGTCTACCAACCACGATGAAGATTCCACTGAAGTCAAGATGTCTCAACAAATTAGAAACTCACCGGGATAGAAGTCATGGGACTTGGACATCTTGACCCTCGCGCCGGTGTCTTTCTGCAGCTGGGCGATGGTCTCGCCACCCTTGCCGATGATCGCACCCGCAACCATCGAAGGCACCAGGACCTTGAAGTGGTACGTTGGCTCCACTGCTGCAGAGTAAACTTTGTGTTACTTTATGATACAGAGCTGATTGAGTAACGTAATCTGGCATAAAGGAATAACTTATAATTACGGTAGTGTGTATTAATTTACTTAATTACAGTGTATATTACAAAAGAGCATTAAAGTCGAGTTCGAGTGGCAATTTTTTTTAAATAGATGCTTCGAGCAACAGTCGTGTGGCTTGAAGGAAAAGTTTAAAAAAATAAACATATTCAAATGTAATTCAACGCTGTTGCAAGCCAAGCAATGTGCTCCTTACATTATTTCACCAGGTCTCGTGATAATGTTATTATGGTATAGTATGGTATTATTATTATGTATGCAAAATACAGAAAGTTTACAATGTGGTGAACAAAAGTAAACATCCGGCAAAACACTTCATCACCGCTTCCGAAATAGCGTTTGAATCAAGTTTTACTTTGTTATACACAATACAGTGGTATGAAATAAATCGAATGAATCCTTTATTTTTTTTAAACTTATTAACACTACCATAGTGGTAGTAGTTACCGTATTCACTGTAATATGGTGCAAGAGAAACAGTTTATTTGTTTGAACGTCCTTAATAAAATGGCCTCATGGACCTAAAATATATTTTTGTATTTGAGTGTCCAATACTTTAGGATATTATAGGCTGCTTAACATAACGCTAAAACCTTTACGAGCAGCGTAATGAAAAAAACAGAAAGAGCGCATGGGGTATTATTATAATGCAATTTGTATTAAATGAAATAGCGGGTGAAACCACAAGGCACGCCTAAGTGTACGCAGGCAAATCGTTAAATTCTCTGTACCGATTTCGACCGAGTACTATTTTTTTGATACATCTCATATAATAAAGAATACACTATAGTCGAATGGTCGGGAAGTCGAAATTCGAGTCAAATGTCCCGAGTTCGGTCCCCGGGAGGTAGCCTCTTACTAGTGAGTTTTTCCAAAACTTATGTACGATTATGATGGTACCAATTAAGACGGCGACAGGCTCACCACCTGAGACGTTGTCCCAAAACTCCGGTGAAGTGTGGGTCGAAATGACTTACTTATCTCGACCTCTGGCTATTTATGTATTGCGTGACGATTAGGAAGACATAAACAACAACTGGGTGGACGCCGAGTGCATTAGCTAGTCTTTATTATGATACGGCAAAAACGTAGCAGGAAAGGAGAGATTTCAAGTAACGATAGGTAGAGTTTTTGTACATTGAAGTGTTTTAAATGAGATCGCTCCATTTAAGAGTGGTTCTCAGGGAACAATAAAGCACTCAAATCGATCGTGCCGAATTTTGCGATAAAGATACCGACCAGTATCGTTCCAGTCTGTGAAGGAGGTTGGGGACCCCCCCAAACCCACTCCGGTAGGGGTGTCGGGCTGTTACATACGCAAATGTACTGGTGACCATCGTGACTTTTCAGAAATATGCCTCTAACTATACACATACGATAGTAATGTACGTCAGTCTGATTCGCTTGCTTTTATTTATTTTATTTCTCTTCACGCATAGTCCCTAACAAGAACTACGAACAGATCGCCCAGTGTCACGATCCATACATACCTATTTCGCTTTTTTCAGATTCATCATTTACTTCATGCATGCACGTCTAGATATCCGAGTACTCTTGACCCTCTCCTCTTCGAGCTATTTGCTCACATGGCCTTCGAAAGTTAGACTCGACCTACCTCGACACCTTTTAATATTGACTTTCACGCTATATACTTTATTCATTATTCGGTCTTCACTCATTCGCTCAACGTGCCCAAAGCAGAAGTTCTTCACTTACTAAAGGTGTTAGATTTAGTTGTTTAACCACTAAATCTAAACTAAAATTGACAATGAAGCAGGTTATACTTGGAGAATAATACCACGGAAAATATAGCCAGGCGGACGAGGTCAAATTCATATTATTTATATAATTTAAATAATATGAACGTCGCTGTAATACGGGTACAGCTTTTAATTTTATTTACTTTTAACTTTTAGTTTGATTATAGTTTTTATCGTCTTATTCCATACCACTACCAATTTAAATATGTTAGTAACAACATTTTTTTTTAATTCTGTCGCAGTTAGGGGCGTCGGCACGATAGAAATAAATATTATCAGTTCGTAAATATTACATTATTGTAAAACACACATTTACAAATAAGATGAAATATACTCAAACATCCCACTACCCATTAGTTACATCTCACAAGATTACGAAAGCTATTGGAAACGTCCAGATGAGTTCAAACGATTTGGCAGCCCTAGTTGCAATGATGTATGAAGTAAATTGAAGAATAATTTAGAGTATGTAGTTTATTTCCAGAGTGAATTTGTGTCAGTGTACAAGGCATGTTTAATTTGTGTATGAGCGTCCGCCAATAACATTGCACATTGTAAATTCTGCTGAGTAGCGGTCAATCAATAAATAACAAAGTAATATGACCTAGGTAACGTTATTGCTTTATAGTTTATGGTATCAAACAGCGAAGTTTACTCTGAGTATTTATTGTCATGCATTTACAATTAATTAGATTAAATAGCTAAACTACACATAAAATACTGAATACATAGAAGAAGGTTTGATGAAATGGATTTTTAATGGATTTTGAATGGATGAGTAGACCTAGCCTAAGTTGTTTTTAATCATTGATGATGTCATGTGATGTCATGAGACCCATCCCACCGAGAGTATGTAAATCAGTTAATCAAACCAAACGTTCACACACGGATGAACCCAGACTGCTCCTCCAGTGGTGGTTTTGTGGTGTGATTTGTAGTTATATAATAATTCTTTCCTATGTCGTCTTGTGGTTGTCAAACACGTAAAAGGTGAACGTGGAAAGCTTGCAAAGCGCTAAAGTTTGATAGGCGAATATAATTTTCCCTGTTTGTTTATCCTCTCAAGTACAAACAAGCAACATGAAATAAACCAACGACTGCGGATTAAAATAAATACATAGACAGGGACAACGTCATATACACTGCTTTGATTCCAATCTGAGTAGCTAAAGCACTTGTGTTATAGAATCGGAAACAACTAAGCAACCACAAATACCAAGACCAAGAGAATGTAGCAAAAGTGGTTTACACCATTGAAAATTAAACCGTTCGGGAATAGAATCGGGGATTACATACACAAAAAGCTACACCCAGTTATTATCAGCACGGAACGTTTGTATAGGGAACAAAAGAACCCGCTGCGTTAGCGGAACCTCAACAAAAGAAAACGTGTTATCAATCAAGAAAAGTGGCGGTCTCCCTCCTACGTTTACTATTGCAAGCCATAAATAACGGGTACATTAAGGGCGCTTTTTACGCCGATGACATTCAGGAAACCCCCGGTGACAAATTACTACGGTCTTGAGGTTTATCATAAAATAAACCTAAACTTTAATATATCGTGTAATAAATAAATGAATAAATACATACATAGATAGGGACATTACATACGTTGCTCTAATCCCAAAGTAAGTTGCCAGCCAAAGCAAGCGTGTTATGGAATTAGAAAGAAAGATGGCACCACAAACACACAGACCCGAGAAAATGAAGAAAAAGTGGTTTCCTTTCGACTCTCTTTTCACCGGACCTAATTTAAAAACAACATAACAGGTAAAGAGCCTGCCAAGCCAACGATATAAATCGTAAAAAAGTTTCAAAAAACTCATTCGTACGAGCCTACTTCCTGCGGATCGAACTCGGGACTCAACTCGAATTACGTTCACCTAATCACTCGGCTGAAACTGACTTTAACAGCAAAAATAATGTCCGTTATAGAAATAAACATTGCTTATTAAAATAATAATGAAAGTCAGCTCAGAGGGACTATAGAATATAGAAGACAAAAGAAACTGGAGTGCCGCCTATATTCAATGTGCTACAATTGAGTGGCATCCCACTGGCGTTTGATGCGCGCGTCCCATTTGACCCTGTTTCAAATGGGGCAGCTATGAACGTTAACAGAAAGCGATAATGTCGACATCGATGTAAATAATTATAGCTTATGTATCTATACCAATAGATCATGACTCGAAATATGGCAAAGTAGCGGAAGTCGAAGTATGGGAAATATGCCATATCAAGTAAACCATATGATCGGAATTCGAGTCAAGAGACCCGAGTTACGAGTAGATCCCCAGGTGGTAGGCCCGTACTAATGATTTTTTTCAACACTTACGTACGATTTACACCGTTGGTTTGGACATAGAGACAGCGACAGGCTCACCACCGGACACTTCGTCTCAAACAATCTTTTCGGTAATAGGTGGGTGGAAAGGACTTAATTGTCTAGACCTCTGTCTAACCCGGTATTAGGAATGGCGTGAAGATTTTTTTTCAAACGTGAATCTTGTTTACACCTCTTGGTACACATTGCTAGGTTAAAACTATTACAGAAAATAAAAGTAAAGTAGCAGCCTGTAAGTTGCCCACAGCTGGGCAAAGGCCTCCTTTCCAATTTTAGAGAGAGAAGAGCATGTTAACGTCCGGCACACTGCTCCAGTGCGTGTAAGCGGACAGGAAAAATATTTCGAGCACCTGTTCACAGGTACTCGAAATATTTTTGTTATTATTATTTCTCAGACGGTCAGGTTTCCTTACGATATTGTCCTTCACCACCGAGCTCGTGGTAAACTAAACACTTAAAAAGATTTTAATAATTTTAGTGATTAGTGATGGGTCACTCGCGTCCAAGGCTAGCGCGCCCTAACCACTAAGCTTCGACGTCTTAGTATGGAAAATATCAATCTATAATTCATACAAAACAAGTTCTAATCCGACATACTTTTACGACGACAGACAGATATTTTTACGAGGCACAGCGCAATAGATCGGGAACCAAAACGGCAATACTGTCAGTATTCCAGTTGTGTTTTCCATTTTCCGATTTCCACAGCAATGTTAATCTTACAAAACATATAAAAGTTATTAAAAACGTATAAAAATTTTTACGTATATTCTGCAGTCCGTAGAGAGCCCTGTCTCCATAAACAGTCCAAGGTAACAAAGAATTATTTAAAATTTAAACCATATTTTAAAAAGATATTAAAATAAAAACAACAAACGAGTAAACTAATAAGTGCTCTGAGCTTTTATTTCTCTTGCTACATGCTACTGTAATGTGTAAAAGTGTAATGTCAATAATTTTTTTACAATATGCTCCCCGAAAATCGATAATTCACAAACGAGGTCCATCCCTAAGCAAAAATTTTAACATATCTGCCTACTATGCTTCTCAAGGCAAGTCTTTCGTCAGCCGCGATTTTTCATCCGCTTGATGAAATTATAACAACGTGACAGGCAGCAGCTATACGTCCTCATAAAGATTTATGGCACGTCTATTAAAGCGTCAGGCAATCAATAAAATTGCCGCGTAGACCACGTCGGAAACTTTATCCATTTAGAATCCAATGTTACATGTTATAAGAGTGTATTCCATTATATTTTCCTACATTTCTTGTCGGTATATTTATACGCATGTACTTTATGGCAATTTAAAAGCAAGACCCGATAGCCGAGTTCATAGTGACTCTGTCTTGAAGCTGAGGTTGCAGATTCGAATCCCGCTAGGGCAAACATATGTAGGTTGGATATGAATGTTTGCACTCGAATCACAAATATTTTGACGCCATCCCCAATATACGGGTATACAGCAGTCTAGACAATTAAGTCCTTTTGATCTACCGTCCACCGAAGACATTTTCTGGGACAACGTGAGCCCGTTGCCAACTTTATGTCCAAGCCAACGATGTTTAAAGTAAATCAGTTCCAGAGACAGGCACGATGAGACGAAGGGAACAAAACCGGACCCAAATTAAGCCCTTCATGTCTTGTCCAAACATTAATTTCGGTTGTTATTCAAACACCGTTTGACCGTTTTTTCTGCTAACAACAGCCAATTCTTTAACAATTAAATATAAATCGATATCAAGTGCTCTGTTTTTGATGCTTTAACAAACTTCGATTCGAGAAACTTTAACAAGCTAGAAAAAAAACAGTCAAAGAATTGAGTTTTCCGTTTCTATAAGGAAAAACATTTGCGATTATTAACAATTCTACAAAGTTGTGAATAATTTGAACAGGAATGAGATAATTTACGAGTCTTAATCATAGAAGCCTCACATCACATGAGCAGGCATCATTATTAAACTAACTAATTATTTTCAGTGGTAGAGCTACGCATCAGCTTTTGTTGTTGCATGAATGGGCCGGCTCGACCGGGGACGTACCACGACCTCACAGAATACTGGCGTAAAGTAGAAGTCTAACAAACTTCTGCGTTTCGTCTGGTGAGTGTAGGTAACCGGAGGCCCACAAACCCCCCTCCCCAATTGTTTGGGGGGGAGGGGCACTCTAAGGCCGGCAACGCATCTGCTATGCCTCTTGGTATTGCGGGTGTTCATTTTATTTATTTATTTATTTATCTTCACGCACAATCCCTGACGGGGTAGCCAGAGAGAACAGATCGCCAAGTGTCACGATCCCTACATACTTCTTTCGCTTCTTTCAGATTCATCATCTTCTTCATACGTTGAGGTATCCGAGTACTCTTGACCCTCCCCTCTTCGAGCAATTTGCTCACATGGTCTTCGAAAGTTAGTCTCGGTCTACCTCGACACCTTTTAATATTAACTTTCGCGCTATATATTTTCTTCACCATTCGGGTGTTCATGGGCGGCGGTAATCACTTACCATCACGTGAGCCGCCTGCTCGTTTGCCGGCCTTTTCTATAAAAAAAAACTAATTATTCTATAAGCGCCATGTGGTTACGACGTCAGATCACCTCTAGTCTTCCAGTACATGTCGTAAGAGGCGACAATGAAACATACAGAGGAGTAACATATCGAAAAATACCATACCAAAAACCAGTAGACCGGTGATGGGCAGCAGCGTCTAAGGTGCAAGGTGTGCAAGACGGTAAGTCTGTCGCCGACTTAGCCGACGATACAAAATGTACATAAGTTTTAGTGAAAAAAAAAATAGTACGAGTTTTTCCTTTTTAGCGGACTCTATTCTTCCGAGTACCGAAAATATCTTCTCTATCTTCGGAAGGTGGGTCAAAGAGACTTAATTGTCTAAACTAGACCTCTGTCTAACCCGGTGTTGGGATTTGCGTGAAGACATTTATTTATTTATTATTTTTTATTATTCTCCCGATTCAGATTCGAATTCCACTCACCCAACCACTCGGCCTTCCTAACTACATTATAACTAATGATCGCAGCTATCATTTATTGTTTTGTTTATGATACACTCCGCACAGTACGTCTAGAGCTAATGAGTTGCTTTGCTCGCTTCCGTCTAATCAAAACAACAAACAAGTACCATCTCGTAGATATGCATTCCGCTCTGATAATTAATTCCCTTTGTTATGTAATCCAAAGAAAAAAATAACGACTTCAAAAGAATCTTACAATTAACTAGTTACTGGAATTGCTTTCTCAAAGCAACTTTTAAAAGATTTACATTATCTGTCGTCAAGAACTTAAAGCACTGACATATCTTTTCACAGGTATAACAACAAAGGTATTTTCTATTTTCCTCTTTGTTTTTCTGATGGACAAAGAGCGGGCCTGACTTTGACCTGAACATTCCGCCTTTGTTGACTCTAAGAGAATTAATTAAATAAAATACTATTTTATTCTTATGTTTAGACGATAAACTACTTATGATACTTGATGCTACCTATTGTGCTAGCGAGATTATCTCGCCATCTCACAGTAGCAATACTTATTTTAATGGCCCACTCTTAATCGGCTTACACTTAGACAATTAATTTATATTTGTATAGATATAGGAATGTAATCTGAATTGTAAACTAAAATAAAATTAGTAATTTATTGACCCGTCTTAATTATACAAATGAATTTTACCGTCTTAATTATTTCTATTATAAAAATAAAACGTCCCAGTTACTAAAAGTACAAAAATAAAAAGCTCCTACATAATAAACAAAATGTTCATATTAAATAGATTGGGAACGTCATGACACCGCGATACATCAGTCACAAAGCTCTAATGATGAGTTAAAGTCAGAAGAAATAATTTCACCCAGTATTTATAAACAGAAGCCATTACGATAAGCGAAGAATAAGGTTAATTTGTTGCTACGTCAACATTTTTTATACTCGGCTCTCGGTCCCTCATTTACGTGTAGGGTAGCCAGACGCCAGTATAAATGAAGTATCGTAGTTTAACTCACTAAAATATGAAGCTGGAGAAGAGAGAGACAGAGAAGAGAAGAACTTAATGGCACTTCCTTAAGCACAATGAACCGCTTTCTGCTTTCTTGTACAGCTTGCAGTAAGGGACCATATTTTGACAACCATCGTAGACCTCCGTTGTCGCCAATTCTATATATATATCTTCACGCAATTCCCAATACAGGGGTAGACAGAGGTCAAATCTAGACAAATAAGTCCATTTGACCCACCTTCCACCGAAAATATTTTCGGGATAACGTGACAGGTGGTGAGCCGTCGCCGTCTTAATATCCAAGCCTACGATGAAATTGGTACAATTCTGAGGTTCTAATTCGATTCCCGGACGGGCCCCATTAGAAAACCACGTCTGTGGTAACTTGGATGTTTCCGGTTTCTTAACTCAAGTGCTTATCTACTTACTTCAAGATCAGAGCAATGTATGTGATGTTGTCCCTATCTACGAGTATGTATATATCGATGCATATAACTATCGACAACTACAAAGTGGAATTTTCCTGAAGTTTCCAATTCCATGGTCACAACAGCTTCCTATTTCAATGACAAGCGACAACAGCTGTCAACACAAAACGCACAGTTCCCGCGACACTGATACGGTTTTACTGACACGAATATCAACGCGAATAAAGATACATAGAAGTTCTTTCTCTACACCCTTCCATAGAATAAGGTCTAAAGGTTTTCCGCCCCTTTGTTTGTCTTTCTAAGGTACACTATGACTTCGCTAAATATTTCGTAAGTCGAAACTTAACTATCGTAAGGGTAATGTATCTTTCTATACAAATTTGTTCGTTTTTTATACAATACAAGCTTTTACCCGCGGCTTCGCCTACGTTACAGGAGCTTTTAAGATGATCGCGTGAAAAAAAAATTTCTATTTGTCTCCTGAGTCCAATGATTCTTTATAACAAAATTCTTATGAAATTTTATTGATTTCAAAGCATATAAGTTATGGTGAACTTTTTGTGATTAAATTAAAGAAAACAAAAGTTTAAAATACTACATTATTAAAAATACATCCTTGGTATAAATCCTTTGGTGTACATTACAGTATAAATCCTTGTTTAAGTTTAGTTTAATAATTATCAGTTAACTGGTTTCTGTCCGAGACTTCGTCGGTGTATTATTTCAGGCTTCCCAAGGGAGAGGTATGGGGCAGGCAGGCCTCTCAAAACAACAAGCTCTTGATATAACAAAGTTATACATAGGATAACTATTGTTTGTAAACTTTTCCCTTGTTCTTATTATTTAATTACCACCTAGATTTTTACTAACAAGTAAATTTATTACTTAAAGTTCTCTAATTAAAATTTTGTTAACTAGGTTTAAGTTACTGAAATAAAATCTTTATTTTTATTTATATATTTATAATATAAGTAGAAGCCACAGAATAATAAGGCGTTGTAATGAGTCAAATTATTTCACTTTGGAAACACTCTTGATACAATTTTTTATAAATATAATAAACATTCATAAAAACTATTGCATTTACATACAGTAAAAAAACTATTACATTTAAATACGGTAGGTATTTCATATCGAAACGAAAATTTATATTAAACTCTGGGTACAAAAGGGTCGTTTTCTAGTCTGTTGTGTCCACATAATAAATTACCTAGCAGTGGCTATCTCCTTGATTTAGTAGAGTTGGATTTCTGTATACTGCGGATATTTGGTATTTAATATACTTTTTTATTTATATTTCTTTTATTTATAATAAATATTACGTCAGCCATTGGGGATGTTTGAGTTTTTTTTTTTGTATAAGAAGATACGGATAACAGCAATTAAATAAATAAATACAAATATACATACGGACAAAATCACATACATTGCTCCGATCCATATCACAAGTGCTAAAGCACTATGGGAGTCGGAAACTACGAAGGCACCACAAACACCCAGACCCGAGAAAATGTAGAAATAGTGGTTTTTCTACATTGACCCGACCGGGAATCGAACCCGGCACGTCGAGATGGCGACACTTTGAAAACCGGTGTTCACGCCACTCGTCCACTAACGTCGTCAATCTAGAAGACACAAACTAAACAACATCAATCTCACAATAAGCTCATAAATACTAAGGAATACGCAGAATTTCGTTATCGGTTTATAAGAATAGATTAGATGTGTAACAAAGCGAAAGTAATGTGCTACGGCATAATATAATTTTAGCGAAGCTTTTTGCGTAAATAGAACTTTCGTGGGGATTAAGTTCTTAATTAATGTATTTGCTAACTGTCGATCTATTTATTCAACTTAATTCATTTTACAAATAAGTCAAAAATGTAGATACAATTTTCGGCTCTTGCAAAACCTGACCACTCTAGGCAATACTTTTAAGGTCTGTTGTTTAACTTTAGCCTTCTTCCGGTCGCCATTACGGAAAGAGTTATTTCCCTTAACCGCCTTTCAAAACACCCTCCTTCCGGAGATCGTAAAAAGAAAAGAAAACTTATAATCAAACATCTCTGGAATTCCGATGAACCAACCTCTCGGCTATAGTCACGATAGCAGAGTGGTTGGGTCATCGGAATTCCAGTTAAGAGACCCGAGTTCGATCCCCAGATCACCGCCTCACCACCTGTCTCATTGTCCCAAAAATAACCTCCGTGGAAGGTGGGTCGAACGGACTTAATTGTCTAGACTTTAGTTTAGCTCAGTATTTGGGAATGGCGTGAAGATATTTAATACTTCATAATTTCTTATCATTTCAGCAGATTTACACGACCCGTCCAGCGATATCTGTGCCATTTAACCAAAAAAATACCACCTTTCTATAATAAATCGTGTCCCCTGACAGCGCGGTCCCGTCCGCGTATCTATCGTTAGGTCTAAAAACGTCGGTGACGAAACTGGAGAGTGTATATGTAGGTCGTTTGCGATTACGGGGGCGCCCGTGGAACATTCGGTAGGTGTTTCGTGAAAACAGAATGTCGATCGAATGAATATAGAGTGGGAAAGGTTCCGGGCAAATCCATTTAAACGCATTAAACCAACGGAGTGTGGGGTGTTTAAAATAATAATTATTTAATTCAGACACATAAATAAATGTATTTTCACGTTAGTCCTAGACAATCTGGTGCAGCATGACTTACATCATACAGTACATGTATCTTAAATGCTTAAAAAATCAATAAAAATGCGTCAATTTGTATTATAAGTAGGTATGTGTATCATATTTAACAAAAATTTAAGGAACAAATATAAACATTTTAGATTCCGGTGCTTCTTAAGAATCTTTGTATTATTTATATACGAGTATATACTTAAAACCATAATTGTTATGTGTCACATAAGCAATAAAAATATTTGATCAAAATATTTGATAACTATGCAGTGACAATTTGACAATAATTTAAAAGGTATACATAGGGAGTTAAGATATTCACATTCATAGTCATATTTCAGTCAATCATCATCAAATTTTAGTAAATTATACAACATTCAACATTTACTTCTAACCTGAATTAGTACCATCAAACAGACGGACGGACAGACAAACAGAAAAGAATGAGTAGTAGAACAACTTTGTACTACTACTCAATTAGTGTTTATTACTTTTATAATATACAAACTAACAACTGCGTAAACATATCATCCTATGCTGTCGTATTTATAATGAGCGATGAGTCAATGTGAAAACCATTGCCCCCGGGCACATCAAGACGCACGTGCTTTGATAAATTTCATGATTACTTCAGCTTCTTGAATCTAAACGATTCATCAACGTCGCGTATGGACATCGGAGCGCGATTGCTTGCACTTGTAATAACGTCAGCCTACCATCACACGAATACCAGCGATGGCTATCTATTAATACATAGATAATACGTAGTATAGTACGTGGGTCGAAGGGACTTAATTGTCTAGACTAGAGTTGACTTATATTGGGAATTGCATGAAGATATTTATTTGATGTTTTTATTTTATTTATATATATAATACGAAGATATGAACGTCACGTACATTGCTTTAATCCCAAAGTCAAATAGCTATAGAACTTGTTTCATGGAGTCGGAAACAACGAAGGTACCACAAACGCTAAGATCAGTTAGCCTATATCAACAATTATAGAGTAAAGTATATTCATGTATGTTCCCAGACACAGACCGACCTACTCATATTCTCCATACTAAGGTAAGCAGAGGTAGGCTAGTAGGCTAGTCAATAACGTCCTTTCCACCCACCTTTCACCGAAGATTACAAGCGACAAGGTGAGCCTATCGCCATTTTAATGTCTAATAAGCTAACGTTCCAAAATTATTTTTGATATACGAGTATTTACATAGATAAATATGCATAGATACACATAAAGCAAAAACATTCACATTCATCACACACATGATGCCCCTAGCGGTATTCGAACCCGTAAAGGCACTAATAACCGGGCTATCGGGTCGTCAAAGTATCATAAATAAAATAACATATCTCGAACAATAACTCGGTATGTACTGATAAAGGAAATCGCGAACGCAGCGCGGAACCTTCGCCGAGTAAACTTCCAACGTCTAATCAACGAATCGAGGCCACTTTATTAACGTTACGCGAAGGCCGGCCAAGAAGTTATCTAAGAATGCGCCACGTTACATTTACAATGCGCGTCATGTCTATAGGCAGTCTACACTGCACTTATTTAATCTTAATGGCTATATCGTTGGCTTGGACGTAAAGACGGCGACGGGCTCACCACCTGTCAAGTTGTATCAAAAACATCTGCGGTGGAAAGTGGGTCGAAGGACTTATTTATTAATTATTTATTTATATACTTTATTGCATACACCATAACAGAAATATTATTAACAAGATATACATTTAAAAGGTTATATACAGCGTTTGTACAAAGGGCGGCCTTATCGCTTAAATAGCGATTTCTTCCAGGCAGACCTTTCATAGAGAATATTAAGAAAAAATTTCCCGGGGGTGTGTACATATAAATAAGGAAGCACAATTAAATATATTACATAAAAAATAATAAATAAATACACTTACGAAAAAAAAACAGCGAAAAACAACGAAAACAATTATATACTACCACACATACAAACATGTAAACTTAGTTGTCTAGACTAGACCTCTGTCTATCCCTGTATTGGGAATTGCGGAAAGATATTTATATTTATTTATTTAATGGCTCGTAGAATTCTACTACGACTTGTTTTTACAAGACTACTAATCTACGACTCGTTTGGTAATCGCTGTGCCTGACACCGGTCTACTCAATTTTAATCTGGTATTATATTCTAGATAGTTATCTCGGCATCTGTCTTTAGCGCATGGGGTTTTCAAGGTTTTTTCCTTAGTTGCATCTTGCGACACTCACGGGAATAAGACCTTAAGCCAAAATTGAGACAAAAAACAGCATGTCTATCTAGTCTATATATATATATATGTCTTTTTTTATAGAAAAGGGAGGCAAACGAGCAGGTGGCTCACGTGATGGTAAGTGATTACCGCCGCCCCTGAATACCCGCAATACCAGAGGCATAGCAGATGCGTTGCTGGCCTTAGAATTGGGGGAGAGGGTGTGTGGGCTTCCGGTCATCTGCACTCACCAGACGAAACGCAGAAGTTTGTTAGACTTCTACTTAACGCCCGTATTCTGTGAGGTCGTGGTACTTCCCCGGTCGAGCCGGCCCATTCATGCAACAACAAAAACCTGATGCGTGGCTCTACCACTGTTAAATATGGTCTTGTATTTAGTGTGTAGTGTCCTTATATCTATACTAATAAAAGTCCAGTCAGGGTTACGTAGTCATTAATCAAGATAAAACTTTACTGTCTTTCAAGTTGGACCAAGTTACATATATTATGCAAAAAAAAACAAAAAATATCTTCACGCAATTCCCTATACAGGGGTAGACAGAGGTCAAGTCTAGACAATTAAGTCCCTTTGACCCACCTTCCACCGAAGATATTTTTCGGGACAACGTGACAGGTGGTGAGCCTGTCGCCGCCTTTTATGTCCAAGCCAACGATGAAATTCGTACATAAGTTTTTGAAAAACTCATTGGTACTGCCACCTGGGGATCGAACTCGGGTCTCACGACTCGCAATTCCGACCACCCAACAACTCGGCTATCGTGACTTGAATATTATGCAAAATAACATTAAAATAGATTCAGTAGTTTTAGGTGTTGAGGTGAATTTTAATATAAAAAGATATAAAGATTATCATCTTTACGCAATTCTCAATACAGTGGTACAGGAGTTTCTAGACAATTAAGTCCCTTCGACCCAACTTCCACCGAAGATATTTTCGGGACAACGAGACAGGTGGTGAGCCCGTCGCCGTCTATAAATACTAAGCGTTTGTTTCAACGCCCAAATTTCTGAAATCAAATGTCCGAAAAGAAAAATTATTCTTGTTTTCGAAAGGACAATTTTTAAGACTGTTTAACATCACGCGACCTCCAGGAGCCGAGCAGAGTGAAAACAATCATAAAGATTTTTAAACTAAAATGAAGTACGAGTAATAGCAGTAAAGAGCGGGCGATGCGCCATGTAAATTGCCGATTTCGAATAACACCGTGAGGCGCCACCACTCCGCAACATGGCCGTATAGAGATACTTAGTAATTCCGATGAACTAGACGAGCCGACTCCGTAGTTAGTAAATATGGCATCCCTCCAATGCGGGGGAGCTTTACGTAAGCACATCCACTGCAGAGCACATGCGCCGCATGATCAAACTTGCCGCATAGAATTCTACTAGCGCAATTTTTCATACTAACGCGCGATTTAGGTAAGTTATATAAAGAAATTTTTCAACAATAATGCTAAAAAGAAATAAAAATACGGGTATTTGTTATTGATACTCGAGATATGATTTTATTATATTTAGTTTCTTATTTACTATTTCTGTATACTTGTATTTTATGCCTTTGTGCCTGTGTTAATGAATAAATAATTCATTCATTCATATTTGTCAATCACTAAATAAAAATGAGACTCATATAAAACTTTGTTACATAAATATAAAGCGACTTCACATAACGTTTAGGTTCCAATCTTTTTCAACAACAACTCCGATTTTAATGAAACTTACAATGGTAGGGCAATTGTAAGTTTCATTACAAGTTGAGGTAAAAGTAAACCAAGAAGTATTGATACTATACCGTAAACAGTTTAGGAAAAATGTATGGACAAATATACATACTTAAGTGAATACTTTACAGTTCTAAAGACCATTCAAAACATTTTTCCTCATATTTCATTAAATTAAAGAGAAAAAATGTTGTTTTAAAATTTCAACTAACACCATCGGGATTTAAACCCGCGACCTCTGCAGAACCGTGGCAACGGTCTTACCTGCGAGCCACCATGTCTTACACGCATCAGTTAAAATTTTAAATCTGTATTCTCTTTTCTTTACGTATGCCCGTTTTTTCCTCCTAATTTAGTTTGAGAATTGATAACCTCCTTGGGAGTTAAAATATTTTAAATCGATTAAAAAGCTTACTAAGCAGGTTCGAATTACAAAAAAAGGAATTAAAATGTAATGAGCGTTATAAAAAGATATCATTTAGAAGTATGACGATGCAAGTGAAACCGGTTGCTTTCATAACACAAGTAGGTTGTTGTAATAACCGGGCCAAGGTTATTTTGGTCATGTTTACATACAATACATATACATTACAGGTAAAGAAAAAAAACATTAATAGCTAGGTCTATCTAGTCTATCTAGGCCTTTATGCACAGAAATTAGTGGGCCCTTAGGCAAACAAGCGGACATAAAGGTTATAGGCCCTCTAAAAAAAACTTGAAAGAATACATTACGATGTGTACCTTAGTTAATTTTAATCTAATATTATTCGAGTCTCACCAGGCTCACTACGAAATGAGACCCGAATGGACTAAATCGTTTAGACTAAAGACTACCTCGGTTTTGCGAAATGCGTGAATATAATATTAGCCGAACAAACTGAGAAACCTTTATAATGAATTACAATTGCTTTCAAATATCGTACAATATTACTTCGCAGGTAGAATCCGTAAACTTCCAACTTTAGTCGCTGGGCAAACAAAACTTATATGGGCTCTATTACGCCGAACCCCCGTAATGAGGGTGCGGCTTTTACAATAACATTTCTAATAAAATTTGCATGTGAGGGGTTATTTTATATTTTACATCTATTAACTTCTACTAAGTCACGATAGCCGAGTGGTTGGGTGGTCGGAATTACGAGTCAAGAGACCCGAGTTCGATCCCCAGGTGGCAGGCTCGTACCAATGGGTTTTTCAAATAATTATGTACGAATTATATCGTTGGCTTGGACATAAAGACAGCGACGGGCTAACCACCTGTCACGGTGTCCCGAAAATATCTTCGGCGGAAGGTGAGTCGAAGGGTTGTCTAGACTAGGCATTTGGCTGCCCCTGTATTGGGAATTGCGTGAAGATATTTATTTATTAACTTGTTATTGTAACGTTTTGTAGAAACAAAGTGTTACACTTGTGTAGTAGAATTAGAAATATTTTTCTTTCTTACTTAATAACGTGTTAACTTTCACTGCAGAAAATAAGCGTAAAGAAGATAACTAAAGGAATTGCCAAAACCACCACCCTTGGGTGAGCGTATTGGCGATCATCATATCAACCTTATTACCGTGGTGAGAGAGCCTACCAGCTACCCTTTTGCTCTCTGAGTTTAGGGTCGACTTAAACCACTACAGCAAAGAGACGCTGTTGACTCGTGATCGCCCTTGTAAGAAGGTTTTAGAGACAAACACACATACATTTCAAATATATTCATACATAAAAAATAAACCTCTGAAAATCGACTCCGGAAAATACAGGCTTCTCCAATGAAGAAGAATTGACTTAATCGCCACGCTTGGCAAGCGGATTGGCGACCGTAATACCAGACACCTTGCACGCCTTGTCCGTAACCAGTCTGTTGAATCTTGTTCTGATATCTTTCGAGACGGTTATCCCGTATCTATCGGTAGCTAAAAACACTTACAAGGCTTTTTCCTACGTTGACTCTTACGGGGCTCACGAGAAAAAAGAGACTAGATTATTTTTGTAAAATATTAAAGAACAAAAAGTCACTTCAATCTAAGTAATATCATACGTAAATATCAGAATTATTCGTTACAAAAATATGTCACAATAAAAAAAAAATTAATTTAATGCTCTCTTACCACATATCTCAATTTATTTCCAGAGGAAAAAAAACCCACGAATAGCATATTACAATATAAATTATGTGACGGAACGTCTATACTCTTTCTCCAATACGTCTATACTCTTTAAATTACCATCGTGTTGCAATGAAGCCGAATCGTACCGAGTCGATGCAGAGTTATCTCACGTAATGTATCATCTCGTATCAGCATCGCGGCGCTGCAAATGTACCGCAGTACGATTTAAAGTCCGTGTCGTCGCTTCCAGATCAAACGCCAAAAACTCGCGTACAACCTTAAGGTGTCTATAGGCTAAATTTAATGGGATGAATTACTGCTTTTAACGAATTTAAGTGTTAATAATAAGTAATTATGAAAGGGAGAGTAACAACGACAGCAATGGCTCAAATACGTGAAGACTTTATCACATTATCCTAAAGAGAACAAAGTCACATATTTCTCAACACTGGGGTAGACAGAGGTCTAGATGATTAAGTAAAGGACTTAATTGTTTAGACCTCTCGATCTACTTTTTACCCAGGCTTACATAGGACAATATGACAGATGGCGATCCATCTTTGTGTCCAAGTACAATATGTAGGTACAATAATAGTAACAGATAAAAGTTTATATTTCGACTCAGTTCAAACATTTAAATTTATCGCTCAAATGTTTGTTCCTAGCGGGATTTAAATCCGCAACCCTAAAGTTCGAAAGCATAAGGATTTGTGTGTTCATTAATATGCCTTTAATTTCGATACATAATTCACACAGTACACACAAAGCCGGGTCCCGGGTAATTTTTGCTCTGCACATCATATTGTGATGTGTGAAAACACCAAAAAAAAAAATACAAATAATAAACATTTATTTTCCAAAACCTTAATAGATATGAACGTCTATCGCACGATACAATCTTCACGCTTTGGCCTGACACATACAAACGCGAACGTAAAACCGTCACTCATCGAGTTCAGCAAAAAAAAACCGTTCGGTTACGCACTATCGTGTTAAAAGCTTCACGTTACAGCGGAACCGATAACACCGGCTTGCGCAACAGAGACTTGCCCGCCGCGGCAATAAAAAACGAAAGTGTGTTAGCGCCCGGCTCGGTTAGAACCCCGGCGCGCCACGACACCGGCATTACAATTAGCCACTGAAACGATACCGTGAACGAGTCGTTTAACGCGATGGCGATTTGTTATACCGATTGAACGTATTCGGGAGTCGTTAACGAATAGTCAATCTGAGTCACGATAGCCGAGTGGTTGGGTGATCGGAATTCGAGTTAAGAAACCCGAGTACGATCTCCAAGGCTAGTACCAATGGGTTTTTTCGAAACTTATGTATGATTTCTAACGTTGGCTTAGACAAAAAGACGGCGACGGGCTCACCACCTGACACGTTGTATGTACCAAAAAATGTCTTTGATTGAAGGACTTAATTTTCTAGACCTCTGTCTACACCTGTATTAGGAATGGCGTGTAGACATTCATTTATTTATTTAAAACGATAAAAAATTCCAAAATCATTCACCTGAGTTACACTTGCTATTGTATCTTAGAGATACACCCACCTTATTTAGTTATTTTGAGTTTATTTATTTCGAACTTAAATTATTTAGTTATAATAAATATTTAATTTAATCTGGTCAAGGTTTTCATAATACCGTAGTTGTTTCCGATTCCATAACATGAGTGCTTTAGCTAGCTATTTACTTTGTGATGTCCCTATCTGTATACTTATTTATTATTAATTTTTATGAATATATTAATGATTTAACGCAAAATACACAGGTATAAAAACTCACAAAGATTAAATATTAATGTATACCTATAAAATTGAAGAAAAATATGATTGTGGTGTCAAAAGTCAACATCACAATATAAACAACATATTATCATCTTACACAGTGACAGTTTCAACAGTTGATTAATCGGAAAAAAACAGTTAAAATGAAAATATTAACAATATTATTCATCGATCATTTGTCGCATTAAAATGAAACCATTTAAGATGACTAATTTTGTCATTTGTTAATTTTTAATTAGGATTTATTAGATTTCTTTCGAAATATATTACCTAACATAGGCGGTTTTTATTCGTTTCTTTCGGCGAATTATCATCATAAATCATAAATATATGTAAGTATAATTGTACCGTTCGCTTGCACAATAAGACGGCGATGGGCTCACCCACTGTCAGGTTATAGCAAATAACCATGGGTGAAAGATGAGTCGAAAGGAATGAATTGTCTAGACCTCTGTCTACCCCAGTTACGGGAAAAATGCATGAAGATAAAAAAATTCACATGGTAGACTACTTCAGCCAGAGTCGTCTGGATCAATTAAACACTCTAACCCATTTCCCGTCGGCAAATAACAGAGTAATAACGATAGTGTTCCAGTTAGAAAGTTTTAGAGAGCTTTTTTAATCACGGGTTTCACCTTCGCCCGTAACTTTCTTTGTTTCTAGTTGTTTGCAGGTGTTCATGGGCAGCAATTACCTGTTACCAGGTGTACTGTTGGCCTATTTTAAAAGTCTTGTAAATAAATATAAATATCTTCACGCAATTCCCAATACAGGGGTAGACAGAGGTCCAGTCTAGAAAATTAAGTCCCTTCGACCCACCATCCACCGAAGATATTTTCGGGACAAAATGACTGGTGTCGCCGTCTTCGTGTCCAAGGCAACGTTATGTCTTATAACAATTATAACTTAATTTAACACACTAATCCCATAAAGACTCGTGAAGGAGATCATTAATTCATCTGTATTTTATCTGTACAACTGACGTTTGCATTAACGAAATGCGAAGCGATCTACTCAAATTGCATAAAGATTTTGATCACTCTTCTTTATTTGTTAAAAAGACAACTACATGCCGGTCCCATTCGAATTTCAATAAAATATTTCAACCCTAATGCCGTGTATTTACGGCACTAGAATATGCCACCCCGTTTCTTTCCGTGAGAGGCGACTATGGGAAAAGCCTTGAACACTTCATTAGTTATAGATAGTGGGATAACCATCTAGAAAAATACCAGTTGAAAATTTTGCAGACCAGTGACAGGCAGCACCGTCTAAGGAGCTAGATGTCTGGTACTGCGATGCGCTTGCCAAGCGGATTGGCTATCGCAATACCAGACATCCGATCACAAATCCTCCCATTCTATCTACTCATAAGTAGAGTACAGGAAAGAGGCAAATGGCTCAACTAATGAGTGTTTAACGACGCCCACAAACGTCACCAACACCAGCAGTTTGTATTTCGTTATCGAACAAGTAGTTATCGGATCACAGAAGATCTGCAGAACCGAGCGTCGTTATCCGAATAACGAAGCCGGATAAGACGGATCGTTTATCCATCGAATAAGACGGACTTTTACCCCTGGATCGGACGGGGCCCAAGGATGCCCAATAACCTAGAAGTAAGATCCAAAACACGCCAACCTATAAACCTCCATAAGGCAACAACTCAGAGTCAGATGCCGTGGTGCATAGGTAGCTGTCGTTTGCCTTCACAAGAACTAGTATTATAGGTATTATATCCAACCGAACCTAATCGCTTTTTTTTTAATGAAACATGCACAGACCTGTCATCAAGCCAATTGAAATTCATCTAGCTTTCTCCCTCATCAAATCATACTCAAACGTGATAATTTCCCATATATTTCTTACGTTTTCATAGCTTTCTTTCTCAATGCGGTTCGTATGTCACACGCTGAAACGTGCTCTTTCACTTAAGCTGTAATTGGTTGAGTTGGAGGGGTGGTTTCTGTGCTGGTGAGTAACAGACTCCACCATCTTTAAAACTACTAAATTAATCGTCTTGAATATATGTATTTTTTATCTTCACGTAAATCCTATACTAGGGTAGGCAAAGGTCTAGATAAAGAAGTCACTTTTTACCGAATTATATCATGATATATTAAAATATATACAAAATTATTAAAAAACTATTTTTAATACAATGTAACCGTATACTAAATGATAGATATGTTTAAAGACGGCGACAGGCTCACCACCTGTCACGTTGTCCCGAAAATATCTTCGGTGGAAGGTGGTTCAAAGGGACTTAATTGTCTAGACTTGACCTCTGTCTACCCCTGTATTGGGAATTGCGTGAAGATATTTTTTTTATAGATATGTTTTAAAGTAGCTCAAATAGTATTTGAGAGATTATTTTGAGGGGCGATCCTAATCTAGGGTTCGCTTCTCAAAATATGATAAAAAATTCTAATGATACGTTTTATTATCTCAATAACCAATTTACAGCAAACGTAACATTATGAACAATTTGAATCATAACGAACATTTAGGGCAGCCCCGTTAAAATCAGCGAAACAGCTTTTAAATTTGATCATACATACACAAAGGGCGGAGGGTTAAAATTTACACAAAGGGATGTTGCGAAAACGGCGGACTAACGACCGTGGGAGTTGTAATAAAAATGCTTTAAAATATCAAAGAGATGGTTATACCTAAATACAAAAATATTAAACACCTAATCTAAAAGAAAAAAATCCAAAAAGGATAAACCGAAAAACGGGGAGAATATGCATGCTTAAATATTTGAGATAATTTCTAGCTGATGTTTTGCATATAATAGAGTACTCATTTAGTTTTTTATAACATAATAACATTACTAGTATACCTGTTAACCACTCAAACAAAACTTCTTGTGCCTGGAGAAGGTTTACAACAAAATGTCCACTTTTGGGCAAAGAATATTTGCGACAAGGACTTGCAAATATTCTTTGAGAGAGATTAGAGCCGGGGAAGGTGCGTCACACTGGACCAGTGATTATTTCTTGAATGTCTTCTAAATATTTTTATCCTTACTATATCTTCCCGGCTTAGCTCGTGGTACTGACAAAAATTGCTACAAAAATTTTCGTGGTACTATGAATCGAACTGATTAAACCTAGATCCTAGAAGCGTGCATTCCATATCGGAATACAGGCATAGCCTACCCTAGATTATTTCCTACAAAATATTTTATTTAACTATTTGATGGAATGGAGTTCTGTTCCGTAAATGAATATTTACGGAACAGAACTCCATTCCATCAACCAGAAACTCTGCACACCAACCTTTGGATATATCGCGTCCTATTAAGTTTATATTACGCGACATTGTATAACCTCTAACTTTATTTTCCTTTTAATTTTCACTTTCAACTATTTATCAGAATAATTAAATACACCTGGGCCTACACAACAATAGAAACTACTAATTGTTATTCAGCGAACACGGCGATTGCGTACAAGTAATCCGTTGTGACAATTCCATTTCAAATGTACATTTATTTAAACCGATAGTAAGCACGATATACCAAGGTAAAACAGTTCTTACAGCTATCGCATTTCGGATGAACTACAGGCTCCGCGTTTGGATGATACGGCATTTTAGAAAACTTGAAATTGTCATAGGGAATAGTCTTATCAAATTTCATGCATAGCATATTGTTTTCTATGTAGTTTACTTACAGTTGGATTTGAAACGACAGTGTGAGGTTTGTTACTGCCATTAAGCGATAGTAATAGTATCATTATGTAACATTAACATATTTAGGAATACAAGGATTAATTTCGTGAAAAAACCCCGCATTGTAAATATGCCAGCGAATGTGACTATTCTACAGTCTTTTTTATATTTAGCGTCAATTTATCCATAGGAGGTGACTACCAACTGTTTCACTTTGAGGTAAACGATGCAAGCCATGGACCACCATGGCTTGCATCGTTCATACGCTTTGTAAAATCGCAACATCAGATAAGCTACGGATACGTTAGTGCCAGAGAATAGTAATCTAGAATAATAATCTCCCGCCTAACTACCCTCTCTGAGTCTCTCGTCTCATATAATCCCGGTTATCCCGTTAAATATATTTATTCAGATTTTCGAACGTTAGTTACAAATTAAATAAAACAGCTTAGCATATCTATGTAGTTGCCTTTTAATGGTTTATATAAATATATAATTCATTAAAAATAATTTCTATTAGCCAATATAAAGGCAACATATCGCAGAAATACAATTTTTATTTTTTTACATAATCATTTTTGGATGGGTGGTCGGAATTTCGAGTCGAGAGACCCGAGTTCGATCCCCAAGTGGCAGGCTCGTACCAAGGGGTTTTTTCAAAACCTATGTACGAGTAATATCGTTGGCATGGACAAAAAGACGGCGATGGGCTCACCACCTGTCACGTTGTCCCGAAAATATCTTCGGTGGAAGGTGGGTCAAAGAGACTTTATTGTCTAACCTCTGTCTACCCCTGTATTGGGAATTGCGTGAAGATATTTATTTATTTATTTACATAATCAATATAGAAATCATATACAGACAAGGAATATAAAAAGTAATAGTTAAATAATATCAATGTGGAAAAAGTTATATAACAAATGTAATAAAAAAGAAGTTTAGGTTACATTAAATATACCCCCTTGGGGGGTATAAGGGGCAAATTTTCCGAAACTTAAGTCGTATACTTTGCGGGTAAATGTGAAAAAGGTAGGTGTCATAGAGAAAATAATGAGGGTACTTTGCACAAGCTTAGTGTCAGATTGTGCAGAGAGCTCAGTAGTGTACGAAAGTTGGAAGGAGTTGGTTGGCGATAGTACTTCGTTGCTGTGGCTCGTGGAGAATATTATCAAGTAAGTGTTGCACCTAATAATCCTAGATAGTACAGTATAAGTGTAGTTTTACTACAAAGAGCATGGCCGAAATATGGTGATGTAGGGAGAGCTATGAGAGGTAGTTGGAGTCATCAGGGCCAGAAAAAACTTTTTTTTGGTTCTCTATAGCACTGAATAAAGTAGTCATGGAATGACTGGTAGTCATTCCTTGGTAACTGTACATACATAGTATATAAATACATAGTACATAACGTAGTGTATCACATTACAAATAGTGTATGAATATTAAAATTGAATTATTTCTCTCGTTAAATTGTTTTCTACTTTAAAAACTTTAGTAAAAAGCGTTTATGGCTGTAGTTGAAAAACTGATAGAATTATGACAAATATAGTTTTAAGTAGAACATAACATATACGGAAGATCGTTGAATATTGGCTATAGTTTGTAGGAAATAAAGGCAGGTGGAATGTTTTTTTATCATCTTCACGCTATTCTAAATACAGGGGTAGACAGAGGTCTCGACAATTAAGCCTTTTCGACCCACCTTCCTCCACCGAAAACATTTTTTAGGACAACGTGACAAGTGGTGAGCCCATCACCTAAATTTTGTCCAAGCCAGCGATATAATTCGTAAGTAAGTTTTGGAAAAACTCATTGGTATGGGCCTTGGGGATCGAACTCTGGTCTCTTGACTCTAAATTCCAACCACCCAACCACTCGGCTATCGTGACTATTATTGTTTTATTTACATAAAATTTGTACAACACGATACGACGACAAATTTCCTTACGATAACCATCAAAATGCTGTCGAAACAACGCTTAAAACTGCAATATAATTTCGCGGCAATAATTTTTTTCGAGCGGCGCTCCAACATTTCGACGTGTAACGATAATGGCGATATAGCGTGGGCCGCGGCACCAAGGACTTTTGTTTAACGCTTCATACATTTACGTTGTAGTATATCAGGATGTCTACCTACCCACTTGTATTATGTTGGATTAGATAAATGCGTTACGCTGCATGCGAGGCCTCGGCTACATTGTAGTGGAGGTAGAGTATCAAATTTAACAATGAATTCAAGACTGGGTTGGGTTTCTAATTTTCAATGTCAATTTCATGTATAAGTCACGATGGCCGAGTGGTTGGGTAATAGTTAAAATTTGATTCGTATCTCAAATAATATATGCAGGTATAGCTAGAGGTCTAGACAATATAGTCCTTTCGATGCAAATTTCACCTGGGCTTATCTTGGGACAACGTGAAAGGTGGTGAGCCCGACGTCGTCTTATGTCCAAGCCAACAGCATAAATAGTACATATGTTTTGTAAAAAAAACTCTTAGGTTCCGGCCTACTTCCGATCATCCAACAACTCTGCTCTCATGACTATCTTGACTACTCCAGCATTTAAACATCATCTACGATCTATTAATCATAAATATCTCGTATCGAACTATAAAATAAGAATTTAAAACATGTCTAACTTACGGTTGCGGGCTACAACCCATACTTATACATACAAAATCAAATTCATTGCGTTTATCCGAAATAAAGTAGCTTAGGCAGTAAAAAAACAACAAATTACCCCAAACACCCACATCCGAGAAAACGTAGAAAGTGATTTCAACCACCGAACACCCAATCGTTTCCCGGGGCATCAAAATTGACGTCATGAAAACCGGTGTGTACGCCACTGTACACGGAGGTAGTCAAATATGTGTATATAGATAGTGATATCTAACAGGTAACGAAGGTAATAACAACAATATCGCCGCAGCGGTACGATAAGATGTTGATAATCGTAAATTGTTTTATAATTTGCTGATAAGAGTATACACTGGCGACTGATAACAGGCTTATCTTTGCATAAGACCTGTAATTCAAGACAACAACCAGAAAGGAAGCACTATTCTAACAATCCGAAGTATATATTACTATATTATGCCAGCTATTATGAGATAAATACTTTTTTAGTTAAATTAAAATGTCACGATAGTCGAGGGGTTGGGTGATCGGAATTCGAGGCTGATTCCCAGGTGGTAGGTTCCTTCCAGTGAGTTTTTTGAAACCTATGTATGATTTACATCGTAGGCTAGGACACAGACAGCGACAGGCTCACCACCTGTCATGTTAGCGCAAAAACGTCTTCGGTGAAAGGTGGGTCGAAAGGACTTCATTGTCTATACCCCAGTATTGGGAATAGCGTAAAGATATTTATTTTTAGTTAAATATAAATTTATGTAGGGTATCTCTGAGGCTCCGAGTTCGTCGAACGGTCGAGTTAATGTAGAAAACCACTTTTTCGACTTTTGTTTGTTTGTGGTACCTTCCTTGCGTACGATTCTATATAACAATTGATGCTATCAAAGCAATGTATGTGAAGTTGCCGCATCTACGTATGTATCTTTCTATGTATGTATTATGTAAGTACTAAAAACCTCAAATATCATAACCTAGTTTTGGGCGAATCTCATCAGCAAATCAAAGTCTCTTTTTAACAAAGAAGTCGGAGCAAAGTAAGCGAGAGAACATTTCTTTGCACAGTCTACACGTCGTTACACTTCGCCCGAGGTCTTTGTAAAATTAAAAACTGTACGAGACTTTGTGTATTGTACGTACGAGTGTACAGTAGTGTTACGTATTTGTTAACACAGTTAACCCCGTAACTTGATAACGAGTGTATTATTGACAACAAAGTAATAAATAAAAAGAAAGAAACGAGAAAAATAGTTCGCTTTTTAACAATAATAACTTATTTTGTACTATCTTGTTTTTCTTGGTATTTATTTTTATCACAAACAGTGTTATAAACTATAGAATAAATTAATATAACCACGATAGTCTATTGGTTAAGTAATCGGAATTTGAGTCGAGAGACACGAGTTGGATCCAGGTGATAGGCTCGTACCAATGGGACTTTCAAAATTTATGTACGATTTATATAATTGGCTTGTTAATAATGTTGTTGCAAAATGAACAGAAATTAACTTATGTCCTAGCCAATGCGCTTAGACATAAAAACGGCAACAGGTTCACCACCTGTCACGTTGTCATAAACATATGGTGAAAGTTGGGTCGAATAGACTTAATTGCGTAGACCTCTGTACACCCCAATATTGTGAATGGCGTAGATATAATAAAGTTTGTCAATATATATAAGATCAGCTACATATAACATACTAGCTAAGCATTATCTATAGTGTCATGTGTACTCGTAAACTTATTTTACTTGTTTTCGACGCACGTATACGCTCGAGAAGAATGGAAGTGTACAAATGGAATTTAACTTTACGAATTAAACTCCTTTAAAGTCGCGTTTTGGGATAGTCAGAGGTAAAAACAATTTTTAGGCCTTCCTATCAACATTTTTCTGAAATTTCTTTTGGGATAACGTGACACGAAATGAGCTTGTCGCCGTATTTGTGTCCAAGCCAACGATAAAATCTTGCTAAAGTCTTGGTGTTCGAACGTTCGTAGTGTCTTTTGACTCGAATTCCGATCTCCCAACCACTCGGCTATCGTGACTTCATACAAGAATCATTCATATTAACTTTATTATTTGGAATTACATGTGTTTTACATATTTTTATGTAAATTCCAAGCTGGAACCAATTTATTCGCAGATGGTTAATTCGCGACAAATGTTGCCACTTCATGATAATTTAAAATTCAGTAGAATTTCGACTACTGAACGGGCCAGTAGTTTGCAATAAACTACTAGAGAGTAAATTAAGAAAAATTATTTCTTAATTGCTCCTTCGTGATTGTGACAGCTCGTATTGCGTGTAGATTTGTCCTCAGTTGATTTAATCCGCGGGATAAATCGGACCCCGACGCCGGAAATTAGGAACGAGCGTTAATCGTCATTAAAGATTGCCGTCACGGGTGTAGGCAGATGGGCGGGCCTGGCTAGGGGGAAAATCTGTATAAGAACGTTGACCCAAGTCCCAAATTCGCAAATTAATTGAGCTTCGGCGCACATTCTTTATTCAAATCCTTTGTTTGGTTAAACGTTTTCTATTCAGTGCTAATTCCTCATCGTTTCCCCTGTTTGTGAATGGCGGATTCAAGGCTACCTGTTTTTTATCGTATGATCATCAATTGTATATAAATAAAGGAATTAACTAAGTTGTGCCTAATTAAAGAAAATTTACTATACTGATCTATTGAGGTAACGCCTGTTTATTTTTTATTTATTGAATAGGGAGGCAAACGAGCAGTTGGTTCACGTGATGGTGCAATACCAGAGGAATTATGTAATGCTGTAAATTTGTTTGTATGTATGTAAAGCCAGTAACGGCTAACAGAAAATTATTATTTTTTATAGGGAAGGGAGGCAAACGAGCAGGTGGCTCACGTGATGGTATGTGATTACCGCCGCCCATGAACCACGCATAGTGGTAGAGCCACGCATCAACTTTTGTTGTTGCATGAATGTGCCGGCTCGACCGGGAAGTACCACGACCTCACAGAATACCGGCGTAAAGTAGAAGTCTAACAAACTTCTGCGTTTCGTCTGGTGAGTGCAGGTAATCGGTGGCCCACACACCCTCCTCCTCCAATTATGGGGGATGGGGGCATTCTAAGGGAGGCAACGCATCTGCTAAGCCTCTGGTATTGCGGGTGTTCATGGGCGGCAGTAATCACTTACCATCACGTGAGCCACCTGCTCGTTTGCCTCCCTTTTCCTATAAAAAAAAAATGAACTTGAATGCAGATGCGTTGCCGGCAAATTACTGTTTTTCGTTGCAAATTACTGTTTTGCCTATATAACAGGGTATTCCCTAAGCAGTAATATCCCGTCAAGCATGGTTGGAAACATAAGCAAATGGTTAAGTTCTCAATATCCAACAATATGACCGAATTGTTTACCATGGTTTCCAAAAAGCATCAAACACGGCCCATATTTCTCCCGACCGACCCTAAGCCACACAAAAAAATGAGAGCATTTCGTGTATCCTTCATTTTAATATACCTACTCGTATACATCATCGCGTCGCCGTACGTATATTGCTCATACTTCCCGTGAATGTCGTTGTTCATCTGACGAGGAAATAGGCCACTGCCGTACGGGATCTTGCCTTGATCACCACGCTGGGCAAGCGGATTGACGATCACAGTATTGCTCGGCCGAAACCGCAGCGCGTCACCGGTCTGCTAAAATTTCTCTCTTGTAGATGTCGAATTTGTAATCTCGTCATCTATCTGTAGCCAATTGCGTTTTCAGAGTTTTTTCTCATACGAAAACAATAGATAACCATAAGAAATGCAGTGGTATATTCTGACACCACAAACGCAAATGACCCGCTAAGTTTCATAATCATAGCGGGTTAAATCTCGAAACATACCAGACCAAATTAACAGACAAGAATCGTCTAAAATGCGCGGTGACAGGTACTGCGATTGTCAATCCGCTTGTCAAGCGTGGCGATTATGGCTTATCATCCTTACAAGAGAGGACTATATTCAGCAGTGGATTTATACAGACCTAATAATATATTCTTACGCTAATAATATATGCGACGACCTCCGTGAACGAGTGGCGTGCACATCGGTTTTCATGTTTCTCTGAGGCTCTAGGTTCGATTCCCGGTCGGTTCAATGTAGAAAACACTTGCTATATTTTCTCGCGTCTGAGTGTTTGTAGTACCTACCTTCATAGTTTAGGATTCCGTAATACAAGTGCTTAAGCTGCTTGCTTTAGGATCACAATGTAAGTGATTTTTTCCCTATCTATGCATGTATTTAAAAAAGTATACACTCCTAGGGAATGTTAAATTAGTCGTCTATACTGTTCTATTCCACTAATTACGTCAATCTATCGAACATTTAAATAACGCAACACCGCCGCATTCGGTGCATTCGAAATTCAAAATTCACGTTGAACACAGTCAAGTTTGATTACGTTTGCAATCATAACTTCGACTAGTCTGTAACACTAACACTGGCCTCTCGTTCGCCTCATAACGAGGAGAAACGAATGAATCATGAATTTCAATAAAAGAGTTACGATTGTTCATTTTCCCTTCAGCGGGGGGTGGGGAGAGCCTAAAAGGCACAAAGGCGGCGGATCGGGCTTTGATCTCGACGCTCCATTGGCACATTTTTTTGCCTCTTTTTTATGAAAAGCGTTCGCGAATCTACGTCACTTTATTGCCGGAGAATGATTTATTTTAACGTAAAATATTTTTATTTTTCAAGAAGCGAAATAAGTACGTTATAGAAAGAAAGCGACGTTTATTAAAAATACAATAGGTAATATATCTTCACGCCATTCCCAATACATGAGTAGACAGAGGTTCAGACAATTAAGTCTTTTCGACCTACCTTCCTTCCGAAGACACTTTTGTGGTCACAAACCCTCGTTTGTGCCATTAGTTCTAATTTCACTTAAAGATGTTGAAAATGTTTCTCTTGAGTAAATATTATGTTAAAACCTTAACGAGGCCTTTATTGTGAGAGGACATTCGAATTACTTTGAATTTACATGACCATTCACGGTTCGCGTTCAAACATTCACATTCATCACACAAATGTTATGTATCGACAGCTTTCGTCAATTTTAAAACTTATATTGCATTGATTAGTTTTCATGTTTCCTTGACATTTTAAGCTAGGCAATGATCATACGTTGATTACGTCATTTCGATGAATTGCGTATAACAGGATGTGAAAATAACAAAACCGCTTGTTGTAACGAAAGTAATTCCCGTAGGTTTTATATTTTTTTATAACACAAATTATATTGTTTGATGTTATAGTGGCCAGAACTTTAATTGTATTTTGAAATTATTATTTTTTTTATACAATAGGGAGGCAAACGAGCGTGGCTCACGTGATGGTAAGTGATTTCCGCCGCCCACGCACACCCGCAATACCAGATGCGTTGCCGGCCTTCGAGTGCCCCCCCCCCCCAGAATGGGGGGAGGGGTGTGTGGGCCTCCGGTTACCTGCACTCACCAGACGAAACGCAGAAGTTTATTAGACTTCTACTTCACGCCGGTATTCTGTGAGGTCGTGGTACTTCCCCGGTCGAGCCGGCCTATTCATGCAACAACAAAAGCTGATGCGTGGCTCTACCACTGTAAAACTGTTAATGCGTGGCTCTACCACTGTATGAAACATCGTACAAAATTAAAAAAAAAAATGTACTTTTTTTATCTAATGGCTTTTTGCTGTAGTGTTTTTGGCCTGAACACCTGTCACATGATTACAAATAAGCTATTGTGAACAGTGTACAGTTTATGTTATTAAAATAAAAATATACAGAAATCTGAGTATCCTAATATTTTTTATCTTTGAAATATGTTTACTACATTTCTAATACTACACTGAATTTAGAAATTGATTGATTAGTCAGTTTTCGTATATTCTCATCAACATATTTTAAACCATCTGTTTTAAAAGTACATCAATATACATTATAAAGGTTAACTTTTTGTTCCTAAAGTCAAATTTATTTATTTTACACAATACCTAATTCCATTAGATCATTAAACTATGTATATGGTTCAACATTTTAATGGTCTTCCTTCAGTAGATTTAGAGGAAATAAGCTTTCAGGATAGATGGACAGACATGGGAAGGATCTGTGAGTGCTCTGTTCTACTTTATTTATATGGAACCTTAAAAATTATGATGTTGTATCGTAGGAGTTTTTTCAACAAAAAACGCCATTAGAATTTTAAGTTGTATTGAATTTCATAATCAAAAAAACATGGACCAGTTTAATGCAGAGTTGTAGCTCTTGAAGCCATGACACACATTTGGAAATCAATTATACACTGCTATTAAGATAATTAATTAACAAGTTTTTTTTTAAATTGTCTAAAAATCTATATTTATACAAAACTTATAAAATTAATGTGTGAGGTTTATAACCAAAAATGTGAAGTATTATGAAATATATGTCTCTATTCTAAATAGATCTGACAAATAATACTAACCAATCATTAAAGAAAAGAAAAGATAGAAATAAATTACCGAAACCAGCATAAAGTAGGCCAGATACAAAAGTGTTTGATCATTCACAAACACTCAATCCTCAAATCTACAACATGCTGAAATTCAATTACTGAGAGGCTAGCCCACATCCAAGAAACTCAAATATTCTTGAATACAATAAATATTCAAATTAATTGTGCAATGTAAACATCAAACTTGCAGTATCCACAGCAAAACTATCCGCTAGCCAGCTTCGACAACCTTGGAATTATACACATGTTAGACAATCTGTTACCAACTTTGTTTCATAGCCGATAAAGTTTTATATAGAATGTCATTACAGACTTAACAATGACCTTGCATATCATCGCCTAAATTAAATGTTACATTCATCAAAGCAAACTGAATTACACAAACTAAATAATTAATGTATAGCTAGTTTTTTTTTCATCTGAATATAATGAATGAAATGGTGCCAGTCTAACCTAATTACAGTGTAACATTAATAAATTAAAGTTTGATAGATGAAAATAATGTTATTCTTTCAGTTTGTTAGTTGAGATGACTTCAAATAAATAAAGCAAATAAAAGCGTTCAAGATGTGAAATAAAAAATTTCAAGAAGAGTAAATTTTGCCAGAAACCAAGGTATGAAACAAGATTCTGTACATTATAGTGATGATCACACCAACGATGCAACGACTAAGCCATGAGTGGGTCGGTGTGAGGCTAAATACGAAGGCTCACGACATCGAGTACATGTTTACAGTGCGATGGAGGAGTTGACGGCAAACGCTACACCTACGCTGCATGCTCACACTCCGCTGAGGGCAGAAAGGCACGTGCGCGCCACGTTACGTGGTAGCATCCTCTTTAAGAGAGTGGTGAACATCAGCACAGGTGGTAAGTGAGCAATTGCGCGCGTGAGGCATGCGCGCCACCAACAACCACAAAGCCAATGAGGAGCGAAACGAATGTACAGGCTGACGACTCACCGAAATGAGACGTTATATTGCCATGGCCGTTGGCCATTGGCAAGGCCGTCACCAAGTCTTGAACTAAAAAACAACGACCATCTTTTAACATAGCATACAATAAAACACACTAAAATATAACAATAATGTAATTAATTCTTCCGCCATTTAGAAGGCGAATCAAAAATAAATAATAACCTAATTCTGCCGAAAACAGAAACAATCAAAATATCATGGCAGTATATTATTGAACTACGAGAAAAACATATTTCATGTAAATACGCGGTTTCTTATCAATTGATTTAATTTTTAGTACAATTTAACAACTTTTTCCACTTGTAATAGCTTCATTATCACATAAATAGGTCAAAGTGATAACAACGCCACATTCTGATAAGAATCTTGTTGGAACTTAGCTAGTACCAGGGTCGACTATAGTGTGTCAATGTTAATTTTGCTTGCCAAATACGCAATGAAGCGATATATATTATTCAAAGTGAATTATTAGTCACTCACCTGAGCTAAAATGTGATCTTTTGATGTCTCCATTTTCAGAATCTCCGTCTAGAGGTCGTTTTCTGGAGTCCGTGATTTCCGGACTAGGGCAAGTATCCATACCCGTGTCAGCGGCCATGTTGAATTTCAGGGCAAAACTCTAAACTTCTTTAGCATAATTCCCATTACGTAATTGCTTCAAAATGCGTATACGGATGCGGCACAATGCATTATTCAAACATATACATATAGGATACACTTAACACTTAAACTATAACTTAGAGGTTTGAAGTTTGAATAAATCTAATACTAAAATATAAGAAGGGAAGTGACACTATATTTGTTACGTCTAAATGTTATGTGAACCTTTGTCGATACTGCTCTGCGGTTGTTGTATATGGCGCATGGCCAATGTGAATTTAGCCACAGACGAGAATCCGTTATGTTGGTAGCGCTAAGTTTTGACAACTACCAGCTGATTACTTTAGTGTTGTACAAAGGCAAATATATATAACTTCATTCTTCTTACCGTGATAATAGAACATATATTTTCAACAATTTCAGATTCCTAATCTACATTATTTTAGTAAACTAAACTTTTGCTGCATTAAAAATCAGTGAAAAAATATATAAAACTTATTTTTGTGCAAAGATAATATTACTTTGGCATATTGCAAAGATAACATTACGGCATTGTAATATAAACTTTAAGGTTAATTCAAAATGTATAAAAATAATTTATTAGAGCTAATTCTAGGATTGTTTAATTAATATCTAAAAGTCTTTTGTTGGTGAAGCAATCTCCAATTCTCTCTGCATTTAACATTTGATACAACACTGTCTGTCTGCTCTGTTATTTGTTTACATCTTTGCCTGTTTTGGTCTATAAATAATTTTTTTTATGTGTATATTCCTATGATAACAAATAAATACTATTTTATACAAAATCTAATAAAGGCTGCGACCTACTTCTCTTCTATTTTACACAAATGATGTACATCACTATCCAGAAATATTACAAGGTCGTCCAATTATTGTCCAATAGGAAAGTCACAGCATGAGTACATATTTGTTACTTGTAGCGAACTTCATTGACTTACTATACCATTCGTATTTAAATTCTATAACAGCCAATGTTACGGAATTAAATAAGTCTTTTAAGGTAATAATTTTTAAATATATCTATAATCTAAGTTATTACAATTTAAATTAAATAAATAAATAAATAGGTCCACGCAATTCCCAATACAGGGCAACCCCTGGTCTACTCTAGACAATTAAGTCCCTTTGACCCACTTTCCACCGAATATATTTTCGGGACAACGTGACAGGTTGTGAGCCGTCGTTCGTAAGTTTTTGAAAAACTCATTCGTACATAAGTTTATGAAAAATCCATTGGTACTAGCCTGACACCTGGGGAGCGAACTCGGATCTCTTGACTCGAAATTCCAACCACCCAACCACTCGACTATCGTGACTAATAGTTTCTTAATAAAAATAATTAATTTTAGTATAGAAAAAGGAAAATTTCTAGTATCAAAGACTATTATTTAAAACAACAGGATTTCGCGTAAAAAGGTTTCTGTAATGTAAAGAGAAACTCCACAAATATAATAGTTTGATCCCGTTGGGCCTTTTAAATTACTGTAATTAAGGATTAATATACCATTATGGCCTTTTTTAAGTTACTTTTCTTCACGCACAGTCTCTGACGGGGTAGCCAGAGAGAACAGATCGACAGGTGTCACAATCCTTGCAATAACTCTTTCGCTTCTTTTACACTCATCATTTTCTTCATACATGCGCGTCTATGTATCTGTGTACTCTTGACCCTCCCCTCTTCGAGCAATTTGCTCACATGGTCATCGGAAGTTAGTCACGGCCTATCCTCCACATTTTTTCTGCAGCCATCACACACATTGCTCAGACCCAAAGTAAGTTGCTAAACGTGTTATGGATTAGGAAACAACCAACGTAGCACAAACACCCACACCCGAGACAATGTAGACAGTATCTTCTACATTGACCCGACCGGGAAACGATCACGGTATCTCAGAGCTGGTGACAACATGAGAACCGTCTCCGCCACTCTACGGAAGTCGTGTGTTTCTATGGGAGTCATAATATTTTTTATTAATTTTCCACCTATCTGTGTGTAGACCGGACGGTTAGAACTGTCGAGCATTGTACAGCAAATTCAGAAAGTTGATTTTTAAACATTTGTTGCCGATACAATCTTTATTAGATTACTGCATTATGCCTGCCAGCAGTGGCGGCTATATAAATACACTTGTAAGTGGAAGAGTAGCTCGATACCAACACTACTTAGAACTGATAAAACAGTCGAAAGTTCGGTCGACCTGCACAATACAAAGATTTATAAAGTGGTTAGATGAAGGTGTTTTTGAACACTGCTTTCGCTTAGTTTTATAAATAAAAAAGACATCGTATAAAAGTAATTTTATTATATTATAGCGAATTAACATTAAATGCGTCAAATGCATATAAACAGCTGCGAAGTTATACAGCGTATTTATTTATAAACGTTATGATAGCGAAGGAAGGAAGGAAATTAGGCAATTGAGGAAGAAAACCGGAAGCTAAGAACTTAATTAGAACTTTTCGTCTTCTAAAATCTCTGTCGCATAAAATAACTATACTGATTATTTATTATTATTAAAATTTAAGAAAACAAGACTAACATGTTTCAAATCAAATCATAAGCATATTATTACAGCTATTTAAAAATATTGTTTATTCCATTCGACCAGCTGTAGCAAAAAAAATGTTATAAACCTTAGCTTTTCGTAACAACTGTTACAAACTTTCAAACTCAAAAAGTACATAAACGTAGGGTGCGAACACATATAAGTTTATATCGGAGTAAAGACAATAGAATCTCTTTATTTATTTTCTATATAATCTCTAGATTATTTTTATTTTAAAACTAATAACAAAATATAAGCAGTGTCAGCTATAGTTTTGGCTGCATCATTCCAAAATCATATATCAAAACATTTGTTTTAATATACAAAGGTCTAAAACCCATTTTAAAAGGAAAAATATTCAAGATTTGTATCGACAAAATTTCAGTAAAATACCTTAAAATTTTTTATCAAAATGTATATCCAAAGCTTACTTCTTATCGTAATTAAATTTCCAATTAGCAAACATGTTAAACGAATAAAAATTATAGTAATTACGAAACTGCTCAGTAACGATTTATTAACGATTGTCATAATTGATTCAGAACTACTACGACCTTGTCTTTTATAGTTTCGAAGTGGATTAGATTTCTCAATATTGAAATATCAATACTTATTCATGTCGCCCGTTAATATAAAATTAGTGTTACCATAAAAATACACTTATTCTCAGTTCCCTCGAAAGTAATGAGCAACTGAGGACACAGCCTTTAATACCCTAATAGAAGCAGCTGACGGGATAAAAATCTCGAACAATACCAGATATAAAGACCTTAGAATAGACTGGGAAGGCCAATATCCTGCGCCATTTTTTTAATATATGTTAATTTACCTTCTTATTCTTTAGCGTGAAAGGTGTTACTGGTTTGTAGCATTTACAGTAAGCGATTTTTTCCTACATTGGCTAATACAAGCATTAAAATTAGCATGTATTTAAAAATATCATATTAACTATTATCTAAGTACGAAATTACGAGAAAAATCTCCAAATTAATTTTAAAATTATCTCTATTATATATTAAACGCCGCATTTAGCGTTTCTCAAAACTGACATTTAAATTAAAATTCAAAAATTCTCCACTCATTATAAAATTTCGTCAAAAATTACCACAAGTTTCAGTGTAAATATATTTATTCATGTTTAATTACAAAAACTACACAGGTTTACAAAAACACAAGCTATGTACAGTTAAAGAGAAAATAATAGTTCAATACACTTCCCAACTTTCGTAGCTTCGTAACAAAAAATAGCCTTGACTCTGTTACAATTAATACAACAACTATTCATAACGTTAATTTTTTATACAATTTACTGGATGAATACACTACTTTTATAACTGAAACAATTCATGGTTCTTGTTGGTGTAGATACGCATGATTTTGCTTAACAAATTTAAGTTTTTAGTATTAGGTGTTTGCAGACTTATAAAGGCTATTAAACTCAAGGAATATATGGACCCCATAGAAATTTCACCATGAATGTTTAAAACTATCCATATAGATAAAATTAAAGATCTATATGTAATTCCAAATAAATAGCTTCCCTGTAAATGCCTGTGAAAGTATATATAGTACTTGTATATATATAGTTTGTTCCAGCTTGTCTCTGAAATGGCTGGATTGATTTTAACTGGACTTTGACTGGTAGATAACTGATGTTATAATTTTAAAACATCCAAAAAGTAACAGACACAGATCTTTATCCACCATTGGATATCCACGGTACATCACTAATGTAAATAGAACAGCAAAGATAATATTGAGCAAGGCTATTTTATTTACAGCACAAATTCAATCAGCATCGCTTATAATATTCCCAAATTCAATCAACACCTATAATTTATATTTGGGGGGGTATGCCCTGACCGCTATCGGGCTGGTGGGGATGGTGGGGTGGCTACGGAGCTAGGAACTAAGTGGTACGTCAACCACCAGGACAGTAACGGTTGTGTGATGGCGACGAACAGTAGGAAGTACACTCTCCGTTTGGTGCCACCACCGCTCGGTTTCGACCAGTTGTCCGCGTATGGGTTTGGTGAGCTGTAAGCCGTAGGATAACCGTAGGCGGCTTGTTCCGGTACATGCGGTCCTCCTGATAGCAGCTGAAGCCGGAGTGTTTTCACCTGAAAACGTTGAAAGTGGAGTATAGTGACAGCCTGCGAAGGCTCACACTACTGGGCAAACTTACTTTGGCCACTCTTATATTTTTTTTTTATAGAAAAGGCCGGCAAACGAGCAGGCGGCTCACGTGATGGTAAGTGATTACCGCCGCCCATGAACACCCACAATACCAGAGGCATAGCAGATGCGTTGCCGGCCTTAGAGTGCCCCCCCCCCCCAAATTGGGGGAGGGGGGTGTGTGGGCCTCTGGTTACCTCCACTCACCAGACGAAACGCAGAAGTTTGTAAGACTTCTACTTCACCCCGGTATTCTGTGCAACAACAAAAGCTGATGCGTGGCTCTACCACTGTTGAATATTGTTTGGAATATAAGAGCGGGGTAACTTTGGTCATGTTGCTTCAATGCAGATTGGCGAACTTTACAAAAAAAATATCTTCACGCAATTCCCAATACAGAGGTAGACAGAGGTCTAGTCTAGACATTTAAGCCCCTTCGACCCACCTTCCACCGAAGATATTTTCGGGACAACGTGACAGGTGGTGAGCCCGTCGCCGTCTTTATGTCCAAGCCAACGATATAATTTGTATATAGGTTTTTAGGAAAACCCATTGGTACGGTCACTTGAGGATCGAACTCGGGTCTCTTGACTCTAAATTCCGACCACCCAACCACTCGGCTATTGTGACTTTTATCGGACTTTACACATTCTCGAAATATTTTGTTTCCAGTAATATCTTTCAAAAACGGAGTGTTTTTAATGATGCCTGCCTCAGGGATCGAAGCTGGATCGGATTATTTAATAACATAGCGTTCAGCATGTATGAATGAATAAATGAAAAAGGAGTAGTCTTCACCATAAAGTCGGTAGATGGCGTTATTTTATTAATGTCTTTATAGATGTGAAGTTATGGACATTCAAGTTAGTAGCTCGAACAATTTCTGGAACAGTGTCCAATGCTGATAAGACCGTTACGAAAGAGAGATTTAAATTTTCAACTGATGCGTATGGGACACGCGCGGGATTCACTTCCGGCCTTAGTCAGTTGATTTGTTATTATTAATTAATAACCTAAAAAATTTAGATACAAAATAAAACTAAATAAATAAACATCTTCACGACATTCCCAATTAAGTCCTTTCAAACCACCTTCCACGGAAGACATTTTTGGGACAACGTGACAGGCGGTGAGCCCGTCGCCGTCTTTATGTCCAAGCCACCGATATAAATCATACATTAAAAGAAGTCATTGGTACGATCGAAGTCGGGTCTCTTGACTCGAATTCCGATCACATTAGTCATATAACATTAGTCAATAAACTCACCAGAAAATAAGACAAAGCGAAACTGCTGTACAGCAAACAGCTATAGTATCCAGTCTTGCCCAGTATCAAGCCACCGAGGAGGCTTCCGATCATGATGGTGTACTTGTACCCCGAGAAGGCCAGCAGGTCCAGCGTCTTCAGGTTGGTGGTGGTGTTGGTGACATAGAGGGTCACCAGGTACAGGATCATTTCGAAGATTATGTAAGCGAGGGCGCTCGAAGCCTGAATGCCAATTTGCTCCGGGGAGAACCTGTGTTGGATACCTGGAATTTACAATAAAAAAATAATATCAATACTGGGGTAGACAGAGGTCCAGTTAAGTCTTTTCGACTCACCTTTCACCGAAGACATTGTTTCGGAACCAAGTGCCAGGTGGTGAGCCTGTCGCCGTCTTCATCATACAAAAGTTTTTGAAAAAAAAAAAAAGCCACTGGTACAAATCTACCATCTGGGGATCGAACTCGGGGTCTCTCCATTTCAACTCCGACCATCTAACTATATATAACTATTATAATAATTATATCAACTTTGATATATATATATATATATATATATATATATATATATATATATATATATATATATATATATATATATATATATATATATATATATATATATATATATATATATATAATGTTATATATGGTATATAGGTTTACTATTATCGCCACATTTAGAGATCCAAACAATGTAGCAGCTAAATACCATTAAAATGCTTCAAAGGTAATTGCGCGAGCACTTATTGAAGGCTTGATTTGTTTCTGGTTACTTTGGCAACGCTACTGTTAAAGATATGTATGTATGTTTGTTTGTTTGTATATAAGTATATTTATATAGTATTTATATGTAAGTGTATACATGTATGTGTATATGTATGTATATGTATGTGTATGTATGTCTGTGTTATATTTTCGTTGTCCTACCACAAATTTCACCATACCATAGGTTGACTGGAAGAGAATGCCTATAGGCATTAAGTCCGCCTTTTGTGACCTATATGGAATATATACAGATTAAATAAATAAAAATGCAAAATGTCAATGGGCCAGGGTTGTTGTTAAGTTTTGTCGCAAGTACTTTAGCTATTTTGGGATCAGAGCAATGTATGTAATGTTGTCCCTATCTATGTGTCTAGTTATGTACAGCAATGTATATGATGTTGTCCCTATCTGTCTATGTATGTACAGCAATGTATATGATGCTGTCCCTATTTATATGTCTAGGTATGTACAGCAATGTATATGGTGTTGTCCCTATCTGTGTTTCTATGTATGTACGGCAATGTATATGATGTTGTCCCTATGTGTGTCTATGTATGTACGGCAAGGTATATGATTTTGTCCCTATCTATGTGTCTATGTATCTAAAGCAATGTAAATGATGTTGTCCCTATCTATGTGCCTATGTATGTACAGCAATGTATATGATGTTGTCCCTATCTATGTGTCTAGGTATGTATGGCAAGGTATATGATTTTGTCCCTATCTATGTGTCTATGTATCTACAGCAATGTAAATGATGTTGTCTCTATCTATGTGCCTATGTATGTACAGCAATGTATATGATGTTGTCCCTATCTATGTGTCTATGTATCTACAGCAATGTAAATGATGTTGTCCCTATCTATGTGCCTATGTATGTACAGCAATGTATGATGTTGTCTCTATCTATGTGCCTATGTATGTACAGCAATGTATATGATGTTGTCCCTATCTATGTGTCTATGTATCTACAGCAATGTAAATGATGTTGTCCCTATCTATGTGCCTATGTATGTACAGCAATGTATATGATGTTGTCCCTATCTATGTGTCTAGTTATGTACAGCAATGTATGTGATGTTGTCCTTATCTGTGTCTAGGTATGTACAGCAATGTATGTGATGTTGTCCTTATCTATGTGTCTATGTATGTACAGCAATATATATGATGTTGTCTCTATCTATGTGTCTATGTATGTACAGCCATGTATATGATGTCTCTATCTATGTGTCTATGTATGTACAGCAATGTATGTGATGTTGTCCCTATCTGTGTCTAGGTATGTAGACCAATGTATATGATGTTGTCCCTATCTGTGTCTAGGTATGTAGAGCATTGTATGTGATGTTGTCCCTATGTGTGTCTATGTATGTACAGCAATGTATATGGTGTTGTCCCTATCTATGTGTCTAGTTATGTACAGCAATGTATGTGATGTTGTCCCTATCTGTGTCTAGGTATGTACAGCAATGTATATGATGTTGTCTCTATCTATGTGTCTATGTATGTACAGCCATGTATATGATGTCGTCTATCTATGTGTCTATGTATGTACAGCAATGTATGTGATGTTGTCCCTATCTGTGTCTAGGTATGTACAGCAATGTATATGATGTTGTCCCTATCTATGTGTCTAGTTATGTACAGCAATGTATGTGATGTTGTCCTTATCTGTGTCTAGGTATGTACAGCAATGTATGTGATGTTGTCCCTATCTATGTGTGTCTATGTATGTACAGCAATGTAAATGATGTTGTCCCTATCTGTGTCTAGGTATGTACAGCAATGTATATGATGTTGTCCCCATCTGTGTCTAGGTATGTAGAGCATTGTATGTGATGTTGTCCCTATCTGTGTCTAGGTATGTACAGCAATGTATGTGATGTTGTCCCCATTCGTGTCTAGGTATGTAGAGCATTGTATGATGTTGTCCCTATCTATGTACGTGTGATGTTGTCCCCATTCGTGTCTAGGTATGTACAGCAATGTAAATGATGTTGTCCCTATCTATGTACGTGTGTGATGTTGTCCCTATGTGTGTCTATGTATCTAAAGCAATGTAAATGATGTTGTCCCTATCTATGTGTCTATGTATCTACAGCAATGTAAATGATGTTGTCCTATCTATGTGCCTATGTATGTACAGCAATGTATATGATGTTGTCCCCATCTATGTGTCTATGTATCTAAAGCAATGTAAATGATGTTGTCCCTATCTATGTGCCTATGTATGTACAGCAATGTATGATGTTGTCCTATCTGTGTCTAGGCATGTACAGCAATGTATATGATGTTGTCCCTATCTGTGTGTCTATGTATCTACAGCAATGTAAATGATGTTGTCTCTATCTATGTGCCTATGTATGTACAGCAATGTATGTGATGTTGTCCTATCTATGTGTCTATGTATCTAAAGCAATGTAAATGATGTTGTCCTATCTGTGTCTAGTATGTACAGCAATGTATATGATGTTGTCCCTATCTGTGTCTAGGCATGTACAGCAATGTATGTGATGTTGTCCTTATCTGTGTCTAGGTATGTACAGCAATGTATGTGATGTTGACCCTATCTATGTACGTGTGATGTTGTCCCTATCTATGTGTCTATGTATGTACAGCAATATATATGATGTTGTCTCTATCTATGTGTCTAGTTATGTACAGCAATGTATACAATGTTGTCTCTATCTATGTGTCTATGTATGTACAGCAATGTATGTGATGTTGTCCCTATCTGTGTCTAGGTATGTAGACCAATGTATATGATGTTGTCCCTATCTATGTGTCTAGGTATGTACAGTAATGTATGTGATGTTGTCCCCATCTATGTGTCTAGGTATGTACAGCAATGTATGTGATGTTGTCCCTATCTGTGTCTAGGTATGTACAGTAATGTATGTGATGTTGTCCCTATCTATGTGTCTAGGTATGTACAGCAATGTATATGATGTTGTCTCATCTATGTGTCTATGTATGTACAGCCATGTATATGATGTTGTCTCTATGTGTCTATGTATGTACAGCAATGTATGTGATGTTGTCCCTATCTGTGTCTAGGTATGTAGAGCAATGTATATGATGTTGTCCCTATCTGTGTCTAGGTATGTAGAGCATTGTATGTGATGTTGTCCCTATCTGTGTCTAGGTATGTACAGCAATGTATGTGATGTTGTCCCTATCTGTGTCTAGGTATGTACAGCATTGTATGTGATGTTGTCCCTATCTATGTACGTGTGTGATGTTGTCCCTATGTGTGTCTATGTATGTACAGCAATGTATGTGATGTTGTCCCTATCTGTGTCTAGGTATGTACAGCAATGTATGTGATGTTGTCCTTAACTATGTGTTTATGTATGTACAGCAATGTATACAATGTTGTCTCTATGTGTCTATGTATGTACAGCAATGTATATGATGTTGTCTATATCTATGTGCCTATGTATGTACAGCAATGTATGTGATGTTGTCCCTATCTATGTGTCTAGGTATGTATGGCAATGTATATGATGTAGTCCCTATCAGTGTCTAGGTATGTACAACAATGTATGTGATGTTGTCTATATCTATGTGCCTATGTATGTACAGCAATGTATGTGATGTTGTCCCTATCTGTGTCTAGGTATGTACAGCAATGTATATGATGTTGTCCTTATCTGTGTCTAGTATGTACAGCAATGTATGTGATGATGTCCCTATCTGTGTCTAGGTATGTACAGCAATGTATATGATGTTGTCCCTATCTGTGTCTAGTATGTACAGCAATGTATATGATGTTGTCTATCTATGTGTCTATGTATGTACAGCAATGTATGTGATGTTGTCCCTATCTGTGTCTAGGTATGTAGACCAATGTATATGATGTTGTCCCTATCTGTGTCTAGGTATGTAGAGCATTGTATGTGATGTTGTCCCTATCTGTGTCTAGGTATGTACAGCAATGTATGTGATGTTGTCCCTATCTGTGTCTAGGTATGTAGAGCATTGTATGTGATGTTGTCCCTATCTGTGTCTAGGTATGTACAGCAATGTATATGATGTTGTCTCTATCTATGTGTCTATGTATGTACAGCCATGTATATGATGTTGTCTCTATGTGTCTATGTATGTACAGCAATGTATGTGATGTTGTCCCTATCTGTGTCTAGGTATGTACAGCAATGTATATGATGTAGTCCCTATCAGTGTCTAGGTATGTACAACAATGTATGTGATATTGTCCCCTATCTGTGTCTAGTATGTACAGCAATGTATGTGATGTTGTCCCTATCTATGTGTCTAGGTATGTAGAGCATTGTATGTGATGTTGTCCCTATCTGTGTCTAGGTATGTACAGCAATGTATGTGATGTTGTCCCTATCTGTGTCTAGGTATGTACAGCAATGTATGTGATGTTGTCCTTAACTATGTGTTTATGTATGTACAGCAATGTATACAATGTTGTCTCTATCTATGTGCCTATGTATGTACAGCAATGTATATGATGTTGTCTATATCTATGTGCCTATGTATACAGTAATGTATGTGATGATGTCCCTATCTGTGTCTAGGTATGTATGGCAATGTATATGATGTAGTCCCTATCAGTGTCTAGGTATGTACAGCAATGTATGTGATGTTGTCCCTATCTGTGTCTAGGTATGTACAGCAATGTATGTGATGTTGTCCCTATCTGTGTCTAGGTATGTACAGCAATGTATGTGATGTTGTCCCTATCTGTGTCTAGGTATGTACAGCAATGTATGTGATGTTGTCCCTATCTGTGTCTAGGTATGTACAGCAATGTATGTGATGTTGTCCCTATCTGTGTCTAGGTATGTACAGCAATGTATGTGATGTTGTCCCTATCTGTGTCTAGGTATGTACAGCAATGTATGTGATGTTGTCCCTATCTGTGTCTAGGTATGTACAGCAATGTATATTATGTTGTCCCTATCTATGTGTCTATGTATGTAACCGATGTTACCCAGCATGAACCCGGCCAGCAGCACGTAGGTGACGTAGCCCATGGAGGGTATGTAGAGGTCGGGCGCGTTGAGGTCGTAGCGCGGCTGCACCGGCGTGTCCTGGTCGTACTTCACCATCCACTCCTGAAATGCAACACCAATGAACATAGAAACATTCATATTAATCATACAAATATTCGCCCCAAGCGAGATTTGATAAAAAAATAAATATCTTCACGCATAGTGCTGTACTAGAGGTAGATAGAGAGCAATATTAATTCGACCCACCTTTCACCGAAGCTGATATGGAACTACGTGTCAGGTGATGAGTATATATATCTGAGCGTGATTTGAAGATTTTTTTAAATCTATTATTAAATATTAGTCACGATAGCCGAGTGGATTGGTTGGTCGGAATTGCGAGTGAAGAGACCCGAGATCGATTCCTAGGTGGCAGACTAGTACCTATGGGTTTTTCAAAAATTTATGTACGAATTATATCGTTGACTTGGACATAAAGGCGGCGACGGGCGCACCATCTATCACGTTGTTCCGAAAATATCTTCGGTGGAAGGTGGGTCAAAGGGACTATTTGGATAAGGGACTATTTCAATATCGGCCCCAGAGTTCACTAGAGATTATAATCCCAAACATCCAACAACTATTGTGCTAAATCAACAATGTTTTGTAAAAATTAGACCATCTCAGAGATCATGATGAGAAACTTATTGATACTGTAAATATTTTTAGTTACCTTATGAGTGTAAGGAAACATAATTAGAAGTAACTTCTTGATAACGTAGCGAGTGTCGACAGCAAAGTAATAACGGAGGCGAGACACTGGGACGTAGCGGCCGAGTTCCCTCTGCACTGCTTCCCGACCCTGGGCTGCTAACTGGTTGCCGTATTGAAGAGCCATATCCTGGAAATAAGTAATTTTATGTAAAGTCTATGCTGATTTCAAAAGGTGATTAATCATGATCTTCAGACATTGCAAGAATATTTTATGTATAGAACATACACACACAGGTGGTATGTCGTATATATAAAAGTGTACCACAGTAGGTGGTACCCACGAGATGGAAAAAGAAGAAAAGATAGACAAACAAAGATGAGATCGGAGAAACTACTGGTACAACCTAGCAAAGGAAAGCCAATTATGAAAACTTGTTGATAGCCCTAATAAGTAGCAATGGAGATTGTCCATGTATTTCACTTATATTCAATTATATCTTATATTCAACTATATTCAATTATATCTTAAATAAATATCTTCACGCAATTCCCAATACAGGGGTAGACAGAGGTCTAGTCTAGACATTTAAGTCCCTTCGACCTACCTTCCACCGAAGATATTTTCGGGACAACGTGACAGGTGGTGAGCCCGTTGCCGCCTTTATGTCCAAGCCAACGACATAATTCGTACATAAGTTTTTGAAAAACTTATTGGTACGAGCCTGCCACTTGGGGATCGAACTCAGGTCTCTCGACTCGCAATTCCGACTACCGAACCCCTCCGCTATTGTGACTTTTTTTTGTGACAATTATATCTTAGTCAATAGTAATTCAATCTATATGAAGTAATCAAATTATTAAATAGAAACTATGTTATATAGAACAGAAACTATAAATTTATGTACCTCTGCTCTACCACACCGGTTACTTTCTAGTCCCTGTGCACCACATGCATCAGTTGGGAGTATCTTTCTCCTACTTACGCCTCTGTGCAACATCTGAATTATTCTAATTAATCTAACATCTTACCTAAATGTCCAAAACTTTACAGCAAAGAAGTCATTATAACAATAACACCATCTACACCGTTATGATGCAATTTTTATTGATTTTTGAAGCATGATTTTTAAGTCATGCGCGATTTTATTTAATTTATGAAAAAAATGTTTTGGTTGTGGTTGGGTGACTGAAATTTTAATCAGGAGACTAGACATAGACTAGACATTTCCCAGAAAGGCTTGTAACAAAGATTTTTTTTTTTTCAAAATTTATGCTTATCCCAGATATAATATGGTAATATGTAGGTAAGAAGGTCTAAGAATTTTCTAGATCTTCAACATTAACCCTGCATTGGAAATCTTTAACATTATAAAAAAATATTACTTGTACTGCAGGCTGTTGCAAAAAAGATCCAATTTGCGCTGGTGAAGCCATTGATGTGGGAGCAAAAGTATTAGGGTAACCAAAATCTGGAAAGAGAATAGAAACACAATAATTGTTAAGAGAAATCAAGAGTATATTCACACATTTTCCTAATATTGAGGTACACCTAGGTCTAGACAATTAAGTTTGTCTGTTTGACCCACCTTTGAAAATAGCCTGTTTGGGAGAACATGAAAGGTTGTGAGGCTATCACAAAAAAAAAATACAAGAAAACAGAGAACCATTAAATGAAAGGCAATGTCCACCCCATAGAGTCAACCTCATAGAGATCACTCTGTATAGGTATGGCATGGGTTTGTGAGAAAATTATATTTTATAAAGGTTTAGTCCCTACTGTACACTCACATTGTACTGTACCATGTTATGAAAAGGCCTATTAGAAGCTCACCTGGCTCTCAGTTGCACCCATTATTAAATCAGTTTAAAAATCTATATTTTTATTAAGCTATGGTTTTTAACTGCCATATTACAGTGCCACCTTTGACCATGAAGGGTTGATTTTTTGTAATTATTAATGGGTAAGAAGTTCATTTGTAACCCTTATTTTATGGTAACCCTTAAGTATAAGGATGAAGAAATCACTCAAAAGACCCAATATACATGTTTTAACATTTATCAGGATATGCAGAGGCTATGTGCATATGGGCCATGTCTGAATAGCCTTCAAATCAATTGTGCCATTGTGTGAAATGTATTAAAAGGAACAATAAACATATTGAAAACCTTTCTTAATTATAATATTAGTATTATATCTTTAAACTTACTTCCAGAAGGTTCCGTTGTGGCAAAGTCCTGACCATGATCTACTTGAATTCCCTCTTGATACGGCGGTGGAGGTCCACCTGGTGGATATCCAGGGTTATACATTGGGTTAGGGCTGTACTGCGGTACCGGTGACGGTGCACCCATAGCCGAAACATCACTAACGCGTTTTGCTTTCCTTGGCCCGCCCGAAACACTAACTAAAGGTAAAGTCTAATTACAAAAACGTGCAGGAGATTTAGTTTGTAGAAATCTAATAAATAAGAATAACCTAAGAACTTAACGATAATTTAAAACAATAAATCATAGTATGTAGTAGAGCGAGACCAATAAAATGTGACATTATTTTATTGCTTTTCAACTTACCATTTCTTGATGCATTAAAATTCATGATTCATATATAACAATTTTAGGTCAACATAAGAATTATGACATATTAAAAGTTCAATTTAAAATATAAATTTTAAGATTTGATTTGATAGAAACACATCATCACATCAACGTCCGATTTGTTGTATTTTGACATTGACAACCAAAGACAATGACGGTTGATAACTACCAAACAATAGATTAAAAACTACGTACAATATGCGAGTTGAATGATGCATGAATACTAAAACTCGAATACTTTTACATCTCGAAATATTACAACTAGAACACTTCACGAGTTGTAAAAGTGCACTACGGGTCATAGTACTTTCGTAAAGGAGGATTCGCCACAACCGTTACACGTAGCACGCGATTTGGGGACCAGATATTATGTCCTTGTGACACTATTGTCCTGTGGGAACTACTTCGCTAAGTATCTGCTGTATATCACTTGGCTAGTTACCTTTAGGATTATTTGATTAATTTAAAGAGATAACTAATTTTTTAGGTTCTTATTAGATAGCGTTATTTTCTTCGATGTGCTATAATGTAATCGGAATTCGAGTCAAGGGACCCAAGTTCAATCCCCAATTCATATTATTGACTTGAGTATAAAGCCGGTGACGGGCTCACAATCTGTGACGTTGTCCCAAAAAATGTCTTCGGAGAAAACGTGTCGAAAGGACTTAATTTTCTAGACCTCTGTCCACCTCTGCATTGGAATGGCGTGAAGATATTTATCTATGCCAAATCAACTTGCAATTCTAAATTCGTGTAGATTATAGTTTTTACATTATAACAAATATCATGGTATATATGACATTCGACTAGCTTGCGATTTATAAACAAATCTTCAAATTTCTATAAACACGCAGGATAACGCGTTAATCGCCACCAAAAAAATGTCCTTGTCTCTTCTTTTTTAACACAACTCTTGTTACAAAAATTAAGTATAAATAAAGAGAATATATTATCTATGCGTGGTATTTCCAAAGTTTTTGACATTTCTTATAAAAATACTCGCTGACATTGACATTTGTTCTTGTTTTGCGATTGTTAAATTTGTTTTCTGTTTTGTATTAAATACTTTGATACTAAAACAAAGTGATTATATACTCTTTGCGAAATTCATAACAGTGTTATCCTATATATAACTATATAATTTAGTGTGTGCTATGTACCGAAAAAAGGGATAATATCTGTTATATTTGTATTATTGTGATTGTTTATTCATATATTTCGTAAAATTAATAAATCTGAAGGGTCCGTGTAATTTTCAAAATGGTTTTGACTAATGTTTTGTTACTGAGTCAGATTGCAGGCTACGTTATAGGTTTAATTCTGTCTCTTTGTATCATCGTACCTATGAGCTTGCATCAAGATGAGTTTGGGTTAGTTTCTACCTTTGCATTTATATACATTATTTTCAATATATGTATAGTTTACCTTGATATTTACGCATCATGTACATATATTGGCGAAGGTAAGAACGACAATTAGTCATCTGGTCCTTGACTGAGATTTAACCCCAGCAATCATAATTGAAAAAGTTGCCGAGACTGTGTTCTAAAACAGGAATATTCTCCATGATTACTTCACCTACTTAGTTGTGAACAAACCTTAGTATTATTTCTAATTACAATCTGGTGTTCTTCACTTTTTTCTCTATTCTGGATATATTGTAGTTGCAATAACTGAGTAGTTGTGTGATTGGAATTTGAGTCAGGAGATCCAAGTTAGATAGATCCTTAGGAGGAGGGCTTGTACCAACACATTTCTTTGAAACTTATTGGACACTGAGATGGTGATGGGATACAAACTATCACAACTATGTTTCTAGTGAAAATTGGGTCAGACTTTATTGTTTAGATCTCTGACTACCCAGGTATTGGGAAATGTGTAAAGATTCAGGATAGCAAACAATTACAGAAGGAGAAAGAGTACTTAAAAATGCATTAAAAGTTTTTCTTATTGATATCTTCATAGCTGTAAATTAAGATAATAATTTTAGGGAGATTGAGTTTGTAGTTGGCATTAATTCTGACAGATGTCACGAGGTATTTAAAATTTTAACTAGGAGGAACATGTTCTTATGGAAGTAAGAGCATTTCCATGGTACATATGGAGTTCATGGCTTGGAAACCATTGTCACCTTACATTTTAAATTTATTTAATACCATTACTTGATAATAGGTAAAGAAACAGGTTTTTATATTATAATCATTTAATTTATTCAAAGAGAAGAGTTCCAATCATATTATACATAGAAGTTCTTAATATTCATGGCTTAATTATATATTTTTGCACAGGCTCTCCATTTGTCTGTAACAACCTTTCAATGATATATTAACTGAGACGCAGTGCCTCATCCATATTGGTTTAATGACATTAATTGACATATAGGCACTGAATAATACCTAATGCTTACCGTGTGGTTGTGATGTAAGAACATTCCACCTGCTATCTTCCAATGGGTGCTTAAAAGGTGACTATGGCAAAATCTTTGAAAATGCTATTGGCTAACTACTGATGGTGGGATAATAATTTTGAAAAATACCAGATCAAAATTCAGCAGTTCTGAGGTATCAGATACTATGTTTGCCAATCCGCATGCAAAGCGTGGCAGTAATGGTAAACCATCCCTTCTAGGAAAGGCCTATATCCAGTAGAGGGCTTTTAGAGGTCATTATGATGATGATAATGAAGACTTTTAGATAGATATATTATAATAATTATTTTTGTTAACAGAGGTCACTGTTTGCTGTTCTCAAAAGGAGCTTGGCAGGAGGAAGATGGTCAATTGCTGGTGTCCTGGGCTTCACAGGCATACTGCAATTATGTCATTGTCATTGGTGTACTCATGTTCATAGTGTGCCTCATACAGATATACAGGTCAGCCTACTCCTCATCCCTCTTATCAACAATTTATTACAAACTTATTGCTACTGCTGATTGGAGCTGGCAGGAACAACCTACATCTCTGGAATAGAAAATAAACTATATTGAATAAACACAAATGGGAAAATTTAAATTGATATTATATGATATGAAAAATATATGTAGATATGATAGTTTGATATCTTTGTGACTACAACCCCTGCAATAGTTAATTCATTTGCCAAGCATGTCCAATATGGCATGCCCTCTCTTGGAGAGGCCTACATCCAGAGGACTCTTACAGGATGTAAATTGTATTGTAGGATGTAAATAGTTTGAACACTATTATTATTGAATAATTATTATTTAATTCATTTGATTATTCCCTATTTTTCTACCCACAGAGGTGAATTGTTTTTATTTTAAATTTATATGGTTCCAACTAGGCAATGGTACCGTTATATCCTGGTCACAATACTACCAGATTTTATAATCTTTTTCTGGTATTTTCGGAACAAAGAAAAACCTCTAACAATTGACCTAAAATGTACTTAATTATCCCTTAAATAATGTATTTTCAATGCCTTCTAGCTGGGGATTAAGGCAGTTCTACTAAGGAGGTGATAAAAAGATACATAACATCGTTTGAATTGGAATACAATAAATCATTTTAAAACTTAGTTTATCTAAAAGATGGGGCTTCGAAGGCTTGGTCCTTCCTTCCTACCCTTCTTCCTTTTCCTTTCTTACGTCAACGAGAAGAAAGGGAGTGGCATATTCTTACGCTGTAATCACACAGTACTTGTAATGTAAATATGGTTGACAGAGGTTCTTCATATATTAGGTTTTTTATTACATTTCCCAGGCTCTCCGTGTTCATGTACAAAGGCCTGGACAGCTCCTTCCTGTCGGCATTCATCGAGGCAGTTGGATGCATGACTCTCTGCGGGCTGGCCGTTTCCGCTGCCTGCCTCGTGACCCTCGGTTTTATGACGTGGTGTCAGATAATCGTCGAGAGGTTTCCAAGGTGTGTCTTGATTATATTTGTTTTTTTTTTAAGTACATATAATATGTGATAGCCACAAGAGTTATGTGGTTGAGTGATTGGAATTCCATTCATGGGACCCGAATACGATGCCCAGGTGGTAGGCTCGTACCAATGAGTTTTTTCAAAACTTGTGGAGGATTTATATATTTGGCTTGGACATAAAGACGACTTAAAGAGGCTTACCGCCTGGCACATTGTCCCAAAAAATTGTCTAGACCACTGTCTACCCCTGTATTGGAAATGGCGGTAAGATATTTATTTATTCTTATTAAAAGATCACAATAAATTTGTTACATTATGTATGACCTGTTAAAGTCTGTTGCAGGACAGGCCTATCTTGCTGTCTGAGAACATTTTGAGGTGGTATGAAGCTAATTAATATGTTAAAGCTTAAATAAATCCGATAGAGCTATATTGGTAGTGAATGTGCCTTCGAAGCTTACGGGTTGCGTATTCGAATCCCGCTAGGGGAAGATATATGTGTGATCAATATGAATGTTTATACTTAAGTCATAGATGCATAAGTCACGATAGCCGAATGGTTGGGTGGTCGGAATTTTGATTCAAGAGACCCGAGTTTGATCCTCAAGTGGCCATACCATTGGGTTTTTCTAAAAACCTAAGTACAAATTATATCGTTGGCTAGGACATAAATACGACGACGGGCTCACCACCTGTCATGTTGTCCCGAAAATATCTTCGGTGGAAGGTGGGTCGAAGGGACTTAAAATGTCTAGACTAGACCTCTGTCTACCCCTGTATTGGGAATTGCGTGAAGATATTTTATTTCCATGAATATTTATCTATTTATTGTTGGCTTGGACACAAGATGATAAGTTCACCACATTTTCTCAACAAACCTATGATGAAAGGTTGGTCAAAGGACTTAACTGTCTAGAGCTCTGTCTACCCTAGTATTGTGAAGTAATATGCATGAAGATTGTTTTGTATTTTTAAAGAGTATATTAAATTGTTTTTTAGTTGTGAAGATGCAGCCGGCCAAGATATTGACAAGAGGGATAAAATATCTACCAACGGCTTTTACATTGAGATGGGTACAGCACAAGTAAGTAAACAATTTAAATTGAATGAATGATTCACCTGAGATGGATAACATTTAATTTCGAAAACTTGATATCAAACCTGTGTAATAGTCTTTAAAAAAAACATACGCGTATCCGTTGTATAGATTGTTCAGATGAACTTTTAAAAGATTTCATTAATTTTATTTAATTAAGATAGTATGCTCTGACCTGGTAATGGCGTAAGAATATTACCACTTCCTATTCTTCCCGTAGGTGTCGTCAGAGCGACTAAGGGAAATAGCCTAGAATATCGTTATGCCAACCGATAGATGGCGGGATAACCATCTCCAAAAATGGCAGACCAAAATAATCAGACCAAAGATGGGCAGCAGCGTCTGAGATGCGACTGGTCTGGTGCTGCGATCACCAATCTGTCTGCCAAGCGTGGCGATTATGGCAAATGGTTCCGATTGGAGAAGCCTAGGTCCTGCAGTGGACTTTAACAGGCCATTATGTATGTATGCTCTGACTGTATGCATGTATTTGGTATTTAATGTATGAATTATGTTATATTCATAGTTATTATTTAATTGTGTATAATATGGGTAACTGGTTCAAAGAAAATAATTAACGACCTCCATAAACCTGTCTCGATTTTCATTGTGCCGCTAGCTCTTATCTCTCGGGCAAAATCTAAGAGCTGACAGGTCAATGTTGAAGATCTTTTCTACACATTCTCGGGTTTCGGTGTTCAAGGTAAGGTACCTCCCGTGATCTCATAAGACAAGCGCTTTACCTACTTACCATGGGATCAGACGAATTTACGTGACATTGTTAACACGTATGTATTTATTAGTCACGATAGCCGAATGGTTCGATCCCCTGGTGACAGGCTCGTACCAATGGGTTTTTCAAAAACTTATGTATAAATTATATCGTTGGACATAAAGACGGCGACGGGCTCACCACCTGTCACGTTGTCCTGAACACATCTTCGGTGGAAGGTTGGGTCAAAGGGACTTTATTGTCTAGACCTTTGTCTACCCCTGTATTGGGAATTGCGTGAAGACATTTATTTTATAAATAAAATAGATACAGCGAAGAGAAGGTGAGATAAAATCATAAAGTTATAGCCATTTCTAAACAGACAGACCCCTCATGGGAGATATATGAATTTTACAGTTTGGCGCATGGGGCGCTTTCGCGACATGGGTTGGTCTTGCAGTGTTTTCCACCCTGAAGGTTTGCCGGTACCACCAGCTGCAGAATATCCAGGTCTCGATGTACAGGGAACGTCAGCGCCTGGTGAACGAGAGTGGGTCGCCCACCGCATTCGATGGAAGGTCCACACCACCCACAGCACGTTAAATAAGCCACATTGGTATATTTGGGGGGTTTTCAGAAGTTTTATATAAATGTTATATCTACAGTAATTGTACTAAGAATTAGTTTTTCAGTGTATTTAAAACTCCATTAAGTATTGGATCCAATGATTGCACAGAATGATATCAATGTTAACTTTTGAAGTTAACAGGGCTCTGGTAATTTAGTGTTCTTAGAAAATCTTCAATAGCAAAATAATTTAAGGGAAGAGAGAAGTTTTACCAATTTATATGTATTATGTACTAAAGCTATCGAAATTATAATCATTTATGTAATTTTATTAGGTAGAGATCTATTGATAAATTGTTTATGTATGGATTAGGTACCCGAAAAAAAATCAGATTTTAATTATTCATTAATACACTAATTGTAATGGTACAACCAACATAAGTCTTAATGAAACTGTTTAGTAAGTTACATGTACATTATTTTAAATATTATTTTTATGGATTTCATGTAAACAGTTCGGGTTTAGATGAGATTGTACTCTGTACCGGAAAACAATGTTGTAAAGCATCTAAATTGTTACAACTGAAAATATAATGATTTAAATATTATAAATAATAATTTTCAGATATTTTGGCGCAGTATTTTTCTAGTTGTAAGCTAACCTAAGAACAGCAGTAACGGTTAAAAAACGTTATTTCAGTAGAAAGGTTCCGATATTATATTTATAAGTATTTTTAACTGTTTTTTTAAATGTTGAATTGTGATATAGGTTGTACAAATTATTTATTTATAATATCATGGCTGCATACCTTTTTATTTTCATATTTCTGTGGGCTAATTTTATTGTATTTAATGGAGGAATGAAACTTGCAAATGGTGTCATATCCTTCATTGAAATGAAATAAACTTTATAGTTTTGATCTCATCTTTGAAATTTGTCATCAATTCATCATCGTTAAAAATCTTACATTTGATTAGTGTGTTTTGGGACACACACTAACAATTTCGATAATTGAACATTAGAAAATGTTAGTAATTAATATTTAGTTAAGATCGTGTTATATGAAAATAAAACTATATCATTAAGTGAATTGTTTTATTTACATCATTAATATATATTACATGTTACATCTACACACTATTAAATTGCCTAGACAACAGACTTATTAATAATAATAAATTAATCAGTCTCAATAATCTAGTGTATTTCAATTTGTTTTATTAATATCGTGTTTCTTCTGTACGTGTACTTTCAAATACCTTTGCTGTGCGAACTCGAGGCCGCACTGCTCGCACGCGAAGCAGCCCGCGGCGTGCGTGCGCGCGTGCCGCAGCAGGTCGCAGCGCACGCTGAAGCCACGCCCACATGTGGCGCAAACGTGCGATTTCACCGCCGAATGGCGTTTCAAGTGCCTCAGCAAGTGCGTCCGCCACCTGAACGACCTCGCGCACTGGCTGCAGGCCCAGCTCCTCACGTCGCTGTGTATCTGTTCGTGGATGTACAGGCTCGCCTTGGTACGGAATCTCTTCCCGCACTCTCTACATCCCAAGCGACGCTCGGACGTGTGTACGGACACGTGTTGCGCTAGACTGCCCTTATTGCCGAACCGTTTGCCGCACACGTCGCACTCGTGCTCCTTGATCTGCTGGTGAGAGTTCTTCATATGATAGAAATAGCTCGATGATGCCGAGTACACTTTGGAGCAAACGGGACAGGTGCGTGGTTTCCTGTGCTTCTTGCAAGGCGGTCGGTTAGGTATGACCCTGACAGATTCATTAGACTCGTCAGTGTTATCGTTGTTTTCAATTCTTTCATTATTTTCGGGTGTCGGTGATGAGTGATCTCCGTTATATTCAGCTTGGATGTCCTGCGAGTCTTCTATTGCTTCGAATACAGACTCCGGCAAACGTCCAAAGTACTCCACGTCACTGTGATCCGAAAATTCATTTTCTACAATATCAGTGTCGTATTTATTATCTTTCTGGTTGTTATTTATTGCCTTTTCAACAATCTCCTCCTGTGACGATTTGGATTTCGGGTCGCTAGTTGCTTTTTGATTTTTGTCTTTGCTACTCTTCCTTTTTCTTAACTTCTTTGCTTTCATCGGAGCTGTCTTTTTATCGTTCTTTGCGGCATAATGAATATCATGCATGGACATGTGTGTTATAAATTCTTTTCTATCAAAATGTCTATCACACTCATTGCAACGGATCTTTAGTTCCGAATGCACGGTAATCAGATGATCCGCGTACAATTCCGCGGGCTGTTTGATGCCGCAATAGTCGCAAGTTTTCTCTATGGAACTGTTGGCAGTGTCATATTGCGTGCTCTCCTTGGCCTGTACTACAAATTCCGTGATATCCTTGAGCCTGCAACAAAGCGGGTCCGTCAGCAAAACAATAATGTCATCATTCTACAATATTTTTAACGGCGCGTCGTGTGTTTTGGCGTGCGCCGTGAGTTGGGTTCGAAGGCGGAACGATTTGCCGCACCAGCACGAGTGAGCCTTCTCACCCGTGTGCACAGTGACGTGGGCCGTCAGTTCACCGCGTCTTTTGAATTTGGAACCGCACTCCATGCATTCGAACTTGTGCTCTATCTCGTGAGTCTTCCTGTGCATCCGCAGAGCTGTTCCGGACTTTGACGCTTTACCACATACGTCACAAACATAGTTCCTACTGTCCGAGTGTGATTTGATGTGATCTTGAAGATGGCCGCTTCTGGTGAACGTTTTGTCGCAGATTGGACAAGAAAACGGACGGTAGTTGGCGTGTAGGGCTCTCCTATGGCGGGCCAGGTTCCCACTATCACCGAACGCTAAACCGCAAGTGTGGCAGCTGTACCTCTTCTCACCCAAGTGCGATCTTGCGTGACGTTTCCACGAAGCGATTGATATTTTCTTTTGACATACACTGCATTGCGCATATTTCTTGCCGTCTTCGTCTACTATTGTTAAGGGTTTCTTTATGGGATCATGAATTTCCTCTTTAATTTCAGTTCGAGGGGAGGAACTCTCTAATTCATTAAAATTTTCCACTATAACCTCAATTTTTATTTCATTCAATATTGAACTGAAAAGTAAACGTTATTGATCGTATTAATGGGTTTGATTGGGACATTTTTACATATCTGTGGCATCAAAAAGAAAAATTATCAAAATCACTGATACTGTCCGACATGATTGAAAACTAAATGATTCGCGACGTCTCTAGAAGATTCGTTCGGGTGCACTCTGTTGCGATGATGTTTCAGCGCCCTCTGTTGCCTGAAAGCGGCGTTGCATATGTTACATACGTGCGGTTTGGGGTCGGTGTGAGACAGCGCATGGCTGTAAAGGTCGTGCTTCTGTCGGAAACCTTTGCCGCAATGCACACAGACGTGCGGGCGTTCACCGGTATGCTTCAACTTGTGCCTCGTAAGACCCAAACGCAATCGAAACTTGGCCCCACACTCCGCGCATTGGAACGGAAATTGATCGCTGTGAGTCTTCAAATGTACATGCAGCGATCCGCTCTGAGTGAACCTCTTGTCGCATTGCGTACATGCAAATGGCCGCTCGCCGGTATGAATACGCATGTGTTGCTTCAGGTTTTGCGTGTTCGCGAAGTTCTTTGGACATAACGTGCAAGTGTAACGACGAGCGCGTTCGTGCGTTTCCGTCAAATGTCGCTGCAAACCGTTCGGCGCACGAAACTGCTTCCCGCATATATGACACACGCAAGGCCTCTCCCCAGTGTGTATTCTTTTATGAAATATGTACGTATGTGGGGAGCTTAATTTCTTCCCGCATATTTTGCACTCGAAGAAAACCTTCCCATTGATTTTCGTCTGCACCCTACTTATTTCTAGCCTGGTTTCTTCGTCCATCCGATCTTTCCGCATATTGCATTGGGTTAAATCATCGAATTTGTTCACATCCTCATCATCATCGGTTCTATCCTCTTCGACAATCTCTTCAGAATCACTTGAATCTGTAAAATCGGGATATTCGCACTTTTTCTCTTTGTGTTTTTTAACAAAGTGATTTCTAAAGTTAACAAGGGCATTATAAAAATTGTTGTATAGGTCTGTTGATTTTTTTGACGCAATTGTAGCTAGTGGCTGGTCATCATCACCTTCAGTGTCTTCATCTATTTCGAGGCATTCATTTTCCTTGGTCCAGGAATCAAGGCTTTCATCTTTCTTGGCATAATCCTGCGATTCCGTACCGTGTTCATTCAAATCGAAATATTGATCCAAGGTGACGCAGTTGGGCGTCCATCTGTAACAAAGAACCCGGTTACTTCTTATTTTTCTTCTTGTGCGTGCCTAAATGATAGCTAAGATGTGTTTTCTTCCTGAACTTCTTTAAACAAATGTAGCATTCGTATTTTCGTATATCAAGATGCATTTCTAAATGGCGGTCTAGAGTGTTCTTCGCACGGTAAGATTTCTGACAAAAATTGCACGTATAAGGCCTGTGTCCGGTATGAATGCGCGAGTGAACGTCGCGAGCAATTCGCGTTGGGAAGGCTTCGCCGCAAAATGAGCAAAGAAATGTTAAAATGCCTTCATGGGCCAATTTGTGATGGGATTTTAGACTCGCCTGACTTCTGTATCTCTTTTTGCATCGTTTGCATGGAAACATTTCTGTACTCTTATGACTTTTCATGTGTACAAACATATTGTATTTGTTTGAAAATGTTTTGTTACATTCGGGACAGACAGCTGGTATATATTTCTGGCACTTATCACTGTTACTCGTCCTTTCTTTGCGGTGGTGCGTGTCAGAATTTATAACTTCATGTTTAATAGCTATGTGGGCCTGGAGTGCGTCAACGTCATCGGCAACGAAACCACAGCTTTGGCAAATATTTGTTTCGCTATTTGAACAACTTAGATGTTGTTCTTGTAGATGTGTCACGAAGAATTTCCAATCGTTATAAACATTATCACAGCATGCCAAGCCGTCATCAATATTGACATTAACATGTTTGTTCAGATGACAAGTGAGACGCGCGGCGGAAGAAAATGCGCTAGCACAGTACGGACAACAGAATCTCGGTATATTCACATCTGTCATTTCTTTCTCTAGTTCTTCACCAATTGTCTCATCTTCAGTAACCAGAGTCTCAACAACCGATACATATTCTTTTATAAAACATTCTACAGACATTTTGGTATTTAATTTGATATTGTGCTGTGACTTTAAATGTTCAAGAAAGCTCTGCAGTGTTGGTAAATTAGATTGATTTTCACATTTTTCACAAACAAACTCTAAACCTGAATTATCCAAATCCTGGTCGGATAATTGGAAATGTCTCATTAATATATCTCTAATATCTGTTACTTGTATCGAGTTTCTAGATCTGAAATAGTACACAAATTGTGTTTTTTTTTACAGTTAATCAGAAAAAGTTATGGGTTCTCAAAATACTTACTTTGCTTTTGGTTCCTTATCCGAGCATTCTCCTGCATCATAAGATGCACTTTTTTGTTTCTGAAAATAATTGTATTATGTATATTAAGTCACGATAGTCGAGTTGTTGGGTGGTCGGAATTTCGAGTCGAGAGACCCGAGTTCGATCCCCAGGTGGCAGTACTAATGAGTTTTTCAAAAACTTATGTACGAATTTTATCGTTGGCTTGGACATAACGGCGGCGACGGGCTCACCACCTGTCACGTTGTCCCGAAAATATCTTCGGTGGAAGGTGGGTCTCAAAGGGACTTAATTGTCTAGACTTGACCTCTGTCTACCCCTGTATTGGGAATTGCGTGAAGATATTTTTATTTTTTTATATATTAAGTTGATTTTTTTAAAGTTCATTTGAGGAAAATAGGCAGGTCATAAGACTAGTCATAACTCTCTACCAGCAACTGGAAGTGTTCCTCAGGGTCCAATATTAGGCCCCTTTTGTTCATTCTTTACAGCACTTACTTGACTAAAGCTATAAAAAGCTGTCAGTATCATATTTGTGCTGATAATGTTCAATTATACCTATCTTTTGCCCCCCATAATAAGCAGAGGATATAGATATATTAAATAGGGACTTAGAGTGGATTGCGGAGTAGTCTAGGATCAATTTAATCAATCTTAATTAAACCAAAACAAATTACATTGTGTTGGAGACAAGAAAACGAATAAATAAAAGAGAAAAAAAGAGTGATTTTTTTATTTATTTGATTAATTTTGTATAGTATTGAGAGTCCAAAGAGAGACATAGACCAATGTTTTCCATAGTAACTTAAAGATAATGCATAGAAAAAGTTGTGAGTAGAAGCTAGTGCAATTATAAATGCAAAAGCTTGAATGGATGGATGATGATGTTGGTAAGACTATTAAAAAGCAGGTTGAGTTTGCAATAATTCTGATGCTGGTCTTTCTGGTCTGTATAATATACATATTGGTAACAAGGAAAGACAGTCACAATTTGGAAATAAGAAAAATAAAATTAAAAATGTATCTTTTTATGGTCATGGTTAAAGTGTCAATAGTTGAGTGGTGGGGTGATTGGATTTTGGGTCAAGTGACGTTCGATTGACCCAGGTGGGAGGCTTAAACCAATGTTTTTTCAAAAACTTATGTGTGATTAATATTGATGGCTTAGACATGACATGACAAAATCACCACCTGCCACATTGTCCCAAAAATGGGAAATGACATTATTGCTGTTCAGTGTTGGCACTTCAACCCAAGGTGGGTTTTGGAATGATGGATTTTGTCATAACCTCTGGCTCTAACACAAAAGTATAGGTGAGCAAATACTATGAAATACATACAGCATGAATTACAGATAGGCGAGTCTTAAGAGCTGTATCTGCTTGTACACAGCATTTTACAAGTTCATGCCATGCCAATAGGGTACTGGCACACTGGTAGCATACCACTTGCGGTAGGAGATCTTGTTCTGATACCTGAAAAATATAAATTGACAAATTTATAGTACATAGGTAAATAGATAAATTTTTTATTTAAAAAGTGGCTAAACTCTTGTCCTCCATCGAACATGAAGGCATATATGAGGTTTGCAATGAAGTGAGTTTACTTATGAGGAGCCTAAACCCAATGGCTGAGTGCATTGGGTTTAGGCTCCTCATGAGTAACAATCGGAAGTGCATAGTCTAAATGTTGGGAATATCAACCAAATATGGGTGGAAACATGCAGTGTGCCTGGTATCCCGATAAAAGAACGGTAATGTTGATATGAGATTGTCGCATCCATCTGTACACTCCACAGTCTATCCTCTTTGAACCCAAAGTAAGCAGCTTAAGCTCTTCTATTATGGAATCAAAAACAATGAAGGTACCACAAACACCCACACCTATGCAATATAAAAAAGGATTCCCTGCATTGATCCGACCGGGAATCGTACTCGGAACCGCGGAGTTGCCGACACCATTAAAACGCATCATACATGGAAAGAATGAGAATTACCTTTATTGGTAAATGTTCATGTATCTTATCAGCTAGGTTATTCTGTAAGCCTTCTCCCATGAAGATCGGTATAACAAATTCTGTAATAGTTGCGCATGTACGACACACATTCGAGAAATCTTCGACATCTGTAATCAGAAATTGTGCGCCGTTCAGATTTTAGATGGCAATAGAAAGTGTTGTTTGAATATTAATATATTTACGAAAAAATAACTTCAATAAAAATAATAGTTCATTCCAAACAACACAAAAATTTTAATACATACTCTCGAGGTTTACTGGACTTGTATTGTTTAATTCGGTAACTTTTTGCGTTGCAATTACAGACTGATTTTCTGAACTATTCAAAAGGAATATTTGTTCAGTGTTCGTGTTCATTTTTGTAGGTTTTAATTGAAAAGAAAACTATAATTGTTCCAACAAAAAGGCTTTTGTTTCATTTTTTTGATGAAATTGATTCGATTTTACCTGAAAGACAAAGATTTGATATTGTAATTTGACAATGATTGTTGTTGTTTTTATTATTTGCTCCAGAGAGCAGGCAAAGAAACTAAGCCATACAGCCTAATTTGAAAATGACATTTAACGTATTTGCATCCCCATCATCTTTATGGCAAAGCTAACACAATTTTGCCATTTTAGCGATAACGTACATTGTTTTGTTAAATATAAAGGGTAAACATGACCAACTCTCCCGCCGTTCATAGTTTCCCCTGTGGGTTTTTTTTATTTTTTAATATAGAAAAGGGAGGCAAACGAGCAGGTGGCTCACGTGATGGTAAGTGATTACCGCCACCCATGAACACCCGCAATACCAGAGGCTTAGCAGATACGTTGCCTCCCTTAGAATGCCCCCTCCTCCAGAATTGGGGGAGAGGGGTGTGTAGGCCACCAGTTACCTGCACTCACCAGACGAAACGTTGAAGTTTGTTAGACTTCTACTTCACGCCGGTATTCTGTAAGGTCGTGGTACTTCCCCGGTCGAGCCGGCCCGTTCATGCAACAACAAAAGCTGTTGCGGGGCTCTACCACTGTTAAAACGGTCTTTTACTCTAAGTATGTAATATATACAACATATTCGTATTTTGTTGTTTTTTCTTGCAATTAGGGAAAAGCACCTGCAGAAAAGAAAAAATAACTTTTCTGGTAATTTTATAAAAAATATAAGGAATAATTCTTTAAAAAAAATGCAAATCTGTTATAACCAATCGAGGGGCAAAGAGTTAGTGACGAAAGCCGGTATCTGACTACGCGTTTTGTATATCGGTTGTCTTACGTCTTTACTCAAAGTCATAAGCATCCAGCTTAAGTAAATTTTCTGTGAAGATATTGACGAGCACTTACGGCATGCAATAGACATATAGCGACTAGTATAGTCACAGGATATATATACGTAGGTCTCTGTCTTAAGGAAGGTTTTCTATAATCATCATGCTCGACAAGTAAAAGGCGATTGCTGTAGGTAGCATAGGTCAGCAGAATTTTGTTCTAGAATTTGATAATTGTTAGCATATTATGAGTCTGTCTACGATGATGATGCTTGAGATATGTATAAAGTTATATTAGATATAATCTATATATTAACAGAATTTATCAAATCTATTATGAGTACATCAGGCCATTTTTCCGACCGATTTTCTAGATTTTTTTAAAGTTAAAGGTAAAAACCGTAAATTCTTCATTAAGCGTTGAAAATCATCTAACTTTCACCATTCTAAATTTATGAAATAACTCAAATTCGATATTTTTCATACGAATACAATATGAATCAGTCAGTCCATTCAACCAAAAATGTATTGAAATGTATTTACGTAGAAATAAAAGAATTCAATCTATTTTATTTTTTAAAGTATTAAATCATAATATGAAAATATTAAATCCCTTTTAGCTCTGTTATTTCCCCCCAAACAGGCTTGGCCAGCCCACTTCGAATGCGTGTTGGTGTGCTGCGGAGGGAGTGTTTGCAACGATGCCTTCACACCGCTCTTCGTGGCCTCCACAGCGGAGGAGATGACTGGGTTGGTACTCGGTTAAGCTCCCACCTTCCTGAGCCGCATGGCCTTTGAGTGGCGGATTTGGCGATGTGCGTCATCTACGTAGGTTTGGAAGCTTTGGAAGTGTCTGTCTTCCGGAGCGTCTAACCTAGTGGGAGAGATATATTTATTTATGTCGTCATTTCTGTTTGAAATTATTTGTCTGCCAAATGATATGGATAAAAATATAATTAATTAATCCTGCCGATTTACATGCTCTGTTTTGATCTGCATACTATAAAAATAAATAAATATCTTCACGCAATTCCCAATACAGGCGCAGAAAGATGACCTATGACCCACCTTCCACCGAAGATATTTTCAGGACAACGTGACAGGTGGCGAGCCCGTCGCCGTCTTTATGTCCAAGCCATTGGTATAATTCGTACATAAGTTTTGAAAAACCCACGTACTATGTGTGAACATTATGTTCTTTTTTGTGTTAAAATTATCCTTATTGTTAAATACAAATTTTTTATTAAGGTTATAAACCAGTGTTAACAAAAACATTGTTGAGATCTTCTTTTTAGTATACATAGATACCTGTGACAGGAGATTTCACTCTTCCATAGCCATATTCTATAATTACTTAGTTTTATTAGGATTAATATTTTCTGGAAATAATTTATTTTATTTCTGATTAAGTTTTATTCATGTAGAAGCCAGATTTACCAGATAGACTTACCAGAGTCCTGAATTGATGTTATTGGTATGCTTTTTCATATTTCCACAGGGGTAAAAAGGGTAGGATATCCATAATCGCCTTAGCGGCCTTTCTCCGATAAAAATCTTTTCAGCTCTAATAATTTAAGAGAACTAATTCGTTCCAGCCACTTTTCTCAACATTCGGCAAGTTATGCATCTTGTGGTAAACTATTGTACCCCAGCAGTCAACAGTTGGGAGTAATACTTTTTGATAATTAGGAGTATTACTTCATTTAAATTGTACAAAAGTAGATTAAAGTAACCAGCACTATTAACAGCTAAAATAATGAAAATTAGAAACAGTAAACACGAGGTACGTAGTAGTAATGGGTGATGGCACAGTAAATTGATAAGCGATGATTGTATGATGATGACATAGAAATTGATGACGATGAAACACTCGAATTAAATTATTAACATACTAAATCAATCCGATATTCTGTTAATCTGTCAATATTGAGTAATATTGATGTTTTGTATTAGATGCAACGAAGAGACGTTCTACAAGAAATCTTTGCGTCCGCTTAAAAGACAATGTACCACTATTGTGCAATTTTATTGATTTTTAAAGCATATACATTATAACTGAACTTTTTGTTAAAAAATTAAAGATAAACTCAGAAACGACACGGTTGGGATTCGAACCCGTGACCTCTGCCATACCGTAAAATGAGGTCGCATTTACTTTGATCTAATTGAAAATAGTAATTTTAATTTTAGCCGCTAGTTAAATTTATTTTAAAATTAATGGAATTAAATAAAAATACACTGTGCATTAAAATAGTATTATTTAATTTTGTGAATGGTGGAAGGGATTCCTAAAGACAGCTGCTGTAGCTCGGCCAACGGTAGCTACCACCGCCGGCGTCACCATCATCGTTTTAGCTTTATATGTATGGATCACTTGCTGTAAATTAACAAAAAATTTAGTATGTTAGTTGAAAGTTGGTGGAGGCTGTTGAAACATAAAATATTAAAGAATAAGACTATCCTGCCAAAAAACTTAATAGTTATCTCATTTGAACCTGAAATCAAACTGCCACCAAATTTTCTTATTTTTTTTTTCAAAAAATTTATATTTTCAATCACTCTGGATAATGGATCCTACTTGCATCTAATAATTTATGTATATATTATTATATGCATAGGTATTTAAATGTGTTTATACATTTACAAGTAGCGGGACAATAAAGAAAAAAATTGAAAATCTACACTTACACAAATACTTTAAATTACACATGAGCTAAAAGACGGGGGACAAAATATTATACATAAAACTAATATGTCGCCGCCGATAACCACGAAGGGATGTTGGTTCAGCATATGCTGAGTAAGAATGATTATGTATAGCGCTGACTTTCAGTCAAATAACTAGGCGTTAACGAAATATGAATAAAAAAAGGAGCATGTCTTCTACCAGACGTAGGCAAATTTGTTGTTACAACCTACAGGTATTATGGGCGAGACGTGTGTATTGTTCTTTCTTCTTCGTGTGCTTCTCCGACTAGCGAAGGTTGGCAGTCAGCTTTGAAAAAGGTGTGTATATGATGTTATAATTACAAGTTATAAGCCAAGGAATTGTCCTATGCAATAGTTTATAAATTAAGGTCGTATAAATGATCTTACCAAGACAAGTTTAATGAGGAAAACGGCAAAGGTAAGAAACGATATGGTCATAAGGGCGCTCTCGGAGGAAGGGAACTCGACGTGACCTCTGGGCTCCGTTTCCGTAGCTCTACGTCGCCTCTGTTGTGTGCCATCGTCGTCCGGAAAGACCAAGTCTATACGGTTCTCTGAGAATTATAACATCTTATTAGTTGACGACCACCGTGTATCGCCAGCTCTGAGGTCCCGATGTCCGATGGTCCGATACCCGGTAGGTTTATGTAGACACCACTTTTTCTATATTTCTCGGGTGTGGGTGTTTGTGGTACCTTCGTTACTGATTTCATAACACAAGTGTTTTCTTACTTTGGGGTCAGAGCAATATACGTGATGTTGTCTTTATCTATGTATGTATGAATTAATTTAATTATAAGTCTATCCTTATCCTTGGTAATATTTTTTAATGCGAGAATATACATTTGTTTGTTACGCTTTCAGTTCTCTAACTCTATATGCATTTTGATGAATTAAATTGAGAAAGGTCTGTACTTTGTAGACGGTTAGAGACTATTTTACTCGCCAAAATTTGAAGGTGTGGAATGGATGAGCGGGCAAAAGGTTTTTATAATGCGATTCATTATTACATTATTCATGGAGTTTAACGGTTATTTATCGGTTTTATACTTTTCATTTTTATTTTAATTATTGCTTTTGCAGTCGGCATTGTCTGGGTATTTAAAAGAAACAGCCTAAGAATCTAAGAGATTGAAGGCGGTTACTGAATAACGAAAAAAGGCGACATAAGTTATATGAAAATCATTACAATAAATCAACGTGGAAGTCACGTTAGCCGAGTGGATAAACGGAATTCTTATCAGTTCAGTTCGCAACCCGAGTTTCGCCTTGGAGGAAAAAGGTTCATAGCTGTTGTTTTTTCGAAACTTATGTCTTATTTGTATCGTTGAATTGGACCCTGAGTTGACTACAGTCTCCCCGCCGGTCACGTAGCTCAAAATAAAAATATTGGAGATTTAAAATGTGTGGCGAAAAGATTAAACTCTAGACGATTCGAGAGTATAACCGTTATAGGTCTGATTATTCCAATATTGGGAAATGAAGATAAAAATAACAACACGGAGGCAATGAAGTGCCTAGTTAAATTATCGGAACCCTGTTCTAGTTACTTCGCTAGCGATTTCCTCCAGACGATATTTCTAGAGAACTGATAATAAGGGACAAAATTAAAATGAAAACAATTGCATGGCGACTTACCTATACTCGCTAATAATGTTTCTTTAAGATCCTCTAAATATCTGACTTTACCATTGAGGCTTCTTCTCGTACTTTGGTTTATCGTTTGCGTAACTACTTTTAAGAATCTCAGTAATGCTTCCATAGAATTGTTTTTACTTTTATTTGATGTTTTGCTTTGTTTACTTATATTTTTCAAATCATCTTTCTTTGTGAAATCTTTCTCGTAAATGTTGGAAATAGTTGTCGTTTTCTCTTCCTCAATTCTAATTTTAGAAACATTGTCTGTGTTATCTTTTTGATTTTCTATGTGTATTACTGTTTTGGGTATTGAAGGACTTTCATTCTTTTTAAAATAATTTTCGTCACTGTTTATCACTCTTTCCAAATTCGGGTTTCCTGATGATCCTGAATTTTTATTCATTGTGTCTTTTAAAACGAATTGATTGGTATGTTTATTTTCATGATTTTCACGTAAACCCGTTGAAGAAATGGGACGGACACGTTGTCGCTGTCTTTGTAAACCTTTTTCACTATTGTCATTTCTTTTTGTGTGATTAGTATCAAATCGAGTTTCCGTTTTTTGCCTATTTCTTTCGTTTGTTCTAAATGTGTTAGTTGGTGTTGAATTATTAGTGTTAAATCGACGTACCGGTTTTTGCCTTTGTTCATTTACACTGCTGTCTGTATTTTCATTTCTGTCGTTTATTCTAAATGTGTTAGTTAGTTTTGGATTATTGATATCAAATTGATGCTCTGCTTTATGCCATTGTTCGTGAAAATTTTGGTCTTTATTTTCATATTTTTCCTTACTTCTTAATGTATTTGTTGCATTTGGATTATTAGTATCAAATCGATGTCCAGGTTTTTGCAGCTTCTCATGTGAATTTTTATCTTGATTTTCCTTTCTTTCATGTGTTCTAAAGTTATTGGTTAGTTTTGGCTTGTTGGTATTGAAACGACGACCCGGCTTTTCTGTCACAGACATATCATCTCGGAGAAAAGGATTCCTCTGATTTACAACGGGTGTTCGTTCTGTTCCTTGCCTTCTTTCAATATTACCAGTTGTAGAAACTCTCTGGACGTATCCTTTGCTCCATTGACGTTGCGAAAGTGAGTTATTATTATAAAGTTTATTTGCTTTAGTTGTATCTTCAAAAATTTTCGTCTCATCGAAAGGATCTTTCCTGTTGTTGTTCTGCGTTATTTCCACCCATTCGGCAGCAACCAAGAAAGGCAGTAATAAAACTACTAACATGATAATGACGTGATGTTGTATCCGTTAACATGTTTCTCATAGCTGTGAACTCTTAAGTGACATTTCTCTCGACGTTTTCAAGAACAGTTACGGCAGAGGTGACAAACTTTGGGTTTAACTAGTTTAATATAATTCCTGAGTATATACAGAATCAGCTAGTTGCTGAACTTTTAAATAGTATTATCGTATTAAAAAGCGGACATATCGGATTCGTGCACTGAGGGCTCCATGCTATTAGGCATTTGCTTGCAGCGACTAGAAAACTTGTCGCGTGGCTACGGTGTAAGAATATACCACCTCTTTTCTTCCTGCGTGAGCCCTACGTGCCAACTAAGCGAAAATCCTTGAAAATGCAATTGGATATCATAGATGGCTGAATAACCATCTCGAGAAACACCGTAACAAAATGATGAAGTGACAAAAATGACTGGTGACGGGCTGCTGCGTCTGAGGCGCGAGTGTCGAGTACTGCGTCCGCCAATCTGCTTTCTAAGCATGATAATTATTTCTAATCCTTCTAAAAGCATTGAGTCACGATAACCGAGTGGTTGAGTTATCGGGATTCGAGTCAAGAGACCCGACTTCGATCCCCAGGTGCTAGGCCAATGAGTTTCGTACCAATGAGTTTTTTCAAAAATAAATAAGTCCGTGTGTGCAAACTCTGCAACACAATTACGCGCTCTGTGCGCAAGTAACGTGAAACGACGCGTGAAGCTCTATTTACCGGTTACCGTAGAGATTTAAATAATTTCACACATACCTACATATTTATTTTATTTTCATATATCATACGAATAGACAGTAGCGACTAAGGGAAATAGCTTTGAATATTGTTATGGCAACCGATAGATGGCGGGATAACTATCTCTAAAAATTTCAGACCAAAATAATCAGACATAAGATGCGATAGCCAATCCGGTTGCCATGCGTGGCGATTATGGAAAATCCTCCCCGTGGGAGAGGCCTATGTCCTGCCGTGAACTTTAACAGGCCGTTATGTATGTATGTTATTACCGCGAAGAACGGTCCCCAGCCACCCGCACTCATCGGTTTTCCGCAACATTTTGCATGTCATCACTACATTTTGTGGGCTTTCATCAGTGGTAGTGGAAACATTGTCAAATCAAATTAAATCAAATCATTTATTCATCGACATAAGAACATACATTCGTTTATCGATCGTCATTTTTAATCTACCACCGTTTCGTAATGAGGTTCCTCTAACGAAGAAGAAACAGGCGAAAGAAACTCCGTAGATATCCTCTTTTTTGGTCAATATTTTTAACAATATAATGCATTATACAAATATAATGTGATATTTTCTAGAAATAGCTTGGGAGCGATCACCTCCTTCCCAGGGGTTACAGTCATTAATATATTCATTTATACTATAATAACCCTTCCTATAAAGCTTTTCTTTAATAAATTTCTTAAACCTGTTAATAGACAGGCTTTGAATATTTACCGGGACTTTGTTGTACTTTGACGTTTGAGTTGTACGTTTACTTGTTACTTACTCTATGGAGTCTAGTAACCGGTGTTACAAACTTGTGTTTGTTCCTAGTATTTACATTATGTACATCAGAAGTCTTGCTAAAAGTATTAATGGTTTTATGCACATACATTACATTTTCATATATGTATTGAGAGGCCAGTGTTAAAATATTAATTTCTTTAAATTTCTTTCCAACAGTTGCTCGGGAATTTAGATAATATACAGCTCGTATGGCCCTCTTTTGTAAAACAAATACTGTTTCTACGTCAGCTGCATGACCCCATAGCAGAATACCATATGACATTATGCTATGGAAGTAACTAAAATAAACAAGTCTAGCCGTTTGTACATCAGTTAAAAGCCTTATTTTTCTTACAGCATATGCTGCAGAGCTTAACCTACTCGCAAGTTGGGATATATGGGGCCCCATTGAAGCCTCGCATCAAGTGTTATTCCGAGAAAAACAGCTGTATCCACAAAGCTCAACTCTCCCCCATTTATTAGTACATTGGTATCACCCAACTGTTTAACATTAGGTGTTGAAAATTTTATACATTTAGTCTTATTGCTATTTAAATGTAAATTATTAGCATTGAACCAATGGACTATTTTTGACATAGTATCATTTACCTCGTCAAGTGTAACAATAAGTCGTTTGAATTTAAATGTTATAGGGGTATCATCAGCAAATAATAATATATGGTGTTTACTCCCTAGTAAGGAAGGTAAATCATTAATATAAATGAGAAAAAGAAATTGACCGAGAATCGAGCCCAGCGGTACGCCCATAGCTACCGTAGATCCACAAGAATACGCACCGTTGATTGCCAGTCTCTGAATTCTATAAGATAAATAAGATTTAATTAGGTCAAGAGTCGTACCTGTGATACCGTAATGGTGTAATTTCCTGACATGTGTTTCATGATGAACGCAATCAAAAGCCTTAGAGAGATCACAAAAGACACCCATAGCATCCTGTGATCTCTCCCAAGCCTCACATAAAAAAATATAAAATATTTTCACGCAATTCCCAATACAGGGGTAGACAGAGGTCAAGTCTAGACAATTAAGTCCCTTTGACCCACCTTCCACCGAAGATATTTTCCAAGCCTCACATATATGCTTAATTAGCTCAACACCAGCATCGGTTGTTGAGCGACCACTTGTAAAACCAAACTGATTGCAATGTAATAGTTTGTTTAAATTGAAATATCTTAACAGTTGAGCAAGAATAATTTTTTCAAAAATTTTACTAAGCGTTGGTAGTACCGAAATAGGTCTAAAGTTAATGGGGTCCGAAGTACTACCAGATTTAAATAAAGGTATTACTTCAATATATCTTTAGAACTAACAGCCTCAAACTTAAAGGTTGTGGTGCAAGCTCTTACATTTTCCTTCAGTAAATTCTCGGCAACAACACATCACATAATATATCAACATCATTACTATTTAAAAACAATTCAATTTCTAAATCTTTACCTAAAAATCCTTGAATATTTTGATGCACCAGGTTAATACAACTTTAATTTTTTTTTATTTATTAATATTCAGAAAAAAAAAAACAAATTACAAATGAAAACAACAATACACTGTATTATAAAACCAAGTGGTTTTTTTTGTACAATGGAGTTCGTCCATACAGATAACATTATTTAGCAGTTTACTTATTATAAACCAGATAGTTTACATTAATAATTACGAACACGATATAGGAATTTTTAGTGAGGGCAGATTAGGTGCGAATGTTTTTGTCGTTATAACAATGACGAGCACATAAAAGAAGAAAAAGAAACAAATGCGTTCGAGTGTCCTACGGGTGTGTCAACATTATTATCAATTATTTCATATAATTATCATGTAGCAAAGCTAAGTAGTAGTTAGTTAATTTAGATTTGATGTTGTTTGGGTTTATTTCGTAACGTAATGCGGGTGGTAATTCGTTTATTAATTTTGGAATCATAAATTCGAGTGTGCGTTTTCCATAGTTATTCTTATTATACACAGGCACATATAATTTTTAATTAGAGATAGCGCGAGTACCTTTGCTATGTGATATTAGAGTTTGCAGGTCTTTGTTAAAAAACTGTTCTTTTAAGAGCACATATTTGATTTTGTTATGGATTGGGATTATTTTACAATACGCGAACAACATATGGTAGTGATTTTTATATTTACTTTTTACTTTAGGAGGGACGATTATCTTTAGAAACCTTAATTGAAGTTGAAAAATTTTGTCTATGTATGTTTTGAATGTGAATCCATAGCTACTCAAACCTTACGAAGTTATTGATTCAACTAAAGCTTTATATAATAATAATTTCATTGGAAAGTCAATTTTGTTTCTAATTAGTACAAATTTTGTCATAATTGATTTTAGCCGGTCACAGACGTTACTTATATGCTTTTTCCAATTTAGTCGGCTATCAATTAAGAGACCTAGGTACCTATGGTTGTCCGTATAAACTATTGACGGACAATAGCACATAGATTTTATTTGACATGAATGTAAGCATGAGTGTGAGTGTGCTATGAGATTAGGCACTGTTTTAGCACGGTTATGAGAAGAGCTGATATACATTATTTTATTTTTTTTATCGTTTAAAACTAAACCAACATCGTGAGACCACTTAATAAGAGATGTAAAATCTTTTTGCAAACGTATAAATGCGACTACAAGACGGCATCAGCCGCTACTAGACACGTGTCGTCGGCAAACTGATAAATTTCACAGCTGTCAATTAAATTTATTAAACTATTAACATATGTTAAGTAGTGTAAAGGTTCGAGTACTGATCTGTGCAGTTCCTTCAGTTACAGTCTTTTCATAACTCCAATTTTCAGCGATCTTAACTTTAAAACGTCTATTTTCCAGATAATTTTTACACCATTTCTGGACAGGTCCTCTAATTCCCGATTCGTCCAGTGATTCAATCAATGTCTCGTGTTGAAGTGTATCAAACGCTTTGCTAAAGTCAATAAAGACTACTAGGATGTGTTTTTTACTATGCAAATGTTTGTTCATCGAATTAGTGAAGTTGCTCAGAAGCTTAGTGGTGCTTTTGTGTGGTTGAAATCCGTATTGCTTATCATTTAGAATGTTATTAGAATCATAGAATTTTAGAAATTGATTTGACAGACATTTTTCAATTATTTTGTCTAAGGTGGGTAATATGGTTATGGGACGATAATTTCCATACTCCTTAAGGTTTCCTTTTTTGAAAATTGGTCTTACTATTCCAGTTTTCAAATCATCAGGATATATTCCAGTTGTTATACTGGTATTTGTTAATTTGGCTATAGCTGGTGCAATTTTATGTCTAATGATTTTTAGGTCACGTGCACGAATATTATCTATTCCGGGAGACTTGTTGTCATCTAGTGATTTTATTATTTTATTTATTGAATCTGAGCTTACTTTCTGAAATCTAAATGTTAAATTTACCGGCCTACGGTATGAAAATTTTTGAAGTAACGAAGTTCTGCAGTTAGTCAATATATTATGAACACTGTTTTTAAATTCATCTGCAAAATTATTAGCTATCTGTACTCAGTTTGTTCTACTGTTCTCAGAGCTGTTCAGAATAATATCGTCAATTGATTTCTTAACCCTTCCTGTCATATTGTTTAAAATATTTCATAAGTTTTGAAGATTAGATTTATTTTTATAGGCTGCCAGTCGATATTGTTCAACAATAATTGCAGTTTGTTATTTTCATATACAGTTTTAAATTGCAAATTATCATCCTGTATCTGTGTTGTTTGACTAACGCAAGCGAGTACCACCGCACGGTGATCAGCCAGTACAATACCTAAGGCTGCTGTAAACAGTTCTTGAGTGCGGGATCGTATAAAAATATGATCGATACAAGACTTTGTTAATTTTGAAGCTTTAATTTCAATACGTGTAAAGTCCGAGATCCCACACTCAAGACCATAGCTTGACAGCATACTTGTATATTGATGTTTTACAGGATTATCTAATTTGGTGTCTATGTTAGTGTCTCCTACAATGAATATATCTGTGTCTTTATCAACTGTTTTGATGAAACGTTTTAACTCTTTTACAAATAGATATCTAGGGCTATTAGGTGGACGATACACTGCAAACAGTGTTGCACAAAACTGGATTGTGTTTTTATCGTAATCATTAGGCTTTCAAAATTAATCGTGTTGGTTTTAATTAATGTAGTTTTGTGTTTGTTGTGGACATACATAATAATACCTCCCCCTTTACGCGATTTGCGCAACTGTGTGTGCATTGTGTAGCCATTTATCATAAACATACTACATAATGTATCTATTAGATTAGCTTCCGTCAAAATAATTACATCAATAATTTTTTTACAAGATAATATATAATGTTCTAGGGTAGAAAATTTTTTAACGGTAGATCTTATGTTAATATGCATGCAAAGTAGATTGACCTTTTTTTGTGGTACATATTTTAAAAAACAGTTAATATCCTCGCAATTAAACAATTCGGTTATGGAGTCTGTATACAATGACATAATTATTAGAGAAAAGAAATAAAGTTTCAAAAGTAAAAAAAATAAAAAATACAAGTAAATAAACGATTATAACCTTATCGTGCCAGTAGGTCTTTTATGTCTTCTATTGATCTAATTCTGATAACTTCTTTGTCTTTCTCCTCCTTTCGGGCCAACGCTACACCTCTTTTACACCACACAAACTTAAACGTATTCTTAAGTTCATTTTTTGCATTCCAGAGAAGCATTTTGTTGTGAGATGTAAGTGCTTCCCGAATGAACACTGGTATGTCCTCAGATGTTCTTGAAACATTAGTAATTATGTCTTTCACCTTTAGCCTTTTATTTTTAGCTTCCGATATCCACATATCACTTATGTTTTCTTCTTTCATTTCGACAGTGATTGAACCGGGCCGGTCCTTTCTCCCCGTGTTTCGCTTTACGTTAAGAATGTCGCTGCTTAGCATCTTTAGTTGGCAAGCAATATTATTTGCAATATCTGAAACATTTTCATTGTCTACCTGAGGCACATTAACGACTTCAATGCAGGATGATAACCTTTTTTGATCTTGTTCATTTAATGTTTGTTCAAGTGCAGCAACTCTGGTTTTTAGATTTTTATTTTTATTATTAAGTTCGACATTCCTACGCTGTAGTTCTTTTATCAATTGTTTACAGGCATCCACAGTTTCAGCTACTTCCTCAAGCCTATCTGTATGATATTGAATAGAATCACAGATGTCTTTCATTTCTCTCTTCATTGCTGTCTCCACTTCCTTCGATATGGCCTTAGCCAGCTTTTTAACGTCAATCCGAGCAGAATCACTCATATCTTCTTCATCTTCATCACTCGGAATTATAAACAATGTGCGTCTGGGAGAAGATTTATTACACTCCAGACATGCCCGGAGAGCAGCCAATTGTTTATTCGTGAGTCCTGTACATTGAGTACTACAATGTACAACTTTTTCACATTTGCTGCACTCAATACTGGGGCTTTTTTTCGTAACATTTTTTGAACATCTTTCGCACTTGTTCATTTTGAGGGTATTTATTTAAAACTCTCGCGCACTCGACACATGCGGCTCGTGTTCTCGCTAGTGACGAACCTAGATAAACTAATTTGTAAAATCATACTATTCTCTTTTAAATTCTTTTGATAAATGTTATTATTACAAGAGATTTCCTCTATTTTCTTATTATTTAATTTGAAGTACTTGGAACAGATTCCAAATTACTTGTCATATTAAACTGCTCAATAAAAGCAGATGTCGGTTTAGCCAAATTCTTGGCTGAGGTAAAATGTAAAAAATAGGATAGCGCATCTGCTATCAATCTTGTATTATATTTGGATAGGAAATACCTATCTTTTATTAAAGAATTCTTAATAAGAATGTTAGTATCAATTAAATGGAATTTATCAATGTTATTATTTTGACATGTCAAATGTGTACAATTATTACACAATAAATTATTTAATTGAATTTTTATGACAAATGTTATTTTGCTTTCATGTGGCAAATCCTTTAAATATGGCAATGTGAACAGGACAATTTTATTGACATTTAGGCTATTTAAATACTCTGAATATTTTAACATTTGTCTTTTGTTAAGATTGCCCCTTCTCCCTATCAACAGTACTAAAATAGAATTAGGACAGAAAGTACTTGAGATAACTTTTTTCATTATATCATTAAATGATGCTTCTGTCATACAATAATTTGTAATTTGTCACTTAAAACTAGTATATAAGTCACTATAAAAGTAACGATAGCCGAGTGGTTGGGTGGTCGGAATTTCGAGTCAAGAGAACCGAGTTCGATCCCCAAGTGGCAGGCTTGTACCAATGGGTTTTTCAAAAACTTATGTACGAATTATATCGTTGGCTTGGACATAAAGACGGCGACGGGCTCACCACCTGTCACGTTGTCCCGAAAATATCTTCGGTGGAAGGTGGGTCAAAGGGACTGAATTGTCTAGACTAGACCTCTGTCTACCCCTGTATTGGGAATTGCGTGAAGATATTCCATTTTATTTATTTTTATCACTATAAACAATAATATTATTTTTAACTTCACCTTGTAAAATTAAAATTTTTAGCTATAGACCTGCTATAGAGATCAGCATTACCAGAGGAGCCATTTTGACTGACAACAGTCACATACCGACCCTGAAAGAACTGGCATTGAGTGCTGACACTCACAGTATTTTGACAAAGACTCAAAGCGCTTCTCATTATGCTCGCATAATTTAACCATCTTTTCCATACCCAATATGTGCTCAGAAATCTCCTTCTGGGCCGATTTATATTTATTTGATATAATATTGAGAGAGTTATATAACCCTGAAATTTCAGAATTTAGACCCTCTATGTCAGCTTCATAGCCAGTCCTAATAATATCCACCTCAATTGAATATTGTTTTACTGTTTCCAGTAATTGCTGTTTTTCTTTACACAATTTGATATAATTTTTGGCATGAATTTTGCATTTTATTAATTTTTTTACCTTACTAATATATTTATTAATTTTTATATACTTCTTGAACTTATTTCTGCTGCATGGAATTCTTGTTGGGCTTGTTGCAACAGAATCATCACCAGTTAAGTCAATTACTGTGGATGTGTGGCTTTTGGTAGTACAAGATACCTGAAAATCTTTACAATTAACCAGTTCATCGAACAGGCTCTGAGTCTGGGAGGCCTTTAAGTTGTTTATTTCACAGTTAAGCTGAGCTATTTGGTTACAAGCCTCATTTAGTTGTGATTTCAGGGCAGAATTGAGCGTGAGAGTTTCCTCATACTCCCTTCCACACTGATCAAACTCATCAACTGTTCGCTGCAACTGGTCTTTTTTCTTAATAAATTTAAGTATTCCATATGCAATTCAGATTTTAGTTGGCTATTGTACCATTTACACTCCTTCAATTCCACATGGCAGGAACATGTTTTTTCAAGCTAAAGGTACGATATAGTTACATGTTAAGATATACGTATAAACATCCATAACTCAAGTACAAACATTCATATTCGTGGCACAAATGTAAACCTTAGCGAGATTCGACCCAATCGTCTAAAGGGTCGTCTATTCTATTGTTGTGCATGTCTATTTTTGTATTTATTTATTATCATTATTATTGTATATACTTTCCACCGAATGTCCACTAAAACAAAATGGGCAACAATAAAACAAAACACAAAATAGTAAAAACCAAAACAGATTTTAATATTCGTGTATTATTTGCAATACATTGATCACGTCTTAAAATTACACAATAACTCTACAACATCGACATCGACTGCATCCATAGAACAGTGGTACTTTAGAATTATTTTAATACGTTAGAAGGAAACCTTTTTTTTTAATAAATATCTTGATCTTCGTCTTCTATTTGGAAAATATGAAGCGATTTCAAACAGAAGTCTAATTATAGTTACATGGTTACACGAGTCAAATTAGCTAGCTGACTAAATATTATGTATATAAAATAGACTGTTCTATGAATCGAGCCCGGAGGAACTATGTATCGTGTCGGTTCAGGAAAAACAATTCCTCAATTTTAAAGAAAGAAAACATTGAACATGGTCTACTTAAAAAGATGTTACAGCTCATAACAGTGTTAAAATTGGGCCATTTATTATCATAAGTGCGATGATTTCAGAACGACAGTCCATCCAAAGCCCCCAAAACTTGTATTAAAAAAGTACAAAAATGAATCCAACGTAAATTAACAGTTTAAAAATTATACAGTTAATAAATAAAGCAATAAGAAATGAAAAAAGAAAAAAAAAACAATTCCAACCAGCCCGACACACGGTTCCCGAATGACATATCAACAATTTCATGGTTACACGTTACAAAAATGACGCATTATCCTTACAGACTATATTATGTGCGACACCTGGCGATCACTTTCAAACATTAACTAAAATCTCTTTAACAAACATTTCATATGGTATATTGACTCGTTTAAACAATATGTGGCGCAGCGCATTGCAGCAAATTCCCAATACAGGGGTAGACAGAGGTCTAGTCTAGACAATTAAGTCCCTTCGACCGACCTTCCACCGAAGATATTTTCGGGACAACGTGACAGGTGGTGAGCCCGTCGCCGTCTTTATGTCCAAGCCAACGATATTCGTACGTAAGTTTTTGAAAAACCTATTGGTACGAGCCTGCCACCTGGGCATGAAACTCGTGTCTCTTGACTCGAATTCCGATCACCCAACCACTCAGCTATCGTGACAATTAATATTGTAAATGTATGAGAGACGTTCTACCAATCACGATGTCGTTTGCTTTGCGATGCGCTACATAATGTAGCGACGAGACTGACTCGCTGTTGATTTTAATATTAGCATCGAATACACCTATGAATATATATTTTGGTTGGTCCGAATATTTTACAGTTTAAGTTTTGATACATTGGAGGAAAGAAAAAGAGTAATACTAAAGAAGGGCATTAAAGCTTGTAGAGGTGTTGACAATTTATTTACGTCAATAAATTTTAGTGTAACTAATGACACTAGTCGAGAGCATAAGTTACTGAGTACGCGTAGCAGACGTTCCAGCAATTTTTATTAAGTTTTAACGAATATGCGACAAGTTTTAACTAACAAACCAACTAAAAAGAACTTTGTATAATTGAGAACCAATCATAAAGTACTCTGTATTTGGCCAACCAATCACAGCGCACTTTGAATAGTTGGGAACCAATCACAGCGCACTTTGAATAGTTGAGAACCAATCACAGAGCACTTAGAATTATTTGAAATTCATTCCAAAAATTTTGAAGTTCTGCATCAGCGTCTGCGTCAGATCTCACGACTCGTTCCACTAGATAGAATGAATTATTATTGTTAAATGATTCCATTTCGTTTCTTAAACACTAACATTAAAAGGACCGCTATAACGACAATTATAATAGATTAGGCGAATTTCTAAACTATTTAATCAAATCGGAATACTAGAGATTAAAAACAGAATAAACGAGTATTGTAAGTATGTACGTTTAGAAGAAGACATCTAGCTGCTAACTGATACATTAAAAATGCTTAAGTAATGTAAAAATGTCAAAATATTTTGAATTATCTTACAGAGATCACAGAAATTGGAAGCCTGTATTGTAAAATATCATTAAATAACAGTATGACAAAAAGAAAATCACAGCAGAACATTTGTGAAAGTAGCGGTGAAATTCTGTGAAGAAATGTCGATAACATATATACACATTGATTCGGATAATTTTGCCGTATACATTATTTATTTTAGGTCCCGCTACTGCGTTAAATTCAAGTTTAAACTTTAACATCTTAAAAAATTCTTTTAGAATTAATAACTTTTATAAAAGTTTTTTCTTAAACGTCACAGTCAAAAATTCAAAACAAATTTTATCGGTTAGTTTGTACACAGAGCATAATATCGATTTTTAATTATCTAAAAATGCTTTAATCTCGAAGAAATATTTGACTGTAATATTTAAAAGAATAAAGTATCAAATTAATATTCGAATATCTCTTTTAAAAATACGGATACAAAATGTTGGCACAGTTTTTTTTTCTGTAAATAAATGGCTAAGACGAATATGAATTTGATCTGAATGTATAAAACAATTAATATAATATTAAAATAATTTATCAATCTCGATTTAAAGTTAATATTATTACACTACTATATTATATAATTAAATTCCTTATTTTAAAATAAAAATAATTGTGACTATACTGTATTTATTAATATTAATTCTTTATAAACTAAAAATAAAAATAACGTCCGTGTAATTTATTTACTAAATTTATAAATATATTTAAAATTAATATTTGTTTAGTATTTTTTTAATTTCCATGCAATTATTAAACAGATCTTATCAAGAACCATTTCAGATGATGTACGAATTTTACAATTTCATTTAGGTGTTTAAACGGTAATTATTTTTCAGATCTGCACAAAAATATAAACAGTGAGAATTTATCAATTCTCGAACAAATAAAGTATACAGGTATATTTGTTAATTTTCAATCTTGTGACTTATAATTATTAAATGAAACGACACATTTAAAACGAGATGTAAAAAAGGTTTAAAATATACACCGATGGTGTTAGACACGGTGCCTCGGCGGCAAGATTATCATCACCATACGGTCGCCGGTTCGAATACCACATGTATCAGTTGTTATTTTCCAATCTCTCAATTATTTAATAAGTTAAAATATCAATCACAAACTTAAGTTAAAATACTTTACGAATGTAAAAATGCTAATACAGTCGCGACATTACTTGCAAACGAGTTTATCGATTTAGAATTTACGCCACACCCGCTTTTCTTTACCTATCTACCCTATTTAGGCCGTTGTAACACTAATAACTAACTTTAGATTACTGTATAGGAGAATAATGAAATGTTGGAGGACAAGAAGTTTTCAAGATATATACACGGTGATTTTACAGTGGCCGAAAGCCAAAACATAACTTCGCAAAATTTTTATAAACTCAAATTGATGTTATAGGGCTATTCAAAAACTTTACCACAAATAGCGAATAACATGTAAAAGAAAATATCGAAATGTTGATACTTCAACATATTCGAATTTACTTCATAGTAGTGGCTTGTTTAAGCTTTTAACACGTCTCAAGTATGAGCGTAAACACATTGACCGCAAATGTTTTGTTTTATTTAGTACTAATTAGTTTCGATTAATTTACGACTGAACTTCGAATAAGAAATTTATGTTGTAATAAGTAAGTTTTCAGTCGCAGTCGACAATAAATTCTATATCGAATCGAATCTAATGAGAATATTTCTCATTTTAAGGACAATTTAAAATTCATCATGTATAATATTGTGTCACAAGGAATCGAAAAAAGGGGGAGCAAAGTACTTGGAAGACTGACGTAAATGTTTTATGTCGGATAAAATACAAGGAACATTTAAAATGGAAGAGTAGAGAAGATTATATTAAGAAATATAACAACACTGTTGTCATTCAAATGTAAAGTATGTCTCTTTATACGTTTAACTTTACTGAATATACATATACATTTCGTTTAAAATTACAAAATCTCTCCCTCACAATTTACTAAAGGAGCGAGACAGCAACATTAACTTTTCATTTGACATAACAATAGAATTTGTATAAACAATTAAAAAGGTTATATTTATGCGTTCAATATGTTGTATTTTAACATTTGCATGAAGCAAAGTGTAGTTTAAATTTTCAGTCCTCGTAATAAGGTTACTTTTGGATTGTGTAACAAGTTTTTTTTAAATGTTTTATACACAAGAGTATTATTCCGAATTACAAAGAATTAAAAAGCCTTATAAACAGTTTAAGAAAAAATTACAGCTTTACTAACACAGAGTAATTGTACAACACAGATGATGATATGTATTATATCAAGTCGAGATACAAAGACATATTTACGACACAACAACATCTAAATCATGAAAACACTTAAACAATTTAACTTGCGTAATATTTTTTTAATAATAATGAAATAATAAATAAATATCTTCACGCAATTCCCAATACAGGGGTAGACAGAGGTCAAGTCTAGACAATTAAGTCCCTTTGACCCACCTTCCACCGAAGATATTTTCGGGACAACGTGACAGGTGGTGAGCCCGTCGCCGCCTTTATGTCCAAGCCAACGATGAAATTCGTACATAAGTTTTTGAAAAACTCATTGGTACTGCCACCTGGGGATCGAACTCGGGTCTCTCGACTCGAAATTCCGACCACCCAACAACTCGGCTATCGTGACTTTAATAATAATGTAAAACAATATTTTTACTATGATAGTTACCAAATGTTGGAATGCTGCGAGTCGATAACATTTCAAATTCATAATCCGACCAAGATACAAAGCCCATTTAACTCACAACTGGAGAAAATACGGTTAGGCGGTAGCGAGGCGTTCCCAATTCCGGGGTAGACAGAGTCCGTAGAAAGCGACAACCTACGATTATTTTGTGCGAGTGTAAAAATTTTATAAAAACGCATCTACACATTTTCCCAAGATCCCAGATATCATTAGGTTTTCTTCGCAAACAAATACCACTATAATGGTACTATAAAATTTTAATTGCATAAAAACCAATTTTACCTGCGCTTTATGAAATGTCTTTAGTATTCAATTAATATTAGTTAAAAAATAAGTAATGATTTTGGCCGTGGAATGTCTTCATCGTAATTTATATAAAAAAAAATTGTCTATTAAAAAACTTAACAAGCAAAGAGGTGTGATGGTATTAACTTAATATATTTAAAATTAAATGATTACGTATAAAAAATCAATATAATTAATCTTTAATAATTAATATATTTGATTTGTAGTTATAATTTTTTTGAATACGTAAAAATTTTATTCATTTCTTATGATTATAACATTTTTATACTGTTAAATATAATACACATAAAGAGAAACAATTAATAAATAAGAAAATACAAGATAGTCTCGACTAAAAATGTTAAACATATCTGTGATGCAAAATTGTACTTAATGATATAAATAAGGAAAAAGTCGCAGTCATATTTTCTAAACAGTAATGCAATTAAAAGTTCCATGAAGTTGACTTGTGAATACAAAAAAAAAATAAAAAGTATTCGTCAAAATGTTCTTAAGTCCTAGCTAGCGTCAATTCCATAGACAAATTAACCAAAATAAGTCTATGGTGTAGCTAAGTAACGACACTTATTGTCAATTATTTTTTAAAAAACACTTTTGTTATTTCTTATATTGAAATTGGAACCACTTCAAACGATAACGTTTGGATAAATGACTAGTTCTGCCAAATGACTGCGACACAGATAACAAATAAAAAAAATATGAAATTAAAATATCGTTGTAAAAATTAAAAATATGTGCATTAAATAGTAAAAACATTCAAACAACTTGATGTAATAAATTATTACTAACAAACGTTGAGGCCATTTTAAAATTCTCTACGTAAATAATTAGGCGCCATTTTATTGGAATCGAATGCGTGTAACAACGATCTAAAATAAAATTTGTAATTACATTCAATAATGAAACAATATATGTACAAAATAATCACAGGCCTTTCAGAGTCTTTTTCAAGAATTCTATGATGCAATTTTGCATACAGTAAGTAAATTAGTTGCCATTTTCTCAATCTTCATAAATATATTCCTAGCTGCCATTGCTTAAGTTAAAAGAAAAATAACATTCGATATTCAAAAGATTTACATTTCCATGAGACGGGGGCCTAATATTCTGTATTTTTTGCTAACATACAAATTGCTCGCGACTTATCGCCTCGACTTTATCTTAACGAAGATAATCTTCAAGTTGCGCGTCCTCTTCATTTTTGAATTCTTCGTTAAATCAGGAGGCTTGCTAGTCCTGAAAAAGTAAGTTATCATACAGTTGTTTTACTGCGTGCACAAGATTAAAAGTACTTTATTATAAAAACTGAATGTTTATATTTCAACTATAATATTGATGGCACTTTCAGATGTCAGAGCATCTTTAAATCACAGGGCCACAAAACACTTCAAATCAAATGTTCGTAAAATTAATTGGCGAAGAAGGCTAATTAGTCACGATAGTCGTGTGGGCGGGTAGTCGAAATTTCAAGTCCAGAGACCCGAGTTCGATCCCCAATCGAACGTACCAATCGGCTCGTACCAATCGGTTTTTCAAAAACTTATATGTACGAATTATATTCGTGGCTTGGACATAGAGACGTGGTCGGGCTCACCGCCTGTCACGTTGTGCCGAAAATATCTTCGGTAGAAGGTGGGTTAAATGGATTTAGTGTCTTAAATGGCCAGCTCGCGTGCACTGCTGTAGCGTGGGGCGGGGCGGGGGGGGAGCTACTCACGCGGGCGGCGGTCACTGCCAGCGCGCGTCGTCGCAGGGGTGCGTGAGGTAGCGCGGGGCGGGGCGGGGCAGGGCGGGGCGGGGCGGGGCGGGGGGGGGGGGGGCGGGGGGGGGGAGCTACTCACGCGGGCGGCGGTCACTGCCAGCGCGCGTCGTCGCTGGGGTGCGTGGTGGCGCGGGGCGGGGCGGGGCGGGGCAGGGCGGGGCGGGGCAGGGCGGGGCGGGGCGGGGCGGGGCAGGGGAGCTACTCACGCGGGCGGCGGTCACTGCCAGCGCGTCGTCGCTGGGGTGCGTGAGGTAGCGCGGGGCGGGGCGGGGCGGGGCAGGGCGGGGCGGGGCAGGGCGGGGCGGGGGGGGAGCTACTCACGCGGGCGGCGGTCACTGCCAGCGCGCGTCGTCGCTGGGGTGCGTGAGGTAGCGCGGGGCGGGGCGGGGCGGGGGGGGAGCTACTCACGCGGGCGGCGGTCACTGCCAGCGCGCGTCGTCGCTGGGGTGCGTGAGGTAGCGCGGGGCGGGGCGGGGCGGGGCGGGGCAGGGGGGGAGCTACTCACGCGGG